>JBAMHV010000004.1:24785206-24796985 GCA_037177535.1 Pseudomugil gertrudae | reverse complement strand
ACCCACGCTAACACGGGGAGAACATGCAAACTCCACACAGAAAGGATCCCGGTTGGAGCCCCGCTCACACCGGGGCTTGAACCAGCAACCTTCTTCCTGTGAGGCCACAGTGCTAACCAGCTGTTTATCTATTTTTTAAATCTGCTCTTTGATAAAGAAACTAAATTACTTCAGATCTATTATGGGCTAAGAGACTGTGTATTCAATTTGTAATAAATTTTCAAATGATATATAATATTGATAATAATAAATAAAAATGCTTTTATTGAAAAGACGATGGGTGTTTCAGATGTTTCATATAAAACATCATATGTCCAGCTTTTCATGAGTCAGACATACGTGTAATTATTCCCAGATCATGTGTCTCAGAGATAAAGCTATAGTCTTTCACTTGTTGCAAAAACATCTTAGAGACAGCTAATATGTTAGAGAACTTTATTTAAGTGTTCTGAAGACAAACGCTTGTGTTACATACGCTCCTGTGCTCTTTGCTGGGGGAGCTCCATAATATCACACTCAAAGCAGCTGCCATGACTGTCCCTCCTACTGTCATCCTCAAACAGTTGCTGAAGCGTCCACAGCAACCTGGGAAGTCTCTGCTCACTTTCATCTGCCAATGCAGCCCCAGTATGCAGGAACAACTGGTATCTCTGCTGTCAACACCTCTATGTGCATGCCATGGACCTCTTAGAGTTGTGGCAAACATAGCAGAGATTAGCATGCCACAGTTCTCTTCTTAAAGATCTCAGACAGTATTAGCACATGCTAAGTCAAGGGCATATGTGGGAACCAGTTGTCAAGTGGTGGAAATTCTTGCGGCTTCACTCAAGGTCACTCCCATCATTCGAAACAATGGTGCGCCATCATGACTCCCATAGGTGTTAACTTGGTAACGCTAATAGTTTAGCTTGGATGTCCTGGCATGTTTGACTGCTGTTTTACAGTACCGCAGGGCTTCCGTGGAAGTGTTGACCGCCACTAACAAATCACAGGTGAGTCATGGAGTCACTGCAACTACACTTTGAAATATAAACAACTAAATTTCTGCGACACTTTAACAGCCGACTTTATTGTTTGGCAGAAAAAAATTTCAGTGACTGATTCAGTGCTTGTTATAATAACTATTATTTCATTCATTCATTAGAAAATGACTATTCTCTTCATTATTATCCCAAGGAATTATTACATTTACTAAGAATAAAATTATATTTACAAACTCTATATGAGAAACCTAACTTTTGTACATTTTAAGTTGATCACACCACCTTCTCTTCTTTAACCATCAGCATTGCAGTGTTATGAGATAAACACAAATATGTTCCCAGTGTTTGGTACCGGGTACCTTGGGTTTCGTCTTCGGAACTTCCTTAACTCTTGGTGTCATATATAACATATAACATTGTCATATAATAAGGAAGCATTCCTCAGAAACTTTGCTTCATATTGACATCACATAGTTTCTGCAGATATAGTCAGCTAAACACACATGATGAGAATCTCACGTTCCACCACATCCCAAAGCTGCCCTATTAGATGTAGATCTGGTGACTGTGGATGCCATTGTAGTACCATGAACTTCAGAAAAAAAACAGAAATCATTTGGGCCATGTGACATGGTGCATTATCCTGCTTGAAGTAACCATCAGACAATGGTATACTCTGGTCATAAAGAGATGGACATGGTCAGCAACAATACTCAGGCTGTGATGGTTAAATCATGCTGCATGGATACCAAGAAAATTCCCCACACACCATTCATCCATCCGTCCATTTTCCGTACCGCTTCATCCATTTAAGGGTTGCGAGAGCTGGAACCTATCCCAGCAATCATTTGGCAAGAGGCGGGGTACACCCTGGACAGTTCACCAGTCCATTACAGGGCTTCTCCCACACACCATTATATCTCAAACCAGTCTGCCTATTGCAGACTAACTGCTGCTCAGCTTTTATTTTCTCTTTTTCAGAGCATTCTCTGTAAACCCTAGAGATGTTTGTGTGTGAAATCCCTCCCAGTAGATCCGCATTTTCCGACAAACGCATCAGGCACAAACAGCCCTGCCACATTCAAAGTCACTTTAAATCTATTTTCTTCCTCTTTATGATAGTCAGCCTGAGCTTCAGCAAGTTGTGTTAACTCTTTCTGTCAAAGTGTATTTAGTTACTTCCATGTGTATTAGGAAATGTCTACATTTCATTAAAAGTGAGACAGAATACCACAATCCGCTTCCATCTGGACAAATGCAACAACTTGCATGCTAAAACTTTAGAGTCTTATAAAATAATCTAACATTGCGTTTATGTGCAGAAACATTCTTAAGCAATGCTGCAAACCCAGACCCCCGAGAGCCTGCATCTGTGTGTGTAGCAGGAAAAGAACAGGCTGGCTTGAGACAAATTCAACAATTCATGCTGATTTTAATTACAGCCAACAGGGCCGCGCATGAAACATTAAAGGCACAAAACACACTGGGCTACGTTTCAGGCAAGACGTCCTTTCTCTTTTTTCCCTCTTTGTCACTCTTTCTAGTCCGCCCACCCTCCATTGCCCCCTCCTTCCCTTTAATCCAGTGGCGGAATTTCACTCGACAAGTGATCAAAGCCCAGTAGCTCGATGCCAGGTGTGGCTGTAGCTTCAACTGTTGACAACCACCTAGCAATTTCTCCCCCCTTCCTTCTCTCCTCACTGAAAAAAGAGAGAAAACCTAAACAAAGCATGTGAAGCGCCGTGTGTGTTTGAGTCTGCAGAAACAGTTTTCCAGAAGGGAAGTTGGTCTAGTTTCTCCTTTCTTTTCTAATGTTGATCTGAGTTATTCCCCCCGCCATCCCCCCCAAACACACACACACACACACTGTGTGGTGGCCGGTTTGAGGAGTTCTGTGACAGTAAATTACGGGACTCTTGAGGCAGACAAGCAGCGGGAGTTTTGGAACAGAGAAAGGATGCGCGGCAGGGATTAGGCTTTATTAAGACTCAGCCACCAGGCAGTGGCACAACAACCCGACATGCAGGTGTGCGGGAGTGAATAAGTGAAGGATACAGCCCAAAGTATCTCTCCAAGCCTACAGGTGGTCTCCCAGTGAAGTGTGATTCACATCAGCTCTAATAGGAATCTCATGTCTAAAAGTGTTGCTGCTCTTGTTTGGAGACTGTTGCCACACCGAACAGTTGCGGTACAGATAGAAATCCTTCTGTCACAGATGGAGAAACACTGCACAATACATGCCAACAGCAATCTCAGTGATTTCTATAGATCTAGCAGACATTTGGTTTATTTTGATGCCTTGAAGCAACAAAAAATGTTGTTAAAAGTTTTATTTGTGCAGATAACACCAGAAAAAAATATGCAACTGATTAAATACATGCATGTCTAAATATGTATTTACTTGTGTATATAACTGGCTGGTTTGGATTTTCTGTCCTCCATCCATCCATTCACTACCACTTTTTCCCTGAACTGGGTCGCGGGGGGGCTTGAGCCAATCCCAGCTCACAACGGGCGAGAGGCGGGGTACACCCTGGACAGGTCGCCAGTCCATCACAGGGCTGATTTTCTTTCCTTCAAACCTAATTTTATCGGTTCTTTTGTGTTCATTTGCACGGATAAATCAAGGTTTTTTTGTTAGTTTTTGGTTTTTGTTTTAGATCTGAACACATCACACCAGTTTTAAAATCTTTACACTGGTTTCCAGTCCGTTACAGAATAGATTTTAAAACCCTGCTTATTGTTTATAAATTCCAAAACAGTTTAGGCCCAGAATACATCTGTGATATGTTCAGAGAATATAAACCAAACAGAGCTCTGAGATCCAAAGATGCAGGTCAGCTGGTCCAGACCAGTAACCAGACCAGAGTCCAGACCAGTGTCCAGACTAAACATGGAGAAGCAGCATTTAGCTGTTATGCTGCAAATATGTGGAACAAACTGCCGTTGGAGATTAAACTTTCACCAACTGTAGGAACGTTTAAATCCAAGTTGAAAACTTTTCTTTTTTCATGCGCCTATGAATGATATCTGCACGGTATTTTGCCTTGCCTTTGCCTGGGCCCTTGCCTTAGGCTGACCATATTTAATGCCCTGTTTTGGGACCCAGCTGTACTGATTGTGAGGCTACACATGGTGCATGCAGGCTACAGGTTTGCAGCTGCAGTACAGTTTCACTCACAAAATGAAAAGAGACTGCTTCTGGTTTGCAGGGTCCACTTTGTGTCTCAAAATGCAAACGTCTGATACTGTCAGGACTGTTTATCTCTCGTAATAGTACAGATATTTGCTTTTGCATGAACATACCAGAGATATATTCAGTATGTATCAGGTTAAATTGCCCCGCAACGAAAAAAAACATAAAAAAACAAACAAACGACTAATGAATACACACACAAATACATCAACTCATTTATTTTAAGCATAGAGTTGTTTTTTTTTTTCATTGAGGTATAATGTAATCAGGTCCATCCAGTCAGCAACTGAACCAGCAGTACCTTCTGGCTTGTGCAGTCGGGTTACACTGGTGTTGTTGCTAAATATGACAGTTTAAAGAAAACTTGCCGTGAGCATTTACACAAATTAAACTAACACAATCACCATTGTTTGATATAATCAAAAGAGATCAGAAACACACACCAATGATAATGAAGCAGGTTAAACACACAAGTTTTTATGTGATTTATTAACCAGAAAATAGACTTCAACTGACAAGCTGCTTCAACAAAAATGTACAAACAACCGAATGTTTATTTGTTTAAAAGTTTATAACAATTGCATTACTACCCTGGATGTTCATGCATACAGGATGGGTTCCACACAAACACCCATTTATCAATGATAAGATGAACACACTTACATTTTCATATAGCTCAGCATGCAGGTTAAACACAACACAGACATTACAGAACTACAAATTCTAAAGAAACCCTGACATTTTTTAGGATCTCTGCCAATAATAACAGGCAGTTGAAAGAAACTGTCCGAGAAAGTGCTAATTCCATCAACCAAAGAATTAAATATGACAGGAAATGATCTGATAAGACAATAGAACTCTGACATGCTAAGCAGCTGAAACAACCATGATTACATTAAAGAAAAAAAATCAAGCAAAAAAATTTCAGTCAATTCCTTTCAAGTTGATATGAAAATGGATTGTTGCGAAAAGGGGGTGAAGAAGTCTTTTCTGCCTGCTAAATTGGATGTGCATATGACAACATTTCAAAGGCAGTCAAAATAAAAAAAAAAATAAAAGAAAAAATGTAGAGGGCGAGAAGAAGAAAGGTTCGGGGGAAAAATACATTTACATCATAAATGCACAGGTTCCCTTTCAATGGGCCTCTTCAAAACTCTGTCAGGCTTTTAATGGTAGGCAAGTTCAAAGTGGCAATAGACTCCCACTGCTTCCAGAGATAGAAGCAGAACAGTGTGTGTGTGTGTGTGACTGCATCCGTATGTGGTCTCTCTCACACACACGTGAACTAATACCTTTCCCCTTCTGTCCCAGTTCCCCACACCAAATCCCATCTTGCCGCTCGCTGTACTGCATGTGCGCGTGTGGTGCATTTGTGCATGAGTGTAGACATGTGATCGCTCTTCACCTCCACCTGTGTGACCACCGCACTGCTTATTCACTTTTCTGTTTTTTCTTCTTCTTCTTCCCCTCCTTCCTCCCAGCTTGTCCTGGACTCTTGGCGAGGGATTGCTGGAAATGGTGTCTTGGGGAACGTTGCAAACATTCTGAAGGCGCTCCGGATCCCCAGTACCAGCCAGCCCCATCCAACCCGCCATGCCCCACGGTAATATTGCTGCATCAAAGCCGCAAATGTTTCCCTTTTTCTTTGCCTCCCTCCCCTCTTTCTACCCCCCTTCTCTGTCGCTGTTTCTACGGTGGCACTTCCAGCAGCTTGGAATGTTTAAACTTCATATATCAGCCTCATTACGGAGGCTCAAAGCCTTCCATCGATTCTAAAGGCACTCATTTGAATTTTTAATCACACGTATGTACGAGTGCTGCGCTCAGCAACAATCCGACGCGAGCGTGCACACACACACACCCGCGCGCTCTCATCTCCGCTCCTTCAGCTCTTAATGCTTCGCCTCTGAAGTTTTTTTTCTGAGTTTAAACTTCCGTCTCAAAAAAGTCTCAGTTAAATGTTGCTCTGAGTTGGAATTTGGAGCATTTAAGTGCGGGCACACACACTTCAGACACTATTGTGCGCACAGAAGCATCGCTTGTGGGCGGCAGAGTACATTCGTCTGCCTAGCTGAGGTGTTAAGCTAGTGTAACCATTCTCTTTGATGTCAAATGTGAAGTTTGAGCGTAGAGAATATTATATATGAAATATACAGTGACATCACTCATTCCCTTCACCGGATATACTGTAGCTCTGTATTGACTCTCATGCTCAGTTAGCATGTGCATACAGTCTTGGCTAAGCCACAGAGAGACTTTGTCACTCACGCAATAACAGGGAGAGGGAGAAAGAAACCTTTAGATCTTCCTGCAAGAAGTACACCTTTGAATCTGAATTTCCTTGCAAAAAAAAGTGCTTTGAAAATCTAATGCATAAACATTATCCCCCACCCTTTTTTTTTTTCTTCATGCTCCATTCCTTCCCTCCCCTTCACCTAGAACGCACAAGCTTCTGAGCAACTTTGGAAGAACTTCCCTTTTTTAGAGTCCTCAGTAACTTAAGTAAGAGGCGGTCTGGGATTTGGATATTGTTGTCTCATCAAAGGCAGAGATCTTCAGCTACCCCCTTCCCCCTCCCCATGCCAGTTCTCTTGTTGTCTGTCAACGCCCAGTTTTCAAGAAAGATGCTTCTCCTCAAGACTGATGTACTGTAATCTGATGTACAACCCACCTCCCCCCACCTCCTGACACCTTTCTTCTACTTTTGGTTTATCATAGTTTAAAAGAAAATCTTTGTTGGGGCATAAGGTAGCTCAGGGGAGCCCAGGCAAAGATACTGGCACTAATTTAGTCACTTGTTTGCCTTTTTTGTTACTTTTTTAATTTAAATATAACCACAAGAGAACAGGAACTAAAAACAAGGTGGCCAGTGGTTCTTTTACCTGCAGCCAATACACAAGAAAATAATTTATTATTCACACTTTTCATTAAAAGCAAACAAAACCATGTGATTTAATGGTAGAATATTGTGTTTTCAAGAGTTAAGAAGCAAATTTGATGCTCACAGTTGCTACACAGCTCACATTTTCTGGCTGCATAAATAAATTAAAGCGTCCCATAGAAAAATCTACAATCTTCATCCTACAAAAATGTATTTATTGATTTGCCTTTGCAACTGACAGACACTCGCTGCTATCTGAGCTATCTTACCAGTAGGCAGTGGATTGACAAGCATGTGCCTTCCTGCTGTGGTCAGTGTCAGCTCTGACTGCAGCGCAGAGTCCAGAGCGTCATCAGAAGTTCAAGGGATCGCAATGAAAAGCTTCACACGTCTGTAAAATCAAACCAGAATTCCATTTATTAAAATCTATGCAGGCACGCCATCTCAGCGGCTTACGAGTGACTCACTGAATGCTAACCATATGTCACCCCCTCTCTTTCTTCTCTCCTTTTCCACAAAAAACACTTGTGCACCCCCACCCCATCACTCCTACATCCCCTCCACCCTCTCCCCTTGCACCTGCCGCTGTGAACAGCAGGATCCCAGTGTGTGATTCTGTTCATCCCTCGCTTTCCTCCCTGCGCTCACAGATCCATCCCTCCATCCCTTTCTTTCATGTGTGCTCTGCTGTCAAGCCCAGCTGGATCAGGCCTGCCAGTCTGGTCACATGCCGTCTTTGTTGGTGCTGAAACAGGCAGTGATGGCAAACTCACAAAAGTCATGTCTTTTACAAGGCGTTTTACTGCTGTGTAAGACATTATGTTAAAACAACACTAACAGGGTGCAGCTACAGTTATATCCTTACTTTTTAAAGCTGGTGCAGCCTGTATGGTATGTGGTATCATTTTTATTGACAGGCAGTAAGTCCCTATGTCGTCTCTTTGTTCAACCAAATGGTCTGTTTTGCTTCCAAATTGAATGAAATGACCTGGAAACATCTTGATAAGACCTGTGTGAATTGTCCAAAGAAGCTTTGGGCTTTGTTATTTGTTAACTCTTTTTACATTGTTTTATAACATCTGTAAAAGCAAGGGACTATTTCCATCGGCAACTTTTCAAACAGATCTTGGATTATGTTTATCCATCTGTACCTTTCTGCTGCTGATGGTGATGTAAAGGTAAGTATGCTCTTCATCTTCCACAAATCTTGCTTCTATACTCCATCTCAAACACCATTAAGCTTTCAGGTACAGAATCCTTCTGTTTCACATTTGTTGTAACAAGGGCAACATCAAGTTCAACGTCTTCCCCACTCATTCAGTCATTCACTGTCACAAAGAACAAAACAACTTGCTATATCACAACTACCATTCCCATCATACTCAAATAGTAACCATCAGAAAAACTAGACATTTTGATTTTGAGGTGACAACAAACTGTGTTGTATTAACGTATCTTTAACCAGATTAGAAACATTAACAATGGAATGACTGCAATGCTGCAGTATACAGCACTTATTTGTGCTTGTTTTTTTACTTTTTACCTTTATATATCTTTCAATCTACTTGATCAAACTGTTATTAATGGTTATTTACTATGTAAACTAAACTAAAGCTCAGACACACACAGTTTTGGGCTGCACGATGGTGTGGTGGCATAACCATTGCTGCCTAAATGGGTTCCTGGTCTTAACTTCATCCGAAGCTGTGCTTAAGCTCTCTTCAGGAACTCTGGTTTCTTCCCACAGTCCAAAGACCTGGATCTAAAACCCTTATAGTAAGATTAGCATAATTTATACTAATAAATCTTAATTTTAGGAAAATATCAGCAGTTCAGTGCTCCCTCTTTCACTCTTAGAAGTAAAGCAGCACGGAACCATACCACAATGGCAATATGGGAACTTTGTTGCTGTAGAAGGAAAATAGCATATGAGAATTTTCCCAACACAGAAAAGTCAAACAAAAATAGATACATCTTCTTTATGTTCAGTTATGCAAACGGAAAACTGCATGACCTTTAAAACCACTTGTATTTAACTTGTTTCACTCAATGTGTAGTGATTTATGTGCATTGCTGTGTGCCTGGTGAGGCACCCTCACAGCCCATGTGGGCACATTTCATGTTGTGGTGACAATCGTATATAAATTGCTCCAAAAATCTTCTATCAGATGCAGCATTACAAAGCAAAAATGGCCTAATAGGTGAACACAGTTCGGCTTGTGTGTCCCCACTTATACTCAAACACACTGAAGCAAACTATCCCCCTTCAAACTCCAACTTCCTCCTAATTCTTTGCAAAACATCTGCAGCTTTTTGATGTTTCATTTACACGGACAGAAAAAAAATAGAAAAACATCAAAGATGAACACTTCAGCAATCAGCTATCACTCAATTAGCTCTCAACCGGTTTTCTTTTTGTGCACACCAGAAGTGGCGCAGGGAGGGTTTGTGAAAAGTCTTTGAAAAATCATACTTTTCTCTCTATCACTTCATCTCATTGCAAAACAATTTCTTCCTATTATCCTCTCAGCAGGGAGTCCACTGTCCTGTAAAGGTGTACCGTAATGCTTTATAGGCAGAGAACAGAAGGCTCTTTCATTCTCTGCACCTTGTACCCCAGTTACATTAAACAGAATCAAAGACGACATTTACATACCATTTGCGTTTCATGTTTGAGGAGTTGAGACAGAGACGGCGTTCATCCTGTGTGAACGTGGGGATGTTTTGACTTGCATGAACTTTTGCGGAGAGGGACAGGCGGGAGGGATGATTGAAGGATGAAGGATGGAGGGAGACAAAGTTTTTCAATGCAGCTTTTCT
Source organism: Pseudomugil gertrudae (assembly GCA_037177535.1). NCBI lineage: Eukaryota > Metazoa > Chordata > Actinopteri > Atheriniformes > Pseudomugilidae > Pseudomugil > Pseudomugil gertrudae. The sequence continues at coordinate 24,787,105 of JBAMHV010000004.1, read as the reverse complement.
GTGTTATCTTGTCACACTTTACCTTATCAAACTTTGGAGTGAGCACGTCATAAAAAAAGTTCCCTTCTATCCCCTATAGTCACTGTTTACAATCCAACAGAGCTGACTGTTCTTCATGAGGATTGCTTCATTGCTCACTTGACAAGCCAAAAGACACATAGCTGTAATCGTTATCTGACTAGTTTAAGAGATAACATTAGTGAGAACTGGATTCCTGCAAAATGAGATCAACATGCAGAATTAGGCTCTCTTTCTCTGTCTTTATGCCTCAGCAACGCCTCATATCACCAACAGCCAGATGTTGACCATCATGAAACTTTTCATTGCTCATGTCCATGTCTCCTTTTACGTTATGTTTCCTTTCTTGTTATAAGTCAACTCTTAATCTCCTGTTGCTCCTCAGTGGCCGTGGTGTTGCTATAAAGGCCATTACTTATATGTAGGTGTTGTATGTTCTCCGTGTGGAGCACGTCGTTATACTTTTATCAAACTGATTGTTATGGATTGCCTTGTGACACCAGACAGTTGCACAGGAGTTTTCTTCAGTTCTGTGTCTGCCCACATATAAACAGCTGCCTGGGTGGTGCTGCAGCATCTCTAAACTTTCACTTGATAGATGAGGTGGTGAAACTGCTCCTTCTTTGAACCGACTCTCATTTCTTTTCATTTTGCTTCCAACCAGTCACACTTTTATGTAATCTTTTCAAGTTGCCATTAGCAATATTTCTTCGGACATGCTGAAAGAGTTTAAATATTCTTCCCTGATATCCAGATTAATCCTATCACCTAACCATATTCAAAGGAATTGTTTTTGTATATTGGTGTGGCGAAGCAGTGGTCCGTTAAAATAAAATGTAAAGGACAGCACTTCGGGCATATTTGGACTTAAACATTTCTGTACTTATGTACATAATTAAGCACAAATGTTAGTTGTTGGGATTCATGTGACTTTTGTCTTTCAGACATGTGAAAGAGAAGAGAATTAGTAAAGTTTTATAGTTAAGACAGCAGAAGTGTGTGCTTTATTATTTGTAGATAGTGGGTTCTGTTGGCTCACCTGACTGGTATCCTCTCCTGGGTGTTTACAGGGATTGGAATGCTATTTAAAGGTTGCAGGAGAGGTCATGCGTCAGATGGGTGGGCTTAGACTTATTGTGCTTGGGTTTTATGTTGGGGAAATGGTTTGTCAGACTTGAGTTTATTATGTGAATTTATAGCAGCATTCTTTGTGTAGATAGTTGTGATATTTACAGATTTCATTTAGGGAGCTTTTAAAATGTAGTGTGTGTTTTTATGACATGAAACAACTCTGACAAGTGGGTAATGCTTCAGCCCAATCAGCAGCTTAGAAGATAATATGGTGCCAGTTGGCTCATATGGAGAACTGCTGGTGGAGACTGAGCTGCTCCATGACAGTCTGGTGTGAAGTCCCTGATCCATCATTTCAATCAGACAAACAAAGATTTTTGTATTGTATTGAGGCATTTTATTGGTTTTCACAATATTCCAACCGCTTCATACACCAGCCATCTCACAATTGGTCACCTAACTTATATATATATTTATAATTTATATAAATATATATAGACTTGGCAAAAGGGAGCACGGGAGTATCTCTGCATATCTTTTTTTCTGCTATTTCAAAACTTGTTATTAGAGTCTCCATGGCAACAAGACTTGTTTATCACTGGGATTTACTGATAATGCTCTCCAAATTCAAGTTTATCAGTGAAATAAAACTTCAAATCCCAACGGAGTTGAAAAGAAAGAGATGAAGATGGAGGACATGAGTGAAGCAGAGAGAAAAAAAAGGAGATTAAGAGCCAAATCTACTAAAGGTTTGCGTGTACTAAAATGCGTGCAAACTCGTTGCGCACGCTAAAAAAAGTACAAACTGAT
>JBAMHV010000004.1:24723973-24748794 GCA_037177535.1 Pseudomugil gertrudae | reverse complement strand
TGTATACTATGTATTTATACATGCCTGTATGTGGCGCTACAACACACACACAGGACGCACTGCACCATACGGCGCGCCGCACATTTTTAACAAAATCTAAGACTTTAATATGCGTCTTATGGTCGTGAAAATATGGTTCTCCTGTTGTATCACTGAGGATCCTCAATACCAGAGCATCTTGTAGTAACAGCTTCATTGTCCCAGTCCAGGCATACAAACCTAAATTTATATTGAAGCTAAGCTAAAGGAACAGGACATAAAATATTTTCAAAACAGTGACAGTCAAAATCACGAATAAGGGATATGACCACATCTCAACTTTTTCCGATATAGTTGTACACAATTTGTTTTGTAGACAGCTTGTTTCTGTTATAGCATTATCTCCACAGACCTATAATTTAGAGACTGTTGCAGTGACGCAGCACATCAGTGCAAGGATACTGGGATCGGGTATCTGATCCTTCCTTTAAAACATCATATTTCCCTGGAAATGTGATGGATAATAATCCAGTTTCCAGGCTGTTAATCTACCATGCATATGTCATCACAAATAAGGAGGTTTCTATGAAAAGATTTTATCACCAGTGAACAAAAAGCTTATTTCTGTCTCTGTTTTTAAGCATAAATCTAAAGCGTACCAGTTTTTTCCAGGTAAAGTCAGAGATTAGAGTTATGTGCTTTCAACAGACATGAGTGGTAGCCAAGGTTATGTTAATTCTAGATATTCCCTCCAGATAGTAGATATACCCTCACACCCACATACACACCACGTTGAGAAGAGAGTGACAGAGAAACAAGATAGTTCAGGGAAGCTGGAAAGATAAATAAGCTGACAACACAGGAGAAAGGGATAGACAGACGGCCAGACTCGAAGAGCGAGACAGAGAGAGGGAGCGATCTCCAACAGTGCCAACCGAAAGAGGATCAAGGTGGTTTTGGATGAATTTCAGAGGTAAGCTGCAGTTTAAGCTCCTAGCTTGGACCGTTCACACGCAAAAGCCAAGTCCCACTGCACACATCACGAAACATGAGAGGTAGCTCACAAACCACCACAACACACTCAGGTGTTCGGTGACAGGAGAGAGAACAGCATACACTGTTGTGTGTGTTTCAAGAATACAAATGTAGTATCGTGACATCCTGCAGAGGAAATGTTCTCAGAGTTTGCTTTTATTGTGAACAGATAAATTCCCACCTGTTGTGCTGCTTTTAAATTAGAAAAATGAAAAAAAATTGAAACATTTTTCTTTTTTTGTACTTCAGATAACAGCCCAACGTTATTTAGACGACTCCTCTTTATTTATAAGGATTTTTATGGTTTTTAGAGTTATTTCAAGGCAACTTTACTAAAAAGTTTCAGCAGCAGACAACTTCCGAAAAAAAAATCTATGATTTTAAAGCTTTTTCATATTTTTAAGTGGACATTCTGTGAAAAACAATAAGGCTACAAGCAATAACTAAAAAAAAGAATGATGTGATGTGTGATGTGAAGGGCACTGATCAGCCTCATTATAAAACTCATATTTTTGCAAGTCCCACACACTAGCTTGGTTTTGTCAGATTTCTTTAAACCCCACCTGATCAGTTATGCTGCTTAAAGCAGCCAATTTTAACATGCAAACATTTTATTAAGACCTTTTTAATTAATACTTTGTCCCTTTAGCTTTTTTGTTAGCATTCTTGGAAGCACAAGAAATATATGTTTGAAATAGACGCTACAAACAGCAGTCAGGTGTAACACCAACATGAGTCACCGCAGTAACTGAATACATGGCAGAAATGGCTACTTAGGTCCTGAGTGACATCATGTTATTCTTATCAAAATTTTAACCAAAACCACGATACCATTTGCTTTGTCTGATGCCCCTTTCAACCTCCATCTATTAACTGTTTCTATTGTTTTGCTTTCCTTTAGCATATCACTCTTTGTGGCTTACACATCTCTCCTCAGGGAAAAGTTAAGCATTTGGACTATGAATGTGAAGTCTTCACAAAGATATAGCCATAACTCTAACTAACTCAGATCCATCCATCCATCCATTTTCTACCGCTTTTCCCTGAACGGGGTCACGGGGGCTGGAGCCAATCCTAGCTCACAACGGGCGAGAGGCAGGGTACACCCTGGACAGGTCGCCAGTCTATCACAGGGCCTGCATGCTGCACCTTAACATGATTATGCATATGTGGTACACTGCATGAAACACTGGATGCATTGAGACTCAGTATGTAGATTCCTGGAGTCGTCATTGCCCTGCAGTATTCTGAGGTTTAAAATCAACACTTCACAATGTTTTTTTCCAGCTTGCTGCATCATATGACAGCAGACTTCTGCTACATGACACTGCATCACCAAATGGATATCATCACATTTGCTATGTATCATAGTTGATCAAGCAAAGAAACCCAAGAGGATATCATTTGAGGAAGCGAAGAAACGACCGACAGAGTAAGACACAAAACAAGTCAACATTGTACTGACTTTTTGTGACTTTAGAGATCTCAGAGAAGAGACAGAATGCAAGATGGATATAACAAGGCTGCTTACAAGAAAAGAAAGGAGGCAAGGGAACATGGTGATGACAGAAATGAGGTGAGACAACATCTAAGTAACAACAAAAACTGAAATGTGAACGGATTCAGTATTTAGTAATCTGGTTTGGGTTCTCCCTACAAAAACAAAAATGAAAGCAAAAGGATTATAGAAAAGCTTTATAGATTATAGAAAGCAGGGAATTTATCATTTTGGCTGTTGACCAAACAAGTTATTTTAACTCTTTAAAGCCCAACCTAAGAACAGCTGAGCAGAGAAATCAAATTTTAATATCTGAAGCCTTTATTTGACCCTTTAACAGAATCTGAAAAACATTAACAATTTTTATTTGTTACTATGTTTGCTATTTATTACTATGTGATAGGTCAAAATATTGTAGTAATTTAGGTATTGCAGATCAGTATCATTTGATGCACAACAGGATTTTGAATAAAGCTTCTACCATATAGTGATGCAAAACATCTGAGAAACTTAATGTATGAAATATGATGCGTTTGGCTTTATAGTTTTAAATATACATGACTCCAAATAAGCCTCAAGATTTTTTCAACCATATTTCTCTTCATACCATTTAAGACCTATTGCTTTTAAGCAGCTTTGTCTTTTTTATCCGCCCGTCCTCTCCCTCTGTGTGTGTGTCCGCTCTCCCTCTGTGTGTGTGTCCGCTCTCCCTCTGTGTGTGTGTCCGTATGTCTCTCTTGGTTTTTGGTCATTTTTCTCAGCTTTCATGTTGTTAAACCTTCCACATAAACAATAACATCACTGCTCATGCTTCCTCTCTTTACCTATCCAGCCAGGCCATTTCCAAAACTTTACAAAAGATTAATGGAAAATACTTACAAAATGCTTTTTCAATTATACCATTTGAATAAAGGAGCATTTACCAGCACACACATACAATGATGAACTTGGAGTTCAGTGTCTTTCCAAAGAACAATCTGGTGTACAGCTTGAGCCTGTGATGCAGCAGCCTTTCCGTTGGAAGGTAACTACTTATCCACCTGAGTTACACCCAAAAAACCTCACACTACTGTCAGTCGAGCATCCTACTTCCTCCCCAATGCCACCCTTTGTAGTTTCATCAGAAATGCAGCATCAGTCTAAATACCAAACTTATTATCATAATTTTAAGACAATAAATTAGCTTCAAACCTTTAATTTGATCTCTCCTTGTTGAAATAAAAAATGACAGATTGAAGGATGTTGATCCTACAGCCCTTCGGAGCTAAGCTGGAATCTTTTTAAGACTGTTTTAGTCTGTTTTAGTTTGTTTTGGTCCACACTTCACAACTTATCTTTTTTAGTTCCTGCAGATTTCTGAACAGCCATATGTCAAAACAAGAACAAGCTGCAAATGTCAGTGGCTTGTTGGAGTAATTTTATTGCTTTTATAGTATATTATTCTACTGTTTATTATGTCATTCATATTGGTTGTTGTGCCTAGTATTGTGTTCAGCAGGTATCAGTTTTGTTGTTTTAAAAGAGCTCTATGAATAAAGTTGGATTTGATTGGATATATCTTATAGTTCAAGAAGCAGGAATCTCATTTTAAATGAAAGTTCAATCCTTACTCACCAATGCTCCCATTAAATTTCAGTTTCCATTCAAATCTTTTGAATGTTCAGCTTTTAAAAATCCACAAAAAGCATCAGTGATGCACAAACCCTGGTTGGCAAAGTTTGTGCAACAAATCTGTTTGGTGAGACTTGAAGGAAAGATTGTGGTTTGGCAGGAGAGTCACACTCCTCACAAAGTCTCCCTATGTGGATTTGTAACAGTGGAATTTTTGGCTATGAAACACTGAAATTATACACATTAGAAGTTTCTAGAAAAAAAATGGATTTATTCGGATGCTTCTTAACATTTATGCTTAACGAGCTTCAAAATGTTCACAGCTTTGCTCCACATGGATGAAACACAAGCTTGGCCTTTTCTTCCTTGGCTTTGAGGCCCCATTTGACTTCTGATCAGCAGACAGACACTTATTTAAATCTAGTAGTCTTTAAACCTGAAGATTTAGCATTACGATCACCTGCTTAGCATCTCCAATCTGTCCATTTGACCCATTCTTGCTCCGTTACTCGGCCTTCGGTCATTATGGGAAATGAAAGTGAGCAATCTAAGCTGTCTCTCTCAGGCTCACTTTCTTTCTCTCTGTTCCTGCTCTATCTGGCACCGACTTCCAATGTTTATGCATTTACTGAGATGGCTGGCGGGATTGTCAGAGTAAAAGGAGGGTTTATTTTTTTTCTTCTCGCTCTCTTTTTTTCCTGTGCAATCGCTTGCCTTCAGAAACCATTAATGCCCATTCAACATCAACATCAAGGCACAGCTTTGATGTCTATTCTGGCAACAGACTCCTTTCTTTCTCTGCTGCCTGCTGCTCTCTGAGTCTCTCTCCTTCTATCCCCCTTTATCCCCTCTACTTCCCTCTGCTCACTCTTTACGGTTACTGTACAATCAAATAATTAAACGGATTGTCGACAAAATGATTTTACCTGGCAATTAAATATGCAAAGTGAAGCGACAGGCGGCATACGAGAAGGCGATTAAAAAGCGGGGCCCCCACTGCAAATCTACAAAGGCTTTGGTGCCACAATAGGCTGCAGCCCCTGCCTGCATCGCACACTAGCTTAGCCTGGGGAGCGACTGGTGTCTCTTTATACCAGTCTCACACAGCCATGTTTACAATAGCTTAAACCATGCTATGCCAATTATCACAATGCAAGAGAAGCCACCGTCTGTTGGAAACACAGCAAAGAAGGTAGCAAATCAAGTAGAGGATAGCAAGAATGAAAACTATGGTCCGCAAAGGAAATCAAAGATAAAAACAAACACTGATTGGGCACTGTGAAAAGTTGTGTGCTTAAGGTGGACATTTTCAAAGGGGCAAAAGAGACTTCAGAGCTTGGATGTGACCCCACCTCAACAAAGCTTCTGTTAGGACTGGAATGCCATGGAAGAACTGGGAGAAGACAGCAGAGGGAGGAGGTGGAGAAAGAAGCTTGAGCTCCACGTGGGCAATGGAGGGAATGTGACGGTAAATGTCCATCTATCAGTGCTTCAGGGGGGAAAAATGCAAGCAATTTTTTTGGATAGCTTTCCCTTCAAAGCCGGAGTCCCAAGAGGCTGTAAAAATAAAGTTGGGGAAGAGTCAGGGAGGGTGGAAGGGGTAGTAGGGTTGAAGGTTACACCTGCCTTCTTCCAGAGAACTTGAGCAGAAACTAGCAAGTTCAGTCTGATTGAGCTCTCTTCAGTATTGAGTTAAATTCTCTGTGGAATTGATTTTAGGGTTTGTGGAGTGTGTAATGCGGTGATGATGTGCCAAAGTGTTGCTGCTCTGAGCCTCTTACGAATCGGGAAAATTAATCTGATATTTGTGGCGTTAAAAATACAAACCATTCAGCTGTAGAAATGTGGGAATGTGTAGGAAACCAAAAAATAAGTGGAATAACCATCGGAGGCTCCTCTTTTCTCTATCTTAGGAAGAAAATTTTGTGAGAAGTGAAAGCTTGTCAATAACTATCTAAATCCTTACAGTTTGAATTGAATTGTATAAATGGGTGAGACACCATCACGTCCCCAGCTACTGAGTTTTTTCCCTCGACTAAATTTTCCCAACGCTGATGTGAGGCCAGATAATTGAAACAAACACGGTGAAGCCCACTGATAGGGGGTAGCAATTTGCATTGACTTTCAGAGTTACACTGGTGCTCATTGCTCTTTAATAGCACCAATTAGCCCGTGGCCTCATTTCCATGCTTAATGTCTTTCGTTTATGTGCTGGAAACAGAGCTGCATGTTTAACCACATGGCTGTTCTGATGGATTTCTATGCTTGGATCCCTTCACCTAAATGTCTCTTTCAGTGCATTTTTGTGTTTTATTTAAACTTCAACAATAATGAATAAATGACAGACAGTACATTTTTTTATGGTTAATTTTTTGTGGTTCAAATTCAGCAACATTTTAAGTGTATAAGATGCTTTTAGAGAAGGCAGACAACTCCCAATGGGTATGTATTTCCTTATCTACTGTTTTTCCTGTCTTTTTTAAACAGATGTAACTAGTTTAGGCGGAAGAATCAGAAGAAATATAACAGAGGCCTGAACTGATAAGAGGAGTATGACTCAAAACAAGGGTCTCTGACCCGAGCTGCTGCAGAAACACCAGCTGATATGTGAATCTTACACCCTGTCAATATGCCCGAGGCTTTCAGAGCTTCCTTACTTTAAAAACAAAATGATTGTAGATGTAAATTAGCCTGAGGCTAACTGTGGCACAATGCATCAAATAGAAAACCTTTAGGTTTGAAATTGTACATAGTCCCTAATGAAAGCTTAATATGAGTAAAGATGTGGCTCAGGAGAAAATCTACATCCCACCACCTACATGGAGGATTCTATGACACCTTGCCACATATAAACATTGTTGCTCTCCACTGACCCCCAAACATGGCAACAGCATTTGCCCTACAGCAAGAAAAAGTAAGACCTACTTAGAAAGGATTTCAGAAATACTAAAAAAGGTTTCATCCTGATGAGATTTGATTGTATCTAACAAAGGAAGCCTGATCCACAAGGTCCTGACTTAGTTAATAGATGCTTAGCTGACCTACCAGAACCGGACACGCTACTCATCAGCATTACGACCTACTAAACATCGGCAGCACATTTGATTATAATGTTGTGGTTGATTGATTCAAATGCAAGTAATTATCGTCAAAGTGATACTAAGGTGCACCCAAAACACAAAGGTCTATAGGGTGGTCTGTTTTAAAAAATAACTTTAAATTCCTAATCTCAAAATCAGAAAAATATAGATGTTAATATAATAAAACATTTTGATGGAGAAATGACACTATAAAGTCATGACAAAGTTCAGATACACCAACTTTCATTTGAAAAATATAAAACTTTAATAAAGGCTACATCTCTCAATAATTACAATAATTATAGGTCCATGTAAATCTTTAAATGAAACTCTGTATATAATGTATAATTTACAGTTTAGATAGAATGAACCAAAGCAAAACAAAAAAGGCCAAAGTGTAAAAACAAAACAAAAACACATGATTACATTATTAAAAGCATAAAAATATCTTTTAAACATAAAACCCTTCTGAAAACCAAGGGATATATATTAAAACCCTGAAACAGGGTAGCACATGGTATGGCATCCATGTAGGCACAGGTGCTGTACTCGTATAACACCAGCAATAGTGTGTTGGTACGTGTTTTGTTTGTGTGAGTGTGTAAGTGTGTGTGTGCATCACATGTGTCAGTATCCATACTTCAGAATGCATAATTACAATGTATGCAGGAGCTCTGCTATATACGGTGTTACTGTAACAACATTCAAAAGATATCGGAGGCATAATTCTTCACTGTTTTTGCTTTTTTTTCTTCCCCGACATGCTAGCCAGCTTCCTCTTGTAGACCCAAACTGATCCTCGTTAGCATGAGTTATTTTGGTGTGCAGGCTGTAAACACTGCCATTATTAGGTCTCTTCTCTGTGTGTATCCACAACCCCCCCATCCTCCCCCCCAATCCTGTGCAATGCCTGGTTTACAAACAAAGGCACAACAAAAAAGACTGAAGCTCTGTGGCAAAGGAGGAAAAGAGAGGGGGGGAAAGGGGTGGGAAGGTTGGACAACAAGCACCAGGAAATGCTAGTGTGACAAACTTCTTAAAAATAAACTATCAGCAGCATATAAGACTGGGACTGATCATTAGAATAGAGGAGGGAGTGCTCCTTGGATGAGAGAGACCCATGCTAATGTTGTTCATTTTGGTCAGACATGGCAACAAGTGGCTAGTGTCATGAAGTATGTGAAACGACAGAAAAAAAAGAAAAAAACAGTATCACCACAGTATTCTCCCAACATTCAAAGCAGCTTGCCCATTGGCTGGAAACAGGGATGGGGTCACAGGTCTAAAAAGACTGAGTAGGGGGGAGAGAACAGGTATTTATCAATAAATACTAAATAAAATCTTAAACTCAAGAGAAACTTAAGAGAAAACATATATATATAATGTATGCATGTATGTATATGCACACGTATGGACATTTTGTTTGGATGTTGGGGTGTAATGTTAAGAGCAGGTTGGTGGCGCTGTCTCCCCAGTGCTTGACCCCGAGGTCAGGACAAGCGCATCATCAGTCCATCATCACATCACAACACAACAGTCATCTACATCTTCAGTGGTTATATTCAAAAGGAGACGGGGCCTCCCCTCCACTGGCCTCCAGTCATCATCATCATTCCTTATGGTCTTCAAAATCTCGTGTCATTCCTTTGAGTTTCTAAGGCTGATTGGTTGAGAGAGTCAGGGAGGGGGCAGCACCTCCTCTGAGTTCGGCATACTTCATTGGCTCGTCTTCCTTCAATCGCTCCTCTTGTGCTGGATATATTAACTCTGTTTAGCTTAATATTAAGAGATAGAGAATAACAAAAACAAACAAAAAAAGTCCAGAGTGTCTTTACAGAGTCTGTTGCTCAGGTTTTTAGCAACCGCTTTTGGTGGGGAAGGGAAGTTGCTTGTGGCTTTTAGTCCATCCTTTCCACCTTGCCCAGGACCTTGCCCTCGTACATGGGCAACACAGCGGTGTCCTCCCACACCTCCTCAAACACTGCGCCACACTCAAACTCATCGCTCGCCTTCTTGAAGTAGTACCTAAAAGAAAAAACACAAGATTTGTGATTAGGAAATATTGAGCGTAGGTGAAGGAAGAAAAACTTAAACTCAAACGATATCTGACAAGATATTAGCAGTAGTCGATCTGATATATTCCATCATGTTCTAAACTGCTTTGAGGCTCCTACATGACTACTTATGTATACATGCTTGTGCACAACTCCCTTCAGTCCAAATCAAACAGACACACACACTCTAAGCCAAAAATGAATCCTGTACAAAACAACTTAGTCATAGCCTTCAATGCCATCCGTACACACTTCAAAGGTAGAGCCTGACTCCACATCACACCGATGCGCAAACATAGCTGAACTCGACGTTTAAACGCTCCCCCTGATAATTCAAGCCGCTAGAAAAAGCCTGTTTGAGTGTGTGTGCGCATCCATGTGTGCCTGTTTCCTTGTCCACTTGTTCATGGCCAATCTCCACATGCCTATCTATCTTGCAAGGTCTTATTAAAGTTAAAGGGTTAATTAGAGGCTGTCTTAAGCGCCCTCCTTTCTATGTCTCCATGGCTTCTAATTGAGCTGGCTGTCAAATGAAGGGCCTTTCTGTCACACAGGTTGATATTTCAGGTGCCTGAAAGTCTGCCTGTGCCTGTGATTCCACACTCTGCTGCTTGCACATTAACACACATAAACTATGCTCTTCTGTTACATGCACACACACACACACACACTTTGGGCAGCTTTCCGATCACCAGCAGAGCAGAGGAAGAAGAAGAAAGAAAAAAAAAAGGGAATGGCAAAGCTGTCCGGCTTGTGGGTGCGACAGGTTGGACGCTGTCCTAGTTTGAAGGGGCTTTACCCTGGCAGCAAGTGGGGCGACTGATCAGACAGCCTCCTGGAGGTCACGGGTCACTTCACTAGCCCACTTTTGTTTTTCTACAGAGATAACTCCCAGGGTTAGCTTGGTCCCAATGACTGTGAAGTCTCCTGGAGCTCCTAATGATTTCTACTCTCTACTTTAAACCCAGCAAAAGATCAGCAGGAGGGGATTTAATGATAAGCTTTGTAATGGAAAAATGCCTCATTCTGCCCATGTGTGCCGGCGTTCAGAATATAAAAAGGAAGAGAAAAAAAGGAGTGGGTACAGCTCAAAGTTTTATGAGCTCAGCTTAGAGTCATTCAAATACGTGTACAGAGGGATGTAAAAAATGCACACATCCAGCTTTATTTTCTGGTTATTGTGATGACAAATGAAGGCGGAGGAAGTTGGCTTTACAGCTGCAAAACAAGCAGCTTTATCTGCATCATTTCTCTATTGTCTTAACCTCTGCTGGACACTATTTAAAGCCTAGTAAATGAATTTCTTTGCTAACTCTTTTGAACTGAACATTATACCTTTCTTCAGCCTAATTGGTTATATTTTTTGTTCTTTTTCCTCTAAATTTTAACTCACATATAGTTCTACGTCATAACTTTGCTTTAGAGAGCAAGGCAGAGAGAGAGAGGAGTCTTTCCACTGGAACATGTTTTATGTGGCAGGATTTTTTTGTTCTTCACAACATCTGGCACCAATATCATCTGGCAGAGCGGTAGAGTACTGTTCTCTGCTGTACCGCTGCCATGTCCAAATTAACCAACTCCACACATTCTGCTGCCATTGAAGCCAGACATTTCTTTCCCACCCCTTTCTTTCTCACTCGCTGGCTGAAGAATTATGGGATAGCATTGGTGCATTGACTTGTTTGCAGGCCTCTTCCCTCTGTTGCCTAATAAGCAGATGTGCCTGAAGCCTGATGTTGATGTCATAGGCATGCATGAGCTTTTTATGCTGCAAGTGGCATGAAATCAACTCAGAAGTGAAAGACCTATTTTATAAATCAATTCTTTCACTAGTGATTACTTTAATTATTGAATATATATATTCTTTTTAGACAATAAGGATTTGCCATCTTCATCTGACATTAGCACTGATAGTGGGTACTTTCTGGTGCATTAACATCCATTACCAAAACAAGGTGCTTGGAGAATTTAACTGCAGCATCTGATGCAATCGTGTGGAGGAAGAATTTTAAGGCCTTACAATAGTCTTTGTACACAAAATAAAATGGCCAAAGCTTCAAAGCCATATTTATTAAGGCTGCCTTAGCATGGAAATCAGTACCAGATGTGAGAAAAATTGCTCCAGAACACCCCCCCCCTCACCCCCAAGATCAGAATGCCCTTTTTTCTCAACTATCAGGATGCAGTACTTCACACTCGTACTTGGCAGATAAGGATATAAGTACAACAATGATTGATTAATGATAATCATAACTGTTGGTCTTGCTACAGTTAGTTACCATTAAATATACATGTACATCATTGTCATGTGATGTGTGTGCTGGTGAGGGGGTGCATATTTACCTGTAGTTGCCTTTCTTGCTGAGCTGTTCCTTGAAGTGACCCAGGGTGAGGCAGTGGGTCTTCATCATGCTGCGATAAGGAATTTCTTCTCCACAGAAAAAGTAGGTGACTACCAGCTCCTTTGACCTACAACAAACAACATGTATGTCTTAAAAATCTTGTAAGAATCATTAAATAAGAGATTTAGGCTTGAAGTTCAGTTGCATTCAATTAAAACACATAAAAGTGCTTGAGAAACTACTTCCCTTCACTCTGGTGGTAAGAGTGTTAGTACATGGATGTAAAAGAGAATTTTAAATGAAAGACGGTTTAAATGTTAAATGATTAAAAAGTAACAGGAGTTCAAATACAATGCTGACTCACTACATCGCTTTGAGGGAAGCACAGAAAACGGGGAGGAAATGGGTGAAAACACAAATTTGAAAACTGAAAGAGTACTCAAGAAAGGGTCTAAAGTGATGAGTGAAATTTGGGGAAACTAAAATGTAATCAGGGAAGAAACAGGAGCAGCTAAGCTAAGTAGAAAAGGTAAATAAAATAGGACTCCTACTCGTCTGTTTGGAGTCCAGCGTTAGCGAAAGAGTTGCCTACGGCAGAGAGAGTAGCTGCTGTGTGGCTTCTGTCTCTCTGAAGGCTGCTGACTGCTGCTGAATGCCTGTTAAATTAAAAGCATCAAGCATCAATCACCATCAATACTCACAACAATATGATAAAAACTATTTGCATAAAGTATTCTGCTAATTACACACTCTTTATCACACCTTTGCTTTGGTGGCTTGGAAACCTCTTCTAGTCTGCGGCAGGCCTCCTCTAGCTGTGCCAGGGTGTTGGGTGGAGGTAAGGGTGGCATGGCAGGATCCTGGATGAAAGGGTGGCCTGGGTGATGGCCACGGAGATAAGCCCCATTGCCGATGCCTCCTCCACCCCAAGGGGCGCTGGTTCTAGTAGGCAGGATTTTGGAGTCGAGTGGGCCGGACTTCTTTAGGCCTTGAGAGCTGTTGAGATAAAAAAAAAGGGTTTGCACAGGAATTTGTCTGTGACTCAGATGGTATTGTAGGAACTCCTGACACACGCTTACCTGTGTGGCTTGTGTTTGCCCTGCCTTTCACTCTCTAGGATCCACTGCCAAACATTCTGAGAGCGGTCGGTGGACACTAGAGGAAGGCATGGTGGAGACACACCCTCATCACAGGCCTTGACTGGCCGTCTGGATAAAGTGCTGCAGCGATTGGAGGAAACAGAGAAAGGTCAGCACTGACGCTTGTTGTTTTTTTCTTTTATCACAGCTACACATGAAATTTAGCCTTTACACTTACGCAGGTGTGAAGTCAGAATAACTAGCGCCCCCTTGAGGGCAGAGGCACTGCACGCGCTGAGCCGCCTCAGCCTCAAGCTGCTCCTTGGTTTTTGGCCCAGCGTGGTGATGGTGGATGTAGTGGTGGTGGATGTGCTTTGTTGACTGCCTGCCTGTCATCAGAACTTTGGTGGCACCGTGATAAGCCCCGAAGAAGGGCCCATGGCCAGAGGACACCAAAGCACCTGTTCGATCGGGGGAACGTGCACGTGGCGAGTGCCTAACCATACCAGGTGACTGGCAGCCAGGAGTCTTCAGTACACGTGAAAGGTGCTCATCTAGGATAGCCTGGGGGTCCTCTTCACAGTGACTACCAGATGGCAGCAGAGGATGATGGAGAGAGGTGCTGCTAGGGTCGTTGCCCTCGTCTCTTTCATCTTCCTGCACAGGCAAAAAAAAACAAAAACAACAACTTTAAGGCTACTGAAAAAAACATTATTCGTCACATGAGAAAAAAGCAATGGAATTCCTGTCATCTTTCACCAACTTGTATCTGTCGTTCTCTGAAGCAAGTGAGAGCAAATGTCTGGATAACTTGATGTGAGTTTCCTTTTTGCTGTACTGTTATCTTCGCTAACAGGCTTTGGGTGTGCTTCATCTATAATGCAGAATATGCCTGTGCTTCACAAAGATACTGGCACTACACATATTCAGCAAACATGCCACTGGAGAGTCAATAAGTGCTATTTGAAGAAACTAAAAGTGAGTCTAGAAATATAAGTTTAAAAGTTCCCCCTCCAAATAAAAAAGGGGAGGGCAGAGAAAAAAAAAGCATGGAAGCAGCTAAACTCAAACACTCTTAAATCCCCTACCCCTTCACCCTGTTCTTAGACATGCTTAAGCTACTCCTAAGGCTTTTAAGAAGTACAGAACCGGTGTTTTGAACTAACTTGGATCTGAGGAAAATTCCCAAGTAGGAGCATGAACTGAGTGGATGTGTCACATTCATACCTCTTGGATCTGCTGCAGCCTCTCCTCCAGTGAGCTCATCGTGTCCTGCTCTCGTTTCAGCTTCTCCAGTTTGGTGATAAGCTGGGCGGCAAAGGCTGACGGCTCAACGGGGGTCATCTCTTTAGGCAGCCGATGTGTCCTCTGCAGGGCAAACAACACAGGGAGGAGCATACTTTAATGTGTGTGCAAGTGTAACTACTTAGTGTTTCTGATGGATGCAATATGGTGCATTAATCCACTGCCCTTGCCCTAATCCCATCTATCCTATCTGCTTCTATTCCAAAAAAGGCCTAATCCACACGCCCTTGTCCTCGAGCTAACCTGAACCATCGTAGCCGCTCATCCCTCCAAAGATCTTCTCATGCCCAGTGCCCTTGGCAGTGCCAAGCTGCTGGGCGAGGGGAAGAGATGGGGGTAGCAATAGCAGGGTAGCAGTTGGTCTTGCTCGGAGGGGAGGCCCCCTGCCTGCACCCTCTGTAGCCCGACCAAGCCATCAGCAAGGCAGCCTCTGAAGTCAGCGCACTTCAAAGGCCCCTTGTCAAACATCAAACGCACACTAGGGGTGGGAGGGACATGCAGCTTTAAATCTCAGAATAAAAGCCAGATATTGACAGAGAAAAGAGAGTCAGGAGAGGAGAGGGGAAGAAAAAGGGAGAGGGTGAGAAAATTAACAGCATGAAAAAAGAGGAAGAGGATTGAGATGTGTTTGTGGAGTGGCAATGATAGCAGAGAGACAGAGAAGGAAAGAGAAGAGGGAGGGAGAGGATAGAGGAGTCAAACACTAGGAAGATCTGAAGGGAAGTAGTAATTTATTTCCAGGCTGCATGCAGGGCAGCTCAGAGGTACTCTAGTCACATTATCCGCCTTTTTCTTTAACTATATGCGCTGGCTTCTCTGTCTCCCTTTCTTACTTTTTTTGTTATTTGGCACACTGGCTTTCTTGATTTTGACTCTTTTTTTCTGTTGTTGTTCCTCTCATGTCTTTGTAGACACGATAAAGGGAAGAAGAAGAAAGGCAAGCAGAGCTGCTGGCAAAGGAGCGCCAGCCCTGCACGGGGCCCCCGCTGCCTGGGGCTGGTGCATCATGGGAGACAGAGCCATCTCCAAATCAGGAGGGAGACATTAAAGGAGTGCAAGTGGGAAAGGAAAAGAGAGAAAGGGAGATTGGGAGGAAAGAAGAGAAAAAAGAATAAAACTAGGGGAACAGACAACACTGCCAAACACATGTACAAACACACACACACAAACATTACCTCCACAAACACATACCTGTGTTTGTATATGAAGACAAAAGAATTTCACGTTTTTATTTTGCCTCCTAACCTTTGTCAGTCTGTTCACACACCTTTTTTAACCTTTTCACAACAACCTCAGCAGGTTTTAAACAATCCCAGTTCAAAGAATATTAACTATATGCCAAGAGGTCTAGATATAAGTGTTGGTGAAAAGCTAAATTAATCCTAATAGCAACCTAGCAAAAGCATCTGCTGATGATGAAAGGCATCGTTTTGGTAATTACTTGTCCAACTGTAAGACAAACCCTGGTTTTACATTTATATTGGAGTATCTTTTATGACTCCAATGGGGGATATCTGCTCCATAATCCGACATCTTTATGACACAGTTACCGAGATGGAAAATAAAGATGACAACTCATATTCATATTTACCGCCTTACACAAGAGACTAAGACACAAAGAAGCAGCACTACTATGAAGATACTCCCTTTCATTGAACTAAAACTTCTGTATAAAACCAGCAGAAGAGTCAAACTGAGTACTCTTATAAAAGTAATGTATGGCTCCCTGAAGGGAATCAGAGCCCAACTGTCTTAAGGGTTTGCAAAAGATTGAGTTTATCAAGAAACACTGAGATGGGAAGCAGTGTGTAAGGAAAGAGAACTTACTGGAAAGTGGGGTAGCGTAACCTGTCCGTTGATCTTAACACTGCGATGCATCTCTCGCTGAAGCTGCTTCTTGGTACCCAGCTTGTATGGAGGGATTCCATCTCTGTAAGAATGAAAGACAACTTTTTATTAAAGAAAAGAAGACATAAATAAAAAAGTAACATTATTAGTAAACAAGTACCACCAGCTTTGCTTTGGTTTTGTTGCTGCACCTCAGCAAAGACTGTTGGTACCAGTATATTAGAGGAGACAGTTCATCATGGAAATGACTGACTCTGTTTCATGTAATCACACTAGCCACATGACTGCTAAACGACAAGCCCAGGGGAGCCTTTGAAGCCAATGCAACAATAGCAACAAAAAACACATGGCAAAACATACCAAGACAATAGCAGAGATTTGCTAAACTTTTAACTGCAGGCTTCAAAAGGAGGGCCCTATAAATACAATTAAATTATTATTTAAAAGAAACAGAAGAATCAGCACAAACTTCAATTGAGTCAGAACCCACAAAGGTTAAAATAAGCTAGCAAATGGTGCTAAAGGTCCTTCTGGTTTTGAAGCTAATAAAAAGAGATAGCAAAAAACACTTTAAAAGTCTCCAGACAATTATGCATTTATTCTGGGAATCTCGTTGTACGTTTTTTTCATTCTGTCTGCTAGCTTTTCCAGTCAGTTGCCACTTAAGCTCGGCCAATTATCATGGCCGTTTTGGCTGCTCAGAAGTGTCTGACCTAGCCCAAACGCTACTTTTTCTGCTGTCTCTTTGAAATCTCACACTCATGCACATATGCACCCGCTGCCATCTTCGTTTGGCAAGCGCTCTGCAGTGAGCCTCTGATCTCAGCAACATCAAAAGGCTGGTTTGTAAGATAAGGTAATGTTTGAAGTTGGTGCAGCAGCATTCCCCAGCGTCCAAGTAAATCCATAAATAAGATATAAGCAAAAAGAGAAAAAAAATCCCCCCCCAACCCTTCTTCAATGCATACCCCTTCCCAAACCCTTCTTTTCTTGTTCTTTATCTGGGAAATGAGATTCAAATTTGCAGTGTGTCTGTTAACCACTATAAAAAGACACACTAATCAAATCGTTCCCTCAAATGGGGGGGGGGGGGGAGATAAGGATGAGAAAGCTCTAAATGTCAAAGACCTTATTAGAAATGTTGAAAGAAAATAACTTTGACACACAATGCTGTTCAGCAATTAGCCCGTCTATTTTTATACGTCTTCAGCGAGTCACGTCAGCACCACTCTGTCAGGAAAAGTCTGATAATGGAGCCAGCTCAGACTGTATCACCTGTGTAGCAGTAAGTTTCTTGTAAGAGCAGCCTAGTACCAAAATCAATGCTTCACAAACTGCACCCCTGAGACTACAAGCCATCATCCCTAAGGCACAGGAAGAAACACAGGAAACTCTTCAAAAGTAAAACTCCACAGCCCAGAGGAACTTCTGCTCTAACAAGAACCTCCAAAGTTTAGCTGTAAACAAAGCCTGCCAGCTTCCACCTCACTTACCATGGTTTTATCAGTGTGAACTGTGCCCCACCCAGGCAGAGCATGTGACTGAGAACTACGCTAGGAACTTTGTCCAGGTTGGGGAAGAGAAAACAGCTATGGAGTTTTTCAGTTTCATGGGCCCTTACTTTATGGGGATCTCCTATTCAGTAGTGCAAGTCATTTTCAAAGCTGCCAGCCACCCTCTTATCCTGCTAAGCTCCCCTCACCTAACAATAGGCTGAAAGCGATTCAGTTAAGCCCTTTATACTCCATGCACTTTATTTTCTCACTCTCTTGCACTTGGAGCTTCATTGCTTCTGGTCCTGGAAGGTGGAGAAGAGAAGCTGTGGAGGTGATTTTATTTTATTTTTTGACATGGTGGGTGGGGGCTTTGGGAGGGAGTTGGTCCGTATGCCTTGTCCCAGGGTCTAGAAATGAGTAACCCTGGTGAAAGCCTTGCAGACACATGATCTCAGCACGCAGTAGAGGCCAGTGGCAGGAAACCGACCCACCATGTGAGTAAGCTTTCTTTCATTTAGTGCCAACATTTTTTCAATGAGTTTGTCTTGAGGCCCGAATGGCCATTTCCCTCCCCCAACCCCATCACCATTTCTACAGTTCTTCAAAAGGAAAAAGTGATTAGATAATATGAAAAAACAACTCTGTTGTGGCAGAAGGGTGGGTGGGATGGATACATATCAACTTTGAGGAAAATGAGGCAACGCCCCCACCCACATCAAGACATTCTTATTCTGTTCTCCCTTCTCTCCAGCCTGCAACACATCAGAATAGACTTCAAAAGGTCTTCAGACATAATGACTTTCCCAGAGTTATCTCCCTGGAGGCCACAGCAACAACTACACATTAATAGAATTACCTGAAGTCAATCATAAAGGATAATTAAAATACATTACACACCATTAACCTTCAACAGAGCAGTCCCTTGGCCCCAGGAAAAGCTGCGCATGTTGAACTAGAGGGCCAAATATTTTCTTCACACCCCTAGACTTTTTCCTGGAAAGGTGTTGAATGAAATCTGGGCCAAGCCTCATTTAGACACAATGGAAATAATAAAATTTTGCAGAGTTTTTGGCGACTGGCGGCTGCAGGAAAAAGAGATATTCTGCTTATTCTCCTAAATCAGTTGCGCTAAAATGAAACTTATCAACCAGGCCTTTTAATTAAATGAAAATCCAAAAATACTTACACACTACTGTCCGTCATAGACATTGAATCGTCTGTGGCAGCATCACTGGAGATCTCGCTGTCATTGGCACTGGTGGCAGGAGCAAAAATGTAGCCAGAGTTGACAAAGTATGGGCTAGCGGGGTCTCCTCGACGATGGGACCTGTGAAAGACCCAGGAAAACATTTGCCAAGTTTTAATGAGATATCTCTGCAGACTGGGGTGTGAAATGGAGACAGTTGAGAGGAGTGACAAAGTGGAGGCGAAGTTTATTTGCTCCATTTCCTGCACTTGTTTGTTTAAAGGCAAACTTGTCATCTTAAAGTTTGTTTTGCTGATGTTCTCTGCAGATTTCTGTAATTAGAGTCACTTTCATGAGGTTTTGGGGCCTGAGGAATGTGACAGCAGTGTTATGGATGGAACTATGGGTTCCCTGTTTTTCTTTCTCTCGCTCTCTTTCATGTCCCTCCTCCCTAACATGTTAGCATTGTGTTGGAGACATCATGAAGTGAGCAGCCTTGCTTTTTGTGAATGAACCACAGCGGGCCCCTTTCTTCATTCCTCTTTCTCTTTCACTCTCTCTCTCTCTCTTTAGTTTGGGCAAGACTTTCTTTACTCATGGTGTTTTATTCTGCATGGTCTCCCACTTCCAGCTCTCCTTTCTATCAGCTCTCACCAACTTTCTCTTGCTTTCCTTTCTAAAGTCTCTCTCTGTCTTTTTACTCTCTCCTGCTGTGTTGCATTCCTGTTGCAGTAGTGAAGGGGGTGGACAAGGAAGAGGGAGGGAATGAGAGGAAGGGGAACTTGAGCTTTAGAAAGGGAGTGAGAAGGAGAGAGAGGGAAAGGGGGAAGGTGGGCCTCTTTCTTTATGAGAATGCCTTCTGCCGGGAGTGGTGAGGAGAACCCCAGCATGACTAAAGCTGTAGGCCCCGAGCACAAATCTGACCTTTGGACGGTCCACGCAAAGAGTCAGGTATTTAGCACAGCTGGGCTCTCTGCACCCCTCACGCTTTCTCCATCTCTTTTCTTTCTTTCATGACCCTGCCCCCCTCCTCCTGGTTTCACCCCCTTCCCCTTGTCTCCATGTCTCCCTCCAAAGCATGTTTAGTCTCTCAGAAAGATTTTTCTTTTAAGCAGAATAGATACAAGTGCTGGAAAAAATGCAGAAAAGAAAGAGACACACAATCTATTGCAAAGTGGGATCTGTGGTTGGCGGCAAAACTGAGTCGAGGTTGTTTTGTTGTTGTGTTTTGCTGCCACTTTGGAGTTCAGGTCTCAAAAAAAAGACAGAAAAAAAGGCAGGGGGTGTCTGTGCACTGGCAAAATTAGTTCCACATGTTTGAGATGGAAATTGGTTGACCTGCAGGGATGGTGAGGGGGCAGAAGAAAAAGGGGGAGAAGAAAGGGTGACAGAAGGGAGAAAAAGCGGCTCTCCCTTCTTCCCACTATTCCTTTAGTGAAAAACAAGAATGCACGGATCACACCAGGAAAGCAGGATATGCCCACATGTCAACAAACCCCGTGCTTATTGGTTCCTGACTCAACATGAGATGTTATCCAACATCTGCTCACATGAAGGAATGCTTAAACTAAGACCAAATCACTTTTATGCAAAAGAAAGTTATGCTGGAGATAATTTTGATATAGGCTATCAATATATGTTTAGATGACATAGCGAATAAATAAAGCTTAAACTATCTGTAAACTGGCACAAAGTATCAAGCCATTATCAAACCGCAAAAGAATAATTGCATCCAGATGTAAGGGCAAAGTTGTTTTGTTATAAAAAAAAGTATAACTTTTTATTGCTGGCTCATGCATAAAATCCAGTTTTTTTTTATGTTCTTGGCTCAGACAGAATTCAGCTGTTGTACAATGTGTGGGATGACTTCTTAAGATAAAAGCAAATGCTTTCCACAAACACTTCTGCTTTCATCTTGGACCAAGAGAACGATATCTCCGCTCCGAGTCGGAGTCTGGCTGCACAAGTTGTTTTAACTCTGTGTTAGCATTTCTCTCTGCAAGGAGATTTTGTGCCTGTGAACAATAAGTTTATGGCATAGTGGGAAGAATAAAGGAGGAAAAAAGATGCAGAGCAACTTTACAATAGCATCATACTGCTTGTTGTGACTGTAACAGTCATGAGGGCTGGTGTCTAAATTCATTCCTGAACCGGAGGAAGGGTTTCAAAGCACAGGAAACTTGAGCAAGCCAGCAGAGGGCTGCCTGCAAGACACCATTTACTTAAAAGGAAGGCTCAGATGCATTGATGTTTTGTACCCACCCCGCCTCTCCACCCCTCCAACCCCTTGACTAAAGACAGGAGGGCACAAATGTACAGGCATGTTCCTCTGAAACACTTTGATCATGTAGCTTTACCTCTCTCAGGCATTTGTAAAATAACTGCCACATATTTGTAGTTTAATGAGAGGGTGCTGATCATGACTACACTCTTTGCGTGTTAAATGAATCAAGCAGCAGCCACAGCTTTTACCTGCAGTTGTTCTCCAGCACTTCAGCTGCTGTCCGGATGGTAGCAGTAGCCCTCAGGTTCTTCGCAGACAGTCCAACCACAGACCCTAAGGTTTTTCCCTTCAGGTCATTACAACTCCACTCTTCTTCCTCCATGAGAGGAGGAAGGTATCCGCATATCAGCTTGAGGCTGCTGAGACCGCCGTGGTTCATGTACGCGGCGTTCTCACAGCCGGTGTGCACATATTCGAGGTATATGTCAGAGGTCAAAAACATCTGGTAAGCATTCTCCTCCATGTGGGACTGAATTTCCGTCTGAGCCTGGTCAAACATAGCAGAGTCTATTTGTTGCTTCTTAATACTATCCCTTATGAAGGTCTTGGTGGCCGGTTTCAGCTGCTTTGCGACTATGCTGTTGTTCTCGATGTACCGCTTGAAAATAACTTTGGCAACTCGCAACGTTTTGGTATCCTTTAAGTCCATTTGTCTGAAGCCGTTGCAGGCAAACCAAAAGTCCAAAGTGTCAACGCAATTCTCCCGCTCCAAAAAGGTCTTAAAGAGATGAGCGCCGTCTTGGTCACCCAGAAGAAAATGCAGAGACTTTGTCCACCGGACTAGGGGCGAGTCCGGGGACGCGCTGCCCTCTGGCTCCCCGAGTCCATCCTCATTCCTGCGCGGTGTGGAGCCGGGGGGCGCGGCGGCGACGGGGGTATCTTTCACCTTGATCTGGGCTAGCATTTTGGCAGATCTGCTGGGGTTGTAGCATGACGCCTCTCCCTCCTCCCCCGGTACCGGAGGACGAGGAGCATCTTCTCGGAAGCTACTGCTGATGTGCTCCGTAAGCGCCCTGCTCATGGCTCCAGCTCTGGTTGCCGTGTGAGAGTGCCGTCGTGCCTCCACTGAGCTCCAGCTTAATCCTCTTCACTCTCTAAAAGCAGCGGGGGAGCTTCTCAGCTCCTCTTCACTCTGAAACACAAAGTATTGATCTAATCAAAGCCAGATCCTGCTGAACTTCAAAGAAAAACATCAAGTAAATAGTCCCTTTAAAAAAAAACCTTGCCGGGTTCACAGAGAAAGAAAATATGAAAGGCTTTTTTCCGTTTCATTAATCTATTTATAACCAAAATGAGAGATCAACTACAGCCTATATTCTCTATGTGCATTCATATGGCACATCAAAACAGATTTACAAGTATAATCAAGTAACACAAGCCCGCTTTTAACCAAATCGTATCCTCGCAACTCTGGCTTACACGTGTTTTCCTAACGAGTCCATGTCACAGGCTTCAACTCCAATTAATCCCAAATCTGTTTCGAACCACTGTAACCTACGATTGTCTCAACTCGGAGCGCACACTTGTCCTCACCATCCCAGAAATGATCCCAGAAATACGCACCACAATGACCTCAAACGCTGCTGTACGTGGGGTAAAAAGCCCCGCGGGAGAAGCCGGGAGTGTAAGCGGGCAATGTTTCAGCCCCAAAGCGCATCTGAACTACCAACACCTGAAACTCCGCGTCAAAAGTACAACTCTGTATCTACAACAAGCTTAAGCCACAAAGAAACGCATACATGGCTGCAACAAATCCTCACAAGTCTCCACAGGCAGCGAGACTCCATTAAAACACAGCTCAAATCTAAAGGAATGGGAATTAAATGTAAAGCAACGTACCATCGCAGATATCAAAGTTGAACAAAACCTTGTAAAAAGTTGAAACTGCTAGTCCATTTTAAGCAGAGAAGAATACAGTCCAAAAAAAAAAAATCCGAGTAGTAGTCCAGCTCAAGGCGAATCTATGCGGAGCCTGCGCTGCGCCACATGTGCGCTATCTTGCTGTAAAACAAGCGCAGTAGTTTAATGTACTCTGTCCCATTCAACAACTGACCACAGAGTAGGCAGGCTTTCTGCCTATGTAGATCACTGGGGGTGTCAAAATCTGGAGGAGGTAAAAAAGAAAGGAGGTGGAGGTGGAGGGACAGAGAGAGAAAGAGGGAGAGAGAGAGTCTGACTGAAGAATACATCACACTTTTTTCCAGCCAGAAGAAACACCACCCAACAAATATTCGGTTTTTATCTACACGCGCTCGCGCACACACATAAGCTTCTTATCTATCTCACCGTATTTCTCGCCCACAAACAAGAAACATAGCCCGCATTTCTCAACTTCAAAGCTCAGCAGCAGCACATCAAAGCGGCCATGAGAGGGGGCCTGTGAACAGCTTTCCTACAACTTACCATCCATGTACCCGAGGAGACTGATTAGAAAACGTGAAAGTGAAGTAGTCCAACAGGCTGCGTCTACATAACAACCCCTGTCCTGTCGCTCACGTGGGGCATTTTTTTATGCAGTCGAGAATGAAAAGACGCATTTTCCTCCCGACTTTGCTCGTAGGTAGTGATTGAAGAAGTCATAGCAGGCGGTAGAAATCCTCTAGGCTGTTTCTATACCAATGGGCTAAAGTTTTAACTGTGGACTTCAAAGTAAAGAACCGCTCGTCTGGTCCCGGAAGATACATAAAAATATCAGCGTCTTAACTTCCTAATAACCACAGACATAAAACATATAAGATGCCTAAAAATGCAAATATACACTCATCAAGAGGTTCAAACTCCACGTCCTATTCTCTGATTTATTAACTTTACTACATGCGGTCGGGAGTTTAGGGGTTTGCCAGGACCTTATCAAAGGCAAGTAATCTTGAGCCAACTCCCCGAGGCTTTGGAGCGTCAGAAGTAAGTGAAGTGCCGCGCCAATAGTGTTATATTCACTGTCTGTCTGTTGCCAAACAAAGTTTCAACAGACACACAAAGCAAACAAAAGAAATACTCTTGTTGCCTGTGACCTCTTTTTATGATAGCAATCGGCAGCCGAAGAGAAGCCATTATATCTTTCACAACAACCTTCTTGTTTTAATGCACATATCCATCCACTAATCGTATCTTGTTAAATACAAATTTAAAATTAGATAGAAACATGTATGTATGCTATAGATAAAAAGTGTGAGACTAAATTTACAGAACAAGTGGAGGGACAGCAGTTAAATATGATTTCAGATTATGTACACACAATGATTTAAAAACTTATTCTTTAAGTTATGAGCCTGATTGGATAATCCTATGGAGTGTAACTGTCAAATGATTTACATATTAGTCACAGGATTTTTGCTACAAAGATGTCAGTGTAACACACTTGCCAGTTCCACATTGAGGGAAAATGGCACAGCATGACATTTTGATTGAAATTGGACACAGAGCAAAGGCAAGAGCTGTTCTCTAGTCTTTTAATTCACATGACTTCCCTAATGTCATTGTGACAGAATCTTAAAGAGTGGGTTAGACAGTGATCCAATCCCATGGTACTTCAAAGGCTATATTGTCCCTTTGATGTTGAAAACCAACTTTAAAGGAGAATATAATTATATAAGTCAGAGGATTCAAATTCACAAAACTCTCATGATGGTACAGGACAAGACAGCTAATGAAATCCAACTTCTCTGAGGTCACAAACTGGTGATTAATTCATATGAGTTAGTTATAAAGAAATAAGCTTAATATGTAGCAACTCCCATGAGAATTTAAAGTTGTCAGAAATGTTCTCCATTAATGTTCAAGTAATTTCCAGCTGATGATTTCTAAGATTTTCAACATTATTCAGTCATTAATGCTTTTTATCATTTGTAATTTGGATATCTACCTAATTTGATGCATTTCCAACTTCTTTTTACATGTAGACGGCTTCTCAGCGACCTTAAATGTATGAGAAAAACTACTATTGCTATGCTAAACATACAGTACCGTTCCACTGCAGAACAAACTTTCTTCTCACCTTTCCCTTCTCGGAAATTGTCACATAAAA
>JBAMHV010000004.1:24685118-24701403 GCA_037177535.1 Pseudomugil gertrudae | reverse complement strand
GAGCTGAGGCTTTGTAATCACTGTCCTGTCTCTGCCTCTGCACTTCTTGTCTGTGTTTTTTTTTTTTTTTTTGGTTATATTTGCAGACCTTTTTTATTGTGTCAATTTATTTCTTTTGTTTGCCTTCGAAAGTTTTTCTATCATCCTTTTTTTTTACCTCATCCACTCTTTGCATCCTATATGCTCCTTTATGTTGTATCGTTTTGCTCTCTGATTATGTCGGTGTACCAACACCCCCAATTTCATATTCCTTTAATTCCTTCTACTCCATAACTTTATATGTGCTTTCTCACCAAACTCACCATCCTACAAACCATGAAATGTGCAAAACCATCATTTAAATAGTGTCTCTAACAGGTTTACACCTAACGCCATTTACACAATCGTGGTTCAGTCCCACTTGCAAAATTCTAGACTGCACACGGAAATTAGTGCACGTAAATCTGGATCTCTGTAGATTTGTCCCTAAATGTATTCCAGATGTGGAGAGCTATCACTTAGCTGAATGGAAGCCACTTGATCCAAGGTCCCCTCTGTATAAACACATGCATAATGTGCAACAGTTGGAGTCATTTTTGCAATGACATCTGACATTGTTTTGACATAGATGATTGCAGGGGGTGAAAACCATTAGCATGAAGACAAAAAATTCACGCCTAATCTTAAACTCTGATGTTTTTACTTTTGGCTACCAGATTTCAAAATCAACATGTTCAAAAGACAATGCAACTTAAAGTAAATCTGCAAAAATTATAATTGGAGATTAAATATAAGTTTTACTAAATCTCATTATCTGTAATTCATGAGACATACTCTGCTAGTACCCTGCTAGCCATGTTCACACCCTGCTGGCTTTCAGAAACTCTCTTCTACCTTTTGTTGTCACTCTCTGGGTTCCATTCAGAGTTCAAACAGGTCATTAGCAGGGTGATTACAGTGAGAGAGTGCATCCATTAACAAAATGTGAGTGTGTGTGTCTGAGATCACCATGTGAATGCTCGTGTGTGTCACAGTGTATGTGTGTATCAATCACTTCAGTGTGGGTGACGACGAGGAGCTGTTTGTCTTTCTCATAAAAGGAAAAAGGGATCAAAAGGGCTGGTCTACCAGCTGGACCTTCAATCACACTGGGACAACATGACTTTAGAGCTCTGGGCAGCTGGAGCTCTGGGGCCTGATGGCGTGTGCATGTGTGACTGGGTGTTAAGCCTTTTAATCAGGGTCCCTGCACATTTTCATTTTGCAGAGTCCTTCCATAAAAAATACCATTAAGTGTGAGTAAAATACATTTAAAGAATTGCTTTTAAGTGTAATATGAGTTTCTTAAAGATGCACTACAGAACTTCGGCAGACAATTCATCTTGCATATCTGTACGGTGAGCTCTCTCTAGCCAGTAAAACAAAGTCCCATGTTGACTTTTGTCTTATCTCTTGTTCAGTCCTTTTCTCTTTCTTCCCTCTCGTCCTTCAATACTGTCTTCTTTCTTTGTCATTTGTTCAATCAGCCACTGTGCATGTTCAAAAAGCCGATGCGTAAAGATCCGCTGAAAATCAATGTCAAACACTGTTCCAGAAGAAAGGTTGTGGAGTGATTAACAAATATTAACGTGCCATTAAGCAGGTCACAAACATGCAGTTTTAAGATCAGAAAGTTAATCAATGCGTCTTTAAAACATGTTGACAGAGTGAGAACAATGGGCCTCATTTAACATTTACTTGGATTACTGCGGGTGGGATGTCTGCACATCTATGTGCAATAAACAGTTGGTCTGTGTATTTAATAATTAACAGGACAATGCTGAAGTTAGCTTCTGATTTGTATCTACTGGGAAAACAGTGCCATATTTGAAACTCTGATGATGTCTAATTGAAAACAGCAAAGGTGCAACAAGAATCTGAAAATGTGTCATTTGCATGAAAACTTATGAAAACTTACAATTCTAGTACAAAATTATGCTTGGAGAGATGCAAACTTTTTTCAGACAGTCCATCCATCCATTTTCTACCGCTTGTTCCCAGAGCGGGGTCGCGGGGGGGCTGGAGCCGATCCCAGTTGTCAATGGGTGAGAGGCGGGGTACACCCTGGACAGGTCGCCAGTCCATCCAGGTTTTTCAGACAGTCAACATACTTTTTAAGCTTTCAAAACTTATTTTCATTAAGTCTCAAAATATTTTCTTTCTGTTTCAGATAAAGGCAGGATTCTATCAGTAGCTATGTTATGAAATTGTACATTATGTTTTCAAAATGATAACCAAGGGGTTCTAAAATGTAACTGAATTTGAAGAACAGGAGGAGGGTTTAAAACCAGTTATGAAAACAATGTAGGTGATCGTTAATTTCCAATATGGACGTTCTGTCTTTTAAGGTGAATCTTAATGGAATCTGTTGCAGGCTACAAACCAACACAATTCACAGCATGTTCCTTTTAACCCACTCTATGCTTTTTTACGCCTTGAATATAAAGTGTTTCATTGCATTTAGTAAGATCTGTTGTAAAAGTGACTTTTACAAAACATCAGGTGATTCCAAAAAAATAATGAAGCCTATAGTATATTGAATAATGTTGTTTTCATTATTGAAAACATTATTTCTACTGAAATACTCTCTATTGCACAACTGTCACTCACCACTCTGAAGCCTGTTTGCAGCTGCATGATGTCATCAGAAGAGGAATGCCCACATTCAGAGTTCAGCAGGTACATGCTGAACATGAGGTGGAAGTTAACAATCATTACACATGCTTGAGTTGACAGTTCACAGACTAAACTGATCAGATTTCTCGCCCCAGCATGATTCAAGTCACAATGTTCCAGAATGTAGCTTTACAAGCTTTGCTGTTTGGTATAAATCACTTCTGCTAGCATTTAGCATTTGTAGCAGTGTTTGACTATGCATGTACATGCACCTTTAGGGAAAAATAAAATCATCAAGAGATGGCTTCAAACCATACTCCTCCTCTAACTCTGCACACTTAGCTCAATCAAACACTGTAGTTTTTAATTTTATTTTGGTTAATTTTTGTTTTGTTTTTTTACGTCAGCATCTTCAATGTCACAACTGTGTTTATGTGAGGGTTTACATGACATTCAGCAGTGATTGATCAAGGTTTTGAAGATAAAGATCTTTGTAATGTTGCACTATGGAAGAGCAGTGACTGATGTCATACGCTGAAGGGTACAACCAACAGAGTGGTTCGTTAGACCCCTCCATTCCAAAAACGTGATTTATTGCAGTCTGCTTTACTATAATGACACACGATTACTTCGAAAAGTTGGAAGGTAGTGCAAAGTCCAGGTATGCCGCTAAACTGAAACTTTCAGGCCTTGAAAAATGTTCTTACAAACTAGAAGAAACTGCCTGAGTTGAACCCACTTCCCGGCCCAGCGATATTACGAGTATTTAGTGGTAGCACAGGTAAGACCCTGAATATATCTATTGAAACAACTAGTACATATTTCATACTTATACTTAAAAGTGCACAAACATGGGTGTAAGGGCTAAAAAAAGTGGATTTTACATGATCCTTTAAAACAGATACTTGCACTAATGCTGCATATTGACCACTCAACAAAGCACTGCACTGTTGCAACATTATTCTCTGCACTGTTTTGTGCAGAGAAGCTTAGAGTCTGGGAAACTCAGGAGGGATCAAACCATTTCTGAGGTGGGAGGAGTGGTTGCTCTATTTTTGTTGTTATATGTTTAAACCAAGTTTTGTGTATTTTTTTAAATAAAAGAATATTTAGTAAAAATTCATAAATAAATTACAAGTCTTTCACATTTTTGAGGATCTGGAATCAGTTTAAGGGTGCTTCAGAGCCCCCAAAACAGGCTAGAAATGCTTTTCAGATGGATTTTAATTAAGGAATGGAATTAGAAACAAGTCATTAGATTTTAGAGGTGATGCACATCATTGCTTGAATGCAGGAACTTATTATAAGGATCTATGCTATAGGGAGACATGGTCTGCAGTGGTGGAAAATAAAGTTTAGCTACTGTGGCCTTTATTGGCAGTGCAGAGCAGACAAGATCCAAACTAACAGCAACAACCAGTCGAGCCGCCTCATGTTTTAGCATATGTACATTTTTTAACTTGCAATATAGTCAACTGTAATTTTACTTGTAATGACATAATAATGTTAATTGTGATTTTAGATTTAACAGAATTGTTTTTACGGTTCTACCCATCTTCTAAACCATTCAATTGGAATTTGTTGGTACTTTTCAAACAATAAGTGCCCCAAAATGACCTTTGTTTTGCTTTGGGTTTTTTTTTCATTGGATGTTTTTTGTAACCCAACACCATCTGGAAGAGCTAATGAAAAAGAAAAAGTGGAGCTTTACTGGCATGAAGTAATTTCCCTCATTCTAAATGTATTTTAACACAGGTGATATAAAGTTTACATCTATCGGAGCAGAAATATTCTGATTTAAGCATGCAGAGAAATGAAAAAGGTAAAGCTCACATAGCTTTCATCTAGGGCTTAACAGACGATGAATATTTTAGTCTGTGACACAGCTAGTAGAACTTGTTGAGGTTGCTGTAAGTGGGCAAGATGTTATCTGAGCTTGTTTGTAATTTCATCAGTATATCTTACTGGTCTTTTCAAGGCTTTGTTGTTTGACGGGTTAAAAGACAAAGTTTTGCAATCACACATCAAAGGAGGAGGTGTGTTAGACAAGAAGTAAATTACAGTGTAGGAAAGAGATAACCGGTGAGACGACGGTAATCAGGCCAAAATTGTTTCCTGTAAACCCCACAGAAAGGGCAGAAGCATTGACGCAACACCTAAACATATTTCATTCTGGTAAGCAGCTCTGCTGTTACCTCATACATCCAGTTTTAGTAGAAACAAAGGACTATGTCATGTTCCCTTTGATTTGAAGCCAATATGAATCCATCCAAGAGTGTTGTGTAAAGCAATACAAAAGGTCATCAAGGTGAAATGCAGCAAGTGATAAGTTGGTAGAAACTGTCCCCTGCAGAAAAGAGGACAGAAATGTACAGGGATGGTTCAAAGACATTCTTTAAGTGTCTTAAAAAGTATTTTCTCTCTCTATGTTTCTTTCCTTTTTTAAAGCACCTTTGGAATCTGAATATTTCAGTCTAGAGGCAAAAGCAAAACGCTTGTGGTTGTGTGGGTGAAATTCGGATACACTCCAGTGTTCAAAGCCTTGAAATACATATGCCACACAATGTTAAACCATTCCTTTTCACAATTTACAATGCATAAACATGATGGTTTATGGAGGCCCAGGGTGATTATTTGAAGAGAGATCTAGTTTCAGCTATTTCAGGTTGTCTCGAGACTGCCCCAAAATGCCGCCCCACTCTTGAAAGTGTTAAACCACAGCCCCCAGCCTTGGTGAACACAAAGCACTGACTGACTGTTTAGAGTTCAAATATCCAACACAGATTGACCAAAGAACATAAACTACAGAGAGCGACTCACGTCTGTCTGAAAAGAAAATAAACTGTTATGTATTTATGTTGTTTTCATATACTTCCATCTTCAATCCCTCCCTCTGCTGGTGCACAATTCTGCTCTACATGAACAACAAAGGGCTGCTTGATATAAAAAATGCAAGCATTACCTAAATTTAAACAATATAAATAACACTTTGCATGAGATGCAATCTTGCAAGTAGCAGCACCTGCAGCAATGAAGTACTCAACTTTGTTCCAGGTCATGTATTCACTGCGTTGTCTCACAGCAAATACAGAGCATGTACTAACCGTCAGCACTGCTGAAAGACAAAAGGGAGAAAGCACCAATTTCTCATTTTTCAAAAGTTGTGAAAAACCTAAGCAGAGCAGCTTCTCCACAAGGGCCTCACTGATGTAGCTTAAAAGACTTACTTCTTAGTTTGCATTTGATTCAGATTCTTTTTAGCAGCCATGCGAGAAAGCCAGTAGCGGGAGAACTGCGAAAGAGAAAGACAGGACGAGCTCCTGGGCCTTCAGAAGTCTTGTCAAAAGCCTTTCCTTTCTGCGCTTTGTCCCAACGATATTCATCTTGCCAGTTGAAAAGGAAAGACGGCAAAAACTTTGGGCTTGAAAAGAACTTTTCAACTTCTAAGTGAAACCTCGCAACAGGATTGAGTATTTGAAAAAAAAAAAGATGGAAAAAACCCTGAAACAGTAGGAATGGAAGAGGTTTCCAAACAGAGGCATGTGAAAGAATCAGAAACTGCGTTTGAAAAAAAAATGGAGCGGAGAGGAATATGGCATTGTCTTCATGGTAAAAAGAGGAACCAGAGGCATGTGGAGTGTGCAGATTGTGGCATACTTTGTGTTCTTACAGCCCTGAAATCAGTTTGACATTTCCCAATAAACATATCTAATCTCTGTTCTCATTCTGTATGCTCCTAACAGAGTGTGTGACTGGAAATAAGACAGATACAGGTAAATGCAACCAAATGCAGACATTTATGTGAAAAGAAATGTACTCATTTATACATATTTTTTAGGTGAATGAAGTATATATAATGCCAGATGTACTCTGCATCTATTTTCAACTGTATGTAAAAACTAATGGCGGCGAGTTTTGTGTTATTTCTAAGAATGAATTTTGGCCTAAGACTTAGATTTCATTGAATCTTGGATGTGATGGGGAGAGAATTGTGGACACAGGAATACATGATTTTTTGCAAGTCATTATTTTTATGAAATGTTACTGTATGTCATTGTAATTACAGATCCTAATGGGTTGTGCCTTTATAATAATATTAACATGGTGAATCCACTTTTATGTGGATTAAGATGGATCATAAAAATAGAGGACTTCTGTTTTGGTGTTATGTCTGCCTATGGGGGGAATTAAGCTGCTGGAAAAAAACAGACAAATATGTGAACACAGATTTCAGATTTTTTTCAAATGCTTTCACTCAATAAATGTTGTACATGTGGAAAGAACGGGAAGACCTCCGGTTCTGGTCTTAATTTGAGTCCACAATCATTGTGCTAGCTTACTGATGTTTGTTGTACAAGTTAAATAAAAAAAAAAAACAAGGTTGCTATGTATTTAATACGTATTTGGCTATCATTTAATATTGTTATTTCAAATGTTAAAAGTATGTTTCAATCATCTCTGAAGTGAAATGGTGGAAATGAGCTGCTTGGTGAAGGTCTTCACAGTTTGCATGCTTTGCTAGTTGGACATTGGCCGAGGAAAAAAAAAATACAGAAGCAATGTGTCAAAAATGGCGTCTACCCTGTAAGTAGAGGCACCTACATACAAATCCAGCAGCTGTTTTGTGTGTTGCACCATCTTGCAGCACAGGCATTACAGCGGTGGCAAATCGTAATTACCACATATCTGCTACCACCTGCTGACACGGCAAGCCGCATGGATGTCTGGACTAACTGCGGTAGTTGATAGAAATGGGATTTATGGCTCTTTGAAGGGAGCAGATCTTCAAGGAGCATTTCTGTTCAAAAGACTGGCTGACTTTTAATTATTCGGTTTATATTTTGAAGAATTCAATCAAGGGTAACTTAATTTTACCAAGGAAATAATGACTGACAGCTATTATTTGGTCAAATTTGGATCAGAATCATCCAAACTTACACTCCCTACTAATACATACTATTTTGGTGGGAATTATTCAGAACATTGGTTATAATTTCTTTAAAAAGATTGATAGAAATTAGCTTCCATTGAAAATAATGATGTTTTACACATTCTTGTCCACCTCCAGAAAGATTTGCAGCTTGGATGTTTTAAAAGATTTCCAAATGTGAATAACATCTTTCCCAGCAGGAGCGATAACCCCTTCCTTTTTATACACCTTAATGCCACAGAGGTGCAAATGCACAATACGTCTGCTTCTGTAGAGGTGTTCACATCATGACCAAATGATCGGGTTATTAGATCATTAGCATGTAGCTGCTCCTTATGCTCTTTATTTTCAGCGAGGTTTTACACGCTATTTCTGCATTTTTGTTACATAAACAATGTCATTCACCGCTGCATGTGTCCTTGTTTGAATTTATCTAAGTTTCAGGCTTAAAAATTATTTTTATGCAGCAGTTTTTTTAGTCAAACTTGTGGAATAGAAGCAAGGTGAACTCCATGTGCGTGCATGCGCAGTGTTGGTATGTTTGTGTCTTAGTTACAGCCATCAGTTACACCTTGTTAGACAGATTTCACACAACCATCAATATGCAGCGCTGTTAAAAGAAAAGTTTAAAGTTTGAACTTCTTTTTTTATTATCTCAGATCACTAGGCCTTTCAAATTTTGCAAAGAAAAACTTTCACTCCGCATCTTTTTACTCAAGTCGGCTCATTTCTCAAAAAGAAAGCTGACTTCATCACTGCACCTCAGGAGTTTGACGAAAATGAGCGTTAAGCCCTTGAATCCTTTCTTTCTTTCACTCAATGGCAAAATAAATAAATGATATTCCTCCCTTTAATCGATGCACTCAGCAATAACAAAGAAGCTTTGAGACACTTTGAGGACACCTAACGATCAGAAGCATCAGGAAGTGCTGTTCGTTTTCGTTGACGGACAGGCAGATCAAACAGCAAGCCCCTTAAACGCTTCTACCCACTTCAAAATAATCTTGCATTTTCCCTCTTTCAAGCACAAAGTGGGAAGAAAGAATAACCGTTTCATCTATAGTCTCTTCTTCAGTTTCAAAGTTATTTTGCTTGTGATGAAGGGCTCTGTATTGACGACTTCGAAGGTGCTTTGTCTCTTGATAGAAATGACATTTTATCTATATATAGTGTTGGAGTGTGCTTCAATTTAACTTTGTCTGGTGCAGAGCATGTCTAGTGTTGATGTGGCTGACAGCTGCTGCTTGAAAGACACGGGGAAAGAACTGAGGATTCAAATAAAGCTCCGCTATGACGACAGAGTCTTGATGTATGCTAATCAATCGATGGAATGGAAAATATGCTTTCTGGTGGGGAAAAAAAGAGAGTGAGTGACAGAAAGTTCTCACAGAGTATTCTGAGATATCAAAAAGTCTCAAAGTTTGCTTCGCAACTGAAGAGCCCAAATCACATGTGGTATATACTACAAAAGGTTTGACTAGGAAAGAATTGCATTTGATTTAAAGGAAAAGAAATTGGGGCAATTCTCAATATGGAGAATTTGTAGCAAGCAAAATTCTTCCTTGTTTAAAAAAAAAAAAGTTAAGGGGACAAGCTTTGTCTCTGTGACACCTACAGTTAATTCCTAAGTAAATTCCCCGTCTGTCTGTCTGTCTGAGCCTTTTCAGTCCTTCAAAGGACATGGGCCATAGGATGACGAATTTACATAACAAAAGACTGTGAACTGTCTCAGTGAGTTAAAGTATAACCCGTGATCAAACAAGCATCTCAGATTAACTATATCAGGCATCAAATCTAGTAGAACAGGCTCTTTAAAATGGACATCTGCTTTAAAAACAGTAACTTGGGGCTAAAAATGCTCTTTTGATGCAGTTTATCAGAGCTGGGTAATACTTGGTAGCATCATAGCCAGATGCTAACGAGTTTATCACAATCAAAGCTGCTCTCTAGGCTACCTGACCAGGAGGATTGGGTGAAACTACATTTTAGTTGCCTGTTGTTCATTTTCTGTAGGAAAAAAGCAACGATTCGCTCCAGATGTGGAATTCCTGGAAAATCTCACTTACTGTATAAGTTAATCCATGTACAGTTTGTCTCTCACATGTGTCAAAAACTGCAAGTCAAGATCACAAAACAGCAACCAACCAAAGTGTTTTGGGATTCTGAAAGTGGTAACTGTTTGTTATTTGTTCATGCAACTTCCTGTTTTTGTCCAACAAGAAGCACATTAATAAAAGTATCAGAAGAATTTCAAACCAGTGGAAGAGATTAAGGAACCATGGTTGGCCCTCTGGGCCACAAACATCTTTACATGCTAACTGTTAACGTCATTGCACATATACAGCATAAACTCCCCATTCTGAAGCACACACAGTCTCACACACAAAGAGCTGCGCTATCACCAATTATGAATGCTGTAAAACGATTATCATCAGGGTATTTATTCAAATCTTGACATCAAACAAATTCTTTCTTCTTCTTCTTTTTTATCTGACAGATCACAGATGTTTCTGTCAGAGGAGAAAGGCGCCTCCGATCAGCTCGGCAAAACAAGACCCAGGCTTTCAGCACGACTCTCCCACGCTCTTTCATCATTTACAGAGAAAGCGTGCCACGCCACTGCCATCCTCAGCAAGAACAAGGACGCTCACTGTCAGCTGGACAATGGACAGTGGAGCTCAAGGTGGCAGCGGACTCATTGTGACAGATGATGTCATTGACATCAGAGGCTGACACTGCCAGACACCAAGCAGAGGGTCAGCGGGTCAAGAGTAAGGGCGGGCGGGAAAAGGGTAAACAGTGGCACGGGGTTGTGTGGTTGAGAGGATTGGGGACATGGATTAAGAATGTGTGTGTATGTGTGTGAGTTCTCAGCTGAAAGACGTACTTTCTAGATAAGCAAAATATGTACAGTCATGCATATAAACAGGAGGAATGAAGGAGATCCAGACCAGAAGGACAAAAGAGGAGGTTTTGAACTACAGTAGTGCATCTGATTAAACAGTTGCACGGCATGTGAGCTTTGTGTAAATCAGCATAGTTTTTCAATGCACAACGTTCATTACAAATGTGTCACTGTCTCTGCTGAAAGATGCTGCTGCCCATACCAACTGGAGCTTACAGTTATTATTATACTTACAACTGATTTCTTATATGAAATAGCAGGAAAAGGATCAGACCTTAGAAATTAGCATAAAATTCTGGTAAACAAGGAGAGCGTTTTAGCATATGAATGACCACAAACACATTTTCACCTGTTTTCAGCACTTTTTTAGGGGTTTTTTGTAGGACACCCTGCTAAATTGTGTATAATAATTTGGATAAAGCTGTTCCTGTCACACGACTTCATTTCGCTAC
Organism: Pseudomugil gertrudae; assembly: GCA_037177535.1. Lineage (NCBI taxonomy): Eukaryota > Metazoa > Chordata > Actinopteri > Atheriniformes > Pseudomugilidae > Pseudomugil > Pseudomugil gertrudae. The sequence continues at coordinate 24,690,482 of JBAMHV010000004.1, read as the reverse complement.
AGAAGCACATAGAGAAAACAAAAATCACTTGTCATACTGATGCTGGATTTCATTTTGAACTTTCCTCATATTCTTCGGTCTGTAAAATGAAGATATCCATCCAACCACACAATCACCCCGAGTCCTTTCATCCAGCTCCATGACAACTTTCTGTTTGTCACAGTGGTAATGCCAAAATAATTTGAGGAAGAGCATGCTGTTGATGGGATTTATCTTCCAAAATCAGCTACTTTACAACTGTCATACACAATATGATCTGGCTACTTGTGTTAAAAGTAATTATTTTACTGCATAGAACCACACCTGGAAGCAGCTGAGGGGATGACATTAAAGGATATAAAACATCCTTGAAATCAATATGAGAGTATGAGGGTATAAAGTAATGTCCAAAAGGCATATAATAAGGAGAACATGTTCTCATACAATTCCTTAAAGGAGTAGTTTGATATTTTTGCACATATAAAACTAGAAACTTTAAAATGAGCAGAACTTTTCATTATGTATGGATTAAAAATGTGATCCTTTGTGTTAAATTTACTAGGGTTGCTCTTGTGGTACAGCGGCACACAAGGCTGCCTTATAAGAAATGTTATAGCATTTACCAGTTAAGATCCTTTAAATCAACACACCACCACTGAATGACTGCTTCTGTGTGTTTACCTTCAACCAACAAAAACCTCTAGACTCCTGTCAGAAGATAGAAAGGAGGTAACATAACTTTGGTTCACCCATCGGAACTTTATAACTTTATCTCCCACCTTTTCCATTCTAATTCGTTGTAAAACTCTGTATTTCACGATCGTTTGTGCCATACTGTGCCATTTTAAGCAGTCACATGACCTACTCCATCACGTCCAAAAGGTGTTTCCATTACACTTTTGCTACAAACGTCTATATCAAAACATCTGAAAAACAACTTCATGATAGCACAAAAACTTTATATTTATTATTATTGTTATTTATTGCAATAATTGAGCTTTTTTCCCCGAAATGTAGGTGTTTCCATTCCTACTGCATTTTATGATATTGTCATGAAACCATATAATTTTTAATAGACCACAGATCTCTTATCAGGAGATTTGGGGATTGACAGGAAAAAGGCACAAAGCAAAATTTCCTTTGAGTGTCATTGTAGGATTTAGTTAGTTTCATTGTGCTGTGAATAACTTTTAATTCAGTCATTTACACATTGAAAACAATCTGATTAAGGTATCAGTATGTGACTGCCTGACCTCAATCATTCATTGCCCTGCAGCATCACTAGGCTGGGAAACCAGCACTTTTGTTCCAAAATACTGCATCATTGTCCAGGCAAGATTTGCTTTACCTCACATCCCAGCATCCCCGGTGCAGTTTGCTTACAATGTGAAAGCAAACAGATCATCCAAAAAACCAAAGCAAGGAAGTGATGCATACAGCATCACAGCACAACATGCTGCATTTCCTGACGCTCATAGCAACAAGGTAAAACAACCCAAGACAAGCCGCTTTCTGTCCAACCAATCAATGTCTCAGGTTTCTTCTACTTTATTCATGACTAGTTGTCATATGGGGGAATATTACCCCTAATAACAACTGTATGACAGAGGTATGGTATGTGTGATGTTGTTGAGATTGGGGTGTGGCATCTGAAGTGGCATCATGGTGTGGTTGGAGGATGAGAATCAGGATGGGGTCAGGATGGGGGTGCCATCTTGGTTATCTGCAGCCTTGGCTTATAGGACCCTCCCCAGATGGTACCTGAAATAAATGGGTAATAGCAGGAACAAATGGATACAGAGATGCGGGAGAAGAAGAGGGGGGAAGGTGTAATATGCAAGCGAGAAGGCTGAATGAGAGGAGCAGGGGTGAATAAGGGTGTTGCTACAAAACAAGAACAGAGCTGAGGAGGGGAGGTGATTTGACTATCAGAAGGCCCACAAGGTGATCAGAGGTAGTTGGGAACCTGTTTGGCTGCTGGGCCATCTCAATCCAGGATATTTTGAATTATTATTATTAATCATTACAAGATGATTTTCAGTATATATGCAGATATCTCCATAATAAAATAATAATAAAAACAAATATGACCAAAATGGTCAAAGCATACAGGAAACATCTCATTATAGCCAAGACACTCTGGATTCATTATCAATGTATCTAGTTTATCCATATAAAACGAATGTAGGATTATTACACAGAGTGGGAATCACAATTTGGGTGGTAATTAGCTGCTTGGTGGAGGTTTGTGCTCTCCGAGTGCTTTTATAGTTTTTTTTTACAATTAGACTGATGTGGATCATAAATTGATTGATACAAAAGATTTCCTGAATCCAGAAGACTTTTGAAACTAGCTTGTACTCTTTCTCTGCTTTGGTTGGATTGTGTTGAATATAAAGAAAAACACACATTACTTATAAATAAATATCATGATTATCATCACTGATGTGACAGATTTCTCTACTCATCAAAAAGCTGCTGACCTAAAAATCTTCCCTCTCTGGATCTTAGTTGCCAAAGTGATCCCAGACGGCTTTTCTACGCTAAACAGCTGCAGATGAGGAAACGAAGGCAAACATGTAAAGTGACCAGGATACAAGTCTGTAATCCGATATTTTATCTTGTGTTCATTTAATTGCCTCAGCTGTCTAAAATACCCTAAATATAGAGGGGAAGCACGGGTGTATGCAGAACATCAAAACAGTTTTAATTGTGGCTAATCCTGGACTAAGATTATTTCTAATGGGAAATCTTCAATGAAGATGTTCCTACTCAATTTCCATTTGGGATTACTGAAGTCTTTCATTCACAGGCTTAAATCTCAGTGCGGATTATCATCCATGTCTTGGTTTACTATTAAAAAACAGAAATATGATATACTGTATATATGGGGTAAACACATATCCTGGTGCTCTCCCCACATGCACACACAGAGACAGCTGTGCACATTGATATTGCAACCTCACAGGATGTAACCGAGTGTGAATTTTAGAGGTGTTGTTTTGCTTTTCTTGCTTTTTGGAAGGGAGCATGAGGCCTAGGACGCCCATGTAGGTCAAAAACAAATCCTGCGCCTCAAGCTGGGAAGCCAGAAACTTCTTTGAGCATCTGAGGAAAAAAGCAAAAGCACTGAGTTTCTTCCAGGTGCTGCTTTTCACAGTGGTAATCCTGCCACGCCGTGACTGTGATTTTTACTGAAAATCTCTCCAAACAGGGCCCAGATGGTGGGAGGTAGAAGCACACACACAGACAGAAAGCACAGCCATTCACAGATGCACACACACACACACACACACAGAGGACTTGTGTACAGACACAGCTGTACACCTATTAGGTACAAAGCGCACGCACACACACACAGAGGACTTGTGTACAGACACAGCTGTACACTTATTAGGTACAAAGCGCACGCACACACACACTCAGACTAAAGGTGAGAACTGACTTGTTGCTTCTGGGTGGTCTCTGTGTACAGATAAGGGCAAGCAGGAATAAAGCCTGTTCCGCTGCATTGAGGCACAACTTTGGGAGTGTTTTATGTTCCTCTTTCATACATTTGTGGAATGTCTGTGGAAGAGTAAGAGCATTTCTCCTAAGTTTAGCACCGATTACAGAAGGCTATCTTAATGACAATGAGTCAGAGCTGAAGCTACATAAACCTCCTCCTCGGCTCTATTTCTGCTCCCCTCAGCTCTGTTTGTGGAGGAGTTGCATGTGTCCCGATGCAGGAGTCACCTCTGCTTTGTTGTGGAGCTGGTCAGGCAGGAAGATCCTGACAGTGGTTAGCATGCGGAGGATGTGGATGTGGAGGACGTTTGAAATGAGGAGATAAAAGAGTTAATCTTCCACCGTTTCTAAACTGATTCCCTCCATTGCTCCCTGTTTAAGTACAAGAAAAGAGAGAGGGAAAAAAACAACTTGCAGCATCTCTGAGCCGCTCTCCATCTCTCTCTTTCTGTTTCATGTGGTTACTGGAACAACAATGTACATTCTGAGTGTTAGGCCTTTGATGTTGTTGCATTCACCAAGCCGTCTTAAACCGGAGGAGAAAGAGAGGCTGGAAAAGACACAGGAGAGATTCTGTGGTGTGCTTTTTCCATCTCTCTCTCTCTCCCTGGCAAGGCATCTGACATCTCGCGGCAAAAGACAAATTCAGTTTCGCCTGTTAAGTCGTCAGTCAAAGCTTCTCAAGATTTTTTTCCCTTGCTCTCTCTTCGCCTCTTTCTCTTCCCCTCGCTCCGTGTTTGCTTCATTTCCGTAGATGCGGTATTGTGAAGGCCGCTTACACGCTTTTCAAACAATAACAGTTCACCCCCCACCACCACAAGTTTCCTCTCTGCCAGAGCCCTACACATGCCAGCACATCCTTTAAAGAGCCTTGAACCAACAACAAACACAAAGCATTTTCACCGCCGACAAAACGGGGGCCCATTTGCAAGCCCATGTGTAATTAAACTAGATCTAATACTGTTCTATGTATCTGTTTTGTTTAAGAAAAAGGACGTTTTAGGAGCCTTTTTCACCAGCAGTGAACAGCTTGTTCCAGATCAGTAAAATGTTATGCACTGAAACAAAATCCAGGATGAATTTGAACACGTCTTTAAAGTCCTCTATTTCTACTTTCTTCTTTGTAAGGTTGTGAAACATCTTTGCTATAAGACAAACATTTAACTAAGATACATTGATTATTCCAGGTTTTCAGGAATAACCGAATGATCTGATAGATGCTGTGAAGAAAACAGTTTAGCTTTTAAAAACAATCAGAAGAAAAAAGTATTTGGAACAAGATACTGTATCGATTTTGTTGTTGTTAAAACGGTTGTACAGCGATTGTGTGGTTTCATCTGTGTAGTACACCCATCTACCACTTCATTAAGTACACCTTGCTAGTACTGGGTTAGACCCTTTTACCTTTAGAACTACCTTAATTTCTCGTCATAGATTCAACAAGGTGTCTGAAACATTGCTCTGAGATTTTGCTCCATATTGACATGAAGGCATGACACACAGTGTCTGCTGATGTGTCAAGCACATCCATGCTTAGAATCTCCCGTTCCACCACATCCCAGAGCTGCTCTGTTTAACTAAGACCTGGTGACTGTGGAGTTCAGTGAATTCATTGTCATGTTTAAAACAACAATTGGAGATGATTTGAGCTTTGTGACATGATGCATTTCCATGCTGGAGGTATCCATCAGAAGAAAATATACTGTGGTCATAACGTAAAGGATATGTCAGCAACAACACTCATGTAGGTGGTGGTGTTGATGCAGATACTAAGGAACCCCATGGATCCATTCATTTATGTTTCATCCATCCATCCATCCATCCATCCATCCATCCATCCATCCATCCATCCATCCATCCATCCATCCATCCATCCAT
>JBAMHV010000004.1:24652703-24662844 GCA_037177535.1 Pseudomugil gertrudae | reverse complement strand
AAGTATATTTTAAGTTAACCTAACTTAAGACTAATAATTAAAGTTTACTTACTTTTTTCAAGGCAATCTGTTTCCAAGATTTTTTTAAGTAAAGTCAACTTGTCAAACTTTAGAGTGTACCTTAATCATTCCAGCTAGTAAAAAAAGGAGTCCACACCACCTCGTTTTTCCATCCACATCTAACTGCATAACCACGCTGCCTGTTAATCACATCCCATGCCTTTGACAAAGAACATGCCTCAAACATGGTTAGGTGGCTTAAAATAAATGTCTTTTTCATCTCTGGTTATCATTATGCAGTAGTATTTATGCTTGTAAAAACAAATGCTAAGAGCCTGGACAATAGATAAGACTATCAGAGTTTTGAGGACATCCATGTTGTGGAAAACATGGTTGCACATCTAATGTTATAGTATTTTTATCACAGAGAGTGACATTACTAAACTAAACACCTCAGTTATATATATCCACAGGCACACGTGTAAACAGGGAATTAGAAAATCTTCATTTTTGTCAGAGATTTTTAAAAGAAAAGTTTTTAATCAAGTTAAACTGTGTTTTTGTATAAATGACAGGCCAAATCAGAGAAAATGTCTTTGTTTTGTGAGATACCTGAGTATGTGTGGACAAGGCCTTAAGCACTGAAGTCAAAAGTCATATTAAAGTTAGCTGCAGCAGGTAGAGAGCACAAAGAGCAGCACCAAGTATAACCACTGTATTTATTTGTAGGCAGAAGGGTGACACTGCCTTATTCTGCTCCCTATCTGCTGTTGATAGCTGGATATGAGTGTCCAGTGTCAAGTAAAATAGGAAATTTAGAAGCATAAATTTATAATCACAGACAAACTACATAAAAATGAAATTTTGATCTTGGTGGTGATTTTATTGATGTAATTTATATGATTTTTGTCATTTCACACATTTAGGGTAAATGTACTTTTTCAGATGCTTTAGCTCAAGCAGTTGTGTTGGTTGTACTTCATATTTAAAGGCTCTGGGTTCTCATTCATAAAACTTTATGTAGAATCGCTACTAAAATTGTATGTACGCAAAAAAATGTAAAGGTGCAGCAATTTCTCTTTATAAATCACACTCTTGCAGAAAAGGTTGTGCAGGTGAATTTGGGTCACATCCCTGCTCCTACACACCCACTTTTCACCATACACGGTCAATGCAAAGCAGCTCATAATTATTTTGGCATATGAATTAAGTATCTGTGGCATTTTACAGTGAATTATGGCAACTGAGGGCACGTAAACATAACTTTTCAGAGACTGAAATTGTGATCCTTGTTAGTGAGGTGAAGACATGTGAAGGGATCCTGTTTCCGGTCATATAGCAGCGTAACAAACAAGAGAAAGGCCACCAAGTGGCAGGTTGTTGCTGTAAGTGGTGTCAGTGCAATGAAGAGGTCTGTGACATAAATAAAAAAACATGGTTGTATTTCAAGGTGGAGGCAAAGATGTTGATGGCTTGTTCCACAGTAACGCATATGAGCATAGACCTCATCAAAGCGCACCTCCTCTGCGCTCTGGGGGTTAACAAACAACGTGACGAGTCAGCACCTCGGTGGGTAGCCACTGTCACCTGGAGCCATCATGCACCCAGGCCACCATGCAACCACATTTATTAGAACCATATCTGAGTCACAAATAATTTGTACATTAATTAAATGCATATATTTTTGCAGTTTCATCCTCACTAGGATTGCAGGATATCTGGTGGGTCAGGGGATCTAACACTGGGACCAGTTCAGTACATAGATGTGAGAGCAAAGCTCTCGTTAATCTAAATCAGCTTATCAGCCAGTCATCATCATGGGACAGGAAATATTTGTAGTCCTTAAACAATCTCCCATCCTGATCCTGCTGTTGACATTCTCTGCAAGTAGTTTGTTACTGTAATACTTAAAGGATCACTCAGTATTTGCAATTAATGTACCAATAAGCGCCACAGTGATGTTTTTTATTATGAGCATACTGAGCTTGAATGCTTAAATATGTATTTATGCAATATATTCAATATTTAAATATAAATATAAATATTTTAAGCATATCTATAATAATCCATGCTTCCTTGTTTTTTATTAGGATGACTAATGTGAATGACAACAAACATGGGTGTGGTATAACCCCTTATGGCTTGATGCTTCATATTTGATAAATGCTTTTTCTGAGACATTTTGCATCACTTTATAGCAGAAAATTTACTTAAAACCCCATAGTTCATCATATAATACTGGTCTCCTGCACCCTGGTGAATACCAGAAAGCAGAAGTTTACATTAAAATAATTTCAACCTATTCCTTGGTATTTAATAGTAAATATACGAAAAAAAAGTGACGCGCCTTTACAAAGAGGGGTGGCAGAGGACGCGTGTGGGTAATAAGAGGAGAAAAAAAGTGTAGTATCTCTGGTAGTATCTCTCTTTTAAAAACAGACAATCACATCACAACAAAACACATCAGGGTGGATAGGGTGGGATGATCCATCTGTCGCCCAAGGTCGGATGCTGCCACCCGGCTGCAGTCCGATTCAGCTCGGGTTCCTCCAGAGGAGAACACAACTGGTTCAGACAAGTACAAGGTTCAGTGTGCCTGAAAACATTTTTTTCCATTAGGATTTATTTCAAGGCCACAAGGAAGCCAAATTAGATAACAGCAAACTGTTTGGGTTTTAGGTTGTTGTTTGCTGACCTGAGTCTGTTAGCTGATCTCTCCAAATGCAAACCATCAAATGGTGATCAATTTCCAGTGACCAAGCCAGCACTTGTCTATGTTGTTAACGACCCTCGGACAAGTTCAAGAACCCAGCCAGTCTGCCAATTGAGAATAACATCCAACTTGTGGTTTAGCTCTCTCAGAGGGCAGAGTTCACAGTGTTCAGCATGGTTACACTTGTCATGCTTCCTGTGCTGGTCCGCAGCCGCTTCCGAGTTGCTACTGACCAGAAATCTGCTAATTCCAAACAGTGGGAAACCGGTGATCATAAATAAAGTTTTCAGATTTTAAAAATGGGATGTTTCTGCTCAGCTCTTCTTAATTCAGGCTTAAATGTATTATCTTATCAGCTGTGTTATCCTGCCAGTTATCCCTCTCCAAAATGTTGCTACGCAAGGTTTTATTGTTGGCACAGCGGTACACACTTTAGTCCATCAAGTTTATTTATTATAAATCCCAAACTTTGCTTAGTAAATGCTGGCGCCATTTTCATACTTGTTTTGTGCATAAGCAAGCTTTATAAATCAGGCCCCAGATTTACGAACCAGCATAAAACAGCCCTCGGCTGGGTCTGTATGTAAACTGGAAAATCTGCATTGTTGAATAAACTGAACAACACATAGTTGGATAGAATCACACCACTAATATTTGATTGCCACAGAGGTTTGTGTGTAGTGTGAGTGAGAATTTACTTGCTGTTGCAGGAGTGATGTGAGGAACACTGGGTCTGTTCATTCATGAAGACAATAAATAAGGGGAAACACACTGATCAGTAGACGGCATGGATTTTTTAGCTCTGTTGAACAGCCTTTCAGAGTCATCTCTCACTGTTTCACCTGACACAAATTCATCATGCTGAATCGGCTGAAAAAACAACATTACCAGCATCTAACAGTGGAGACAGGGCACTCAATCTGTCTCATCTGACCAGTTAATAGACAACAGTTTTAACATTGTTCAGAAAAGTCTGATCTGATTTTTGTGCAAAAGAGCAAGCAACATTTGTTTTTTTTTCTTTCCAACAACATCTATAGAGGATGGTTTTATGTGGTGTCTTTCACACTGGCCTGTCTGAAAAACTCTGATTTCTGCAGATGCATGAGACATGTGCCAACTCCTCACCATATGTCTGTCATGGTTTCAGTGTGGAAGTTTCACATTGTTTGTTGCATCATTTTGGGAGGATCTCCACTGTAGCTCTGACTAGCATTGCTATAACCCACTGATTTTTTTCTTATCACTGAGCTTCCTGTATGTTTTTTTAATCTTTGTGAAGACTCTATATCAGCTCTTTTTCTGGCTTATCTGCCACTTATTTTATATGTGGAACCAGGTTGCAAACATAGGGAGAGTCATTTCTCAGTCCACTGCATAGCTCATGTGTTCCTTTAATTTGTGCAGAAAATGTAAATGTTATATTTTCTCCCTCAAGTTCTGTACTGTCAGGAAGTATTTGCTTACAAAGATGAAACATTCAACATCTCAACAAAGGAATAAAAGAATTACTGAGAATTAACAACAAATTTATATTGCATATGGGTGCATTCATATTTGCACCATATGGTAACACGCACACACACACACACACACATCCTTTACTTTGACTGCAATAACAAAAAACAAGAGTGACAGTGTGTAAACCAAATAGGAATGTCAGATCAGTCATGAGTTAGTGTTATCAGTTAGTGAGCAGCACTTTAAAGACAGTAAGGATCAGAAATCATCACATTAATTATTTAGGCTACGTAGCCATATTACTCTTCCATGACCTGAGAAGCTCAAACCTCCTCAGTCTCCATCTTTGAGCAAATTTAACTTTATGTACATGCTCTTTATCGGAATTTTAGAGAAAATAAACGATTTACACTATCAGTCAGTTTTCATTTGAATAATGTACATTAACCTTTGCTTAAATACAATAAAAAAGTGGGTTAGTTCCCACTTTGGATCTTTCATTTTCTTTTACAGCCTTCACTTTAAATCCTGGAATACCATAGGTCGTTCTAAATTCAAGCTCTCTCTGTCTGTCCTCAACACATTTTTTGCTGTGTGTAACTAATAGAAATAAATAATAACACCAATAATAATAATAATAATAATAATAATAACGATGATGATGATGATAAATTAGACTGACTTCAACACACTCAAAGCACATCACATTGGGCCCATTGTTTATTCACTCCTCATTGCATGTTTGCTAATAGTCATACACATGATGAACACGCTGATGGAATCATAAAATAATCTTATCCTCCAACCACAAAGCAGTCACAGTCATATACCACAGCAGTGATGCTTCTGGAGGCAAGGAGGGTGAAGTGTCTTGCCCAGGGAACATAATGACAGGTTGACTGGGAGGGGGGCAAATTTGAACCAGCGATCTTCCAGTCATTGCACAACCTGGTCTACACCCTCTTACACAAAGTAATGTTTTTAAACACAACCACATGTTGTATTGCAAGGATGATTGCATGTCCATCATATTTTTAAAATGTTTTTTCTCTTCAAATTGCAAGCTCTTTTATTTAAGCATTATGTAAACTTGTCATTATGGTGATGCTGCATCATTATAACAGGTGTGTCTGACTATTCAGCAACTTTTCACATCTAGTGTTCCTGTTTGTAACTGTGAATTATGGTGAGTAAAGCTCATGGTGAGACTACGTAGATACAGGTTTAAATCACGTTCTTTTAAAACACTGGAGGTAATGAGAAATGTTTCTTTCCCACATTTATTGTGATTTATTTATACCCTCTGATATAAACTGATTAAACATCTGACTTTGTTGCAGATTTTATACAGGTTGTGGCCAAATTTGCTGTCATTTTTTCTTTTTCAAAGCTCCTCAAACTAATGTAAAATAATGGTAACGTTCACCATTCTTTAAGATAGGTTAATTGGGAGAGGATTTCACCATTAGCTGGTAAAACTGCAACTATAACAGACACCCCAAAAAATGAACAGGTAGAGAAGAACACATATTTTCCTATTTTTCAGCATTTACTGCAGCTCCAGGTGACATAGACTCATTGTGGTGATTTCTCTCATTTATTTGCACACCTCCAACCTTATCTGGAGGTGTTTAGCAGAAGAAAAATTTTTGTGAGTTGACAACTTTTTTCTGTTTTTCATCAGAGGTTTTGCATACGGTTCCAAACAGCTCATCGTGTCTTTCATGGTTAGCACACAAACTGTAGTACCTCATGTAATACCTTTATCAGACAAGAAAAGCAGGTCAGAGAGAAGAGTGACATGCTCTCAGGCTGGATTCGAACCTACTAGAGAGGTTGTGGTTCCTGTGTCAACCAGTTAAGCAAAACCCTTCTTTGAATACTTGGAAAGTGTAATGCACACTCCACCATTTTAATTTTAGTCGGCACATGAATGAATGAATGAATGAATGAATGAAATTAAATTAAATTAAATGAAAAATACTTTATTGATCCCAGAGGGAAATTCAGATTGTGACACATTTCTACGGCACTGCATGTTAACAATCAGAAACATTGGGGTAAATTTCATGAAGTACACAGAGAAGCATAGAGAAAACTTACAGTAAATCATGGTTGGACTTGCAGAATTAGCCAGGATTCACTGGATTTTCATTTATTGTTGTGATGTCACTGTTAACTGTTAACATCCTGACACTGCAAACAGCTGCGTAGCTTTGTAGTTAAATCGGCTGGTCGAGTAAATCCTGATTATGTAACCTGTTGCATTCAAGGTAACATGTTTAACAAACAAGAAGTGCTAAATGGTATGGAAGACTCATACGAAGATCCTCAAAAAATCAATTAATACAAATGTTACAAAGATAAATCATGTATCAAAGTCAAACAGATGAGTTGAAACTCTGTAGTTCTGTTATGTATTATTTAGGCACTTCCCTGTAGGATACAAATATCAGTGTAAAAGGTCATGACACTATGTTGAGGTCACAATTTGTTCCTGCAATGGCCAATGCATCAAGTATAATCCTGTTTTAAGCAGGACAAACTAACACTTTGCAGATATTCAGTTAAAACTGTTCATATGCAGCACTCGCCTCCTCTGCCTTTGTCCTTGTGGACAAAGAAAACAGACAATAGCACCAGCATTGATTACCAAGGACGACTTTCTATCGCCCTCCCTTCCTCAGCTTTTCCCTCTGCCTGTAATTTTCCTTTCATAGTTGTTTTTCCGGACGTCTCCGGAGACTTTCTGCACCAACAAGAGAAAATACAAACCAAACATTAAAAACGGCCTGCAGCCCTTTAAACCCTTGTCATTTGTCCTTTGTAAGAATGATGGCGAGAGTTGCTATAGAGACGGGTCTTTTACACTACTTCTTTATATTTCGAACAGCTCCGTCTTTTATTTTTTTTTATTAAGTTTGCTGTCAAGAAAGAAAGAGGGAAGAAAACAGAGCGAAGAACCACTGTCAATTATGAGTCCGGGGGAATGATCAAAAAGGAGCCGTTTAAAAATCCAATTTGCCACGGGGGGTGAGAGATGAGAGATGAGTGAAGGACAGTCAATGCACTGCAGCTCTCTGCGGACACATTGACCAATGTAATGCGCTTTTTTTTGTCTGGGAGGGATCAGATGAAAGGGATGAGAGTTTGCTTGGATGTTTTATCCACAGTTTAATCATGGCGTATTTCCCAGTAATGAGACTGTGAGTCTTGCTGTATTTATAACATGTCTGTATCTGTCAAACCAAAGTCTCTCCCCATTGTTTGATTGTATGCACTGTTTGACTGTCTGTGCAAGTGTGTGTGCGTTTGATTTCCAGTACCTGCACCCAGCCATGGGCGTTTAATTCACCAAGCAGGCAGAGGCATTATCACACTACCATCACTAATCCCCGTGGAATGAAACACCGACACTTTGATGTCTGCCAAAGAACTGTGCTGTAGTATTTGGAGGCGAGGCCATGCATCACGTACAAACCATAATTAACAATCTATAGCTGGATTCAAGCCAGGCGGAGTGGTGGAGGGTGCGAGAGAAGGGGAAGAGAAAAAAGAGGAAGATAATGGTATCATAGAGCCAGGGGGGAAATGGTACATCTTAAAGATATACCATACATTTAAAAGTGTGTGTTTGTGTGTGTTATAGCACATGTAAAAGAGTAAAATATGCTGGAAGACATGTCATAAGCGTCATCTTCTGTGATCAATGACAACCTCGCAATGACACATTCATGCTGTAGCCTTAGTGTAGCCGGCTTGGAGCTCACACACAAGGCCTAATGAAGCCTGGCGGTTGATGGTTCGAGCACAAATTCTGTGTATTCTGTGTGCATTTATCAATCACTCTTATGCAACAATCTGTGCACATTTTTCTGTGTGACAGCATTTTTCTGCATTAACACTTCTTGTACTTATGGTTGGAAATGTTTTTGAGAACTGCTCCGGCTATGCAAACGCATTGATTTTTTGTGGTAACACAAACAAACTGCATCATTTATATGGTCATTCTTTATTTGTTTATTATTCTTTGTTAAAATAATGATTATTAAATTAGAAATTACTGCTGATTAGACTGCTCTTCCTGAAAGAGATCCGTTAAGGCCTATTTATGTATGTAAATAGGCATGTGTGTTTCAATCATTGTCAGACATGCTTTCCTCATGCTTTCATGCATCTTTTATGTTGTCAAAATTGTTGAGTCAATTCATCCACGAGGAGGCAGTGCTGAGTTCACTTCCACATTCTGACGTCAATGGGCTTCATGCACAACGCTGCTTCTTCCTAAATTAAGCCAGCTTCTTCATTTCCTGTCTTTCAGTACTGGATGAACTGATTAATCCAGGTGTGCCTGACCTCAGTATGGCCAGACACACCTGGATTAATCAATTCATCCAGTAATGAAAAACAGTAAACAAATAAGCTGTCCTTATTTCAGGAAGCAGCTGAGTTGTGCGTAAAGCCCATTTCAGAGGCCTTTTGGTGGCAGTAATTCATGCTTATACAGCAAAAGATAGCACCATCCCAACAGTTGTTGTTTTCTTTTTCTTCTGGTTCTACAGTGGTCCCTCACCATATCGCGGTTCATCTTCTGCGGTCTCGCTGTTTTGCAAGTTTGACTTTTTTTTATGCAGCACAGAAGCTGTAATATTATTCATGGGGTGAATAATTTTTAAGAAATGCATGCTGTTAAATATATGTAGGTTTTTGGGGGTGTTTAAAGTGTGTGAGAATATAAAAAATGTTCATTACAGTTTGGGACATATATAAACACCACAAGGAGGGATAATTAGGCCTTAAGATGTGTTTGAATTGTGAAAATGAACAAGGTTGCATGGATTTTATTTATTGCAGGGTGATTTTGAAATATAACCCCCATAATAAACGAGGTACCACTGTACTGTTCCCTGTTTTTCTTACCTGGTTTGTCCTTGTTGCTGGGTGCATGCCATCTACGCTGCTAAACACAAAACCAAAGTCTCCGTCTGTCTGCGTATCCAACTATGCTCAAGTATAAATGAGCCTTCAGAGCGCTACAGTGATATGGGATGTGTGTAAAAAAGGTATATTAAATACTATTCCAATGAATATTTGGTTAGCTATGTGACACTGGAGACAGTTGGACATTGCCTGACCAACACTGAGAAGCAATAGTTTTTTCCTTTATTCTCTAGACCAAAATACTCATAAACTCTTAAATATATCTCTGGAAATATTCAACATCCCATCAAAGTAGTGTTGTTATGATGAATTTGTGCACAAGTTATGTCAAATCAGGCACCCTTCATCTCTACGAAACGTGTAAAATCAACTGGTAACCAAAGAGCTTAACAGAATAAAAATACAGCGTGCAAAGGTAAAAGTTAGGTTGTTTATGTCCACTAGCTGCAGCTACTGTATGTCTCATCTCTGTAATATGGTGCGTTTTTAAACAAAGAAAAAATTATTTTAAAAAACAGAAAAAATCCCTATAATTCCAAATTATTTACAGATTTATACATGACTTATGTGTATTTAACTGACAGCATTTTCTGAATGATAATGACGTGCGTGTCAGGGCTGTGGTGAGGACCCAAGTGCAGGACAATGAGGCAAGTTATGGGATGCAGGAACAGGTTTAATCAGAACCAAACCAAATCCTAGTGATGGGAAGAGTGAAACAGTTTTCCATGCTGCTCTGAAACCGACAGGTAATGTTTGATGCAAAACAATGTTCAGTAATCTGAAAGGAGACACATGTCACATGACTGTTCCATATTATGTTCCATTAAGTTGGAAATTTACATTTATTTGACTTACTTAATTTGTTCATTTGCTTTTTTATGTTAATTCTTTTCTAGGCACATGTATAATATTTCATTTTGTAGTTGCATTATACACATAAGTAGCTGTGGTGTATTTAGAGCGGGTCATTTCCTAATAAGCAAGTAAGTTAGGGGTTCAAATCTCGGCTATATATATATACAT
>JBAMHV010000004.1:24622355-24635305 GCA_037177535.1 Pseudomugil gertrudae | reverse complement strand
TATATATATATGTATCAAATAAATATATATATGTATCAAATAAATATATATGTATCAAATATAAATATAAATATGTATTAAATAAGCCATTGCATAAACAATAACAAGAGATATGCTGGCTTACGCACCACATGCTTTATATGACCTGAGCGCCTTCGTGTTTTTTACTGAATAGAATGGGTGATGATGCCTGACTGGACCTCTTGGTTGGTCCTTTAATGTACTAATAATATTCCAGGCAGACTGAAAACTGCAGCTGTAAAGACACAATAAAAGCAAAACAGCCGGGAGGTAATGCATGGAAAAATGAATTTTCCCCTGACACACCTTTCATAAAATAAAGTTAATGGTTACAGAAAATTCCATAAAAGCCAGACAATGGGAGAAAACTGTTGTGATGCCACATGAGCATGCAAGGATGGAAAAGCAGGTGCCCGAATTGTTGAGGGGTCGACGGGGATAATGTAGCTCTGTGTTGTCAGTACCGGTTTCCCCAACCACATTTAAGACAGTGGATGGTGTGTGGATTCTGATAAGCCTCTTCCAGGAAGTCCTGTGTTTCCTTGGTTTGTAATTACATCTCCTGGAGGCTGACCAGGGTGAGAAACAAATGTAGACGTGTGTGGACTGGATAATGGGAGATCTACGGGGATAATGGCATGAACTCACATAGTCACAGAGAAACACCATTCACTGATGTGCCTGGTTGCAGGCAGAGAAATGTGGATTTGAGTTTTTCTTTAGCTTAACGCTAAACGTCTACTAACAACTCCTGCAGCCAAGTAAAGTCTGTAGCTTATGAAAAATATCTTTATCCACTGCCACTTTAATACTTTTAGCACTACCCGGTGTGATCACTTCTGATACTCCATCTCGCTCCTCCACCTCCCAATCTCTTCAAACAAACTTGTTTTAATGAAAATACATTCCAGAGTTTGGCGGATTTAGCAGATTTTCCTCCTACTCTCTTCTCGTCTTCTTTCTCCAAGAGGAGGGGTGCTGAAGCTTCGGCTGGAGCAGTGGTGGCAGCAGCCCATTTTAAGAAGTGCTGACGCCAGAGCAGCCAGCCTTTCTTTGTGCATTGAAGGAATGAGGAATGCATCTCCAACCAGCTTAGAGAGAGGCAGAAAAAAATGGGAGGAAGCAATGGCTGGAGATGCAGGAGATGAAGAGAGAGAGAGCGAGAGAGAGAGAGAGAGAGAGAGAGAGAGAGAGACTAAAATTATTGAAGCTAAAGGAAGGTCAAAAGAATTTTAAAGTGGAACGAGAAGATGAGGATATGAGGACAAACTGATGCAATATGGTATTGCATCCTTACTATCTCCATCACTCTGCCTTAAGAGCAGACCCCTAAATCCTATTTCTGGAATCTGCTCGTCCTAAATGTTGGCACAGAGCTGATGGTAGGTCATATATTTTCACAAATGATCTGCAGAAAGAAAAGGTATGGCAAAATGCATATTAAATAGCCTAGGCATATTGTAACAATGTATATCATAATTATTTATACAGATGAGAATGTGACACATGATAACAAAGTGCTGGGGACCGAGATCAACTCACAGACATTCCCCGACCACAGTAATCCACAGCAGATGATGCCTGATGCACATGTGTGCTGCATGAGGAAAGTGGCTTTGATGAAAACCATTGTGGCCACATAGCAATGATCATTATTTCCTGCATACTGATTTACTTCATATGCATCTGTGATGTTTTTGTAATGCCTGATAACACAGACTGGGAGTAACCTCTGCCTAACAGCATGCGAATGCACCTTGGGTACTTTGATTTAAGTCAGTAAATGAAATATCACTGCCAGCTGGCAGTGATATTCCCCCCGTTTGGTTAATGTGAGAAGTGACAGCAGCTTAGAACCAGTAGAAGGTCAGGCCAAACCTGACATCATAGCTTTTTATTATTCTTAACCCTCTACAAAATGGCACATCATCCATCTATCTACCCATATTTGTGATGCAGGACTTTCATTCTGCCTCATTAGAGGAGACTGCTGTGTTAAAGTCTTGCTCTCTTCCACATCTATACTAATTGTGGGGCCTTTCCAAAAACCAGTTGTTTTCTATTTCTTCCTGTTGTGTGTAAACATTTATGATTTTTTTTTTATTTAAGGAGCGAATTATGTAAACCAAGCCTTATTTTCTGCAAAATGCAGCATATTTGGGATTTTTTTGTTTTATATCTCTATTATCCCTTACCAGTCCAGTCCTTACGTAGCTAAAAATACCTAGTTTGGTTTGGATGTTCCTAAACCCTGGTTTTGCTTCTAAACACAGATAAAGCAAAGCATGGGCAGCATGGTGGCGCAGTGGTTAGCACTGTGGCCTCACAGCTAGAAGGTTGCTGGGTCGAGCCCAGGAGAGTTGTCCAGCAACCTCTCTGTGTGGAGTTTGCATGTTCTCCCCATGTATGCGTGGGTTCTCTCCGGGTACTCCAGCTTTCTCCCACCCGTAAGACATGCATGTTAGGTTAATAGCTATGGTTAAAATGTCCGCTTATCATATGTAAGTCACTTTGGATAAAAGCGTCTGCCAAATGAGTATTGTGTAGTATAAAAAGGCCTTATGAATACCCAGCAATTTACAACTAATTAAAAGCAAAACCCCTCATCAACGTGAACATTGCTGCATCACAAAAAGACATAGTATTATGTGGATACAACACAGTGAGAAAAAAAAGAAGTCACAGTCACTTACGCAACACATAATAAAAACAAAAGCAAACACAAACTTATAATGAGTGATGGAGGTTTTATGACTGAATACACTGAACATCACTTGGTGTCTCACTAATCACTGCAGTCCACTGATCCAAATCGAAGTGAAACGTCTTCCAGTCCCCCTGCTATTCTCTATCATCCCTCGGCATCCTTGACTCGCCACTTCAGACAGCTGTCATCCCTGTGGGAACACTGGGCAATGCCAGCTGAGATGCCTCGTTGACAGCTTTTTCCCATGGCTGGCCACTGATGCATCGCTTTGCACCCTGAAACAGACAGGAAGAACACATTACCCCTGAAGGTGAGCATGGGAATATTTCATTATGGGGGGAGCACAGGTGACAACGATGGCTGAAAACTGGTAGATATATTCTATTATTCACAGCCCAGCAAGGCTGTCAGATCTTCCTGACAAAGGCTACAGAGGCTAGTGTCAGAGGTGACATCAAACAGATAAGGGCTCGGTGACAGCCACCAACAATGCCACCGTCAAGGCAATTCCCAGGTGCCCCGGCAAAGGTCGCTACTCAGAAGGCACTAGGGGGATCAGCAAAGGTCACCTAGCAACACAGGTCAAAGCTTTGATCCAATCAGAGAGAGAAGGGGGATTTATGAGTGAGAGGTAGGGGGAAGTGGCTGGCTGTCATTTTTTATTTCAGGGACATATCAAGGACCCAGCAGAACACAAGAAGCCGGCAGCAGCAGCATCATTATTTAATACACAGCTTGCTTTAGATGCTTCTGGATGATAACACAAGGTGGAAATAAAAAAGGACCCATGATAACCATTATTATTAAACTGCATATTTCATGAGGCCCCTCCCTATTAGGAAGTCAATTGCTGGTTATATATTCACGCAGGCTGTGAAAAAGCACTGAGAGAGTGACCCTCAAGCTTGACCCTGTAGGCTTTGAACTTTTCCTCATCAGTCCCCCCCCCCTTTCCTCTGTCTTTCTTTTCCTTCCTCCTGCTCTTGGTCTCTGGGAATGAATGCTTTGATTTGAGCCATCCAGCTGCATAAGTAAACCACATTACATTTTAGGAATGTAAATAACAGAAAGTGCTTTTGTGAAAAATTCATTGGATGCTCCCGGCTAGACCACATAATTATTTAGAGAGCATATGTAAATACCTCTTATGATTATGGAGGAATGCATGCAATTTCCCTTTCAATGCTCTAACTGGTCATTTGGTCTGCAGATAGGAGGTCACAGAAACAAGGCGAGGAACTATCAAAAAGCTGTGCACCATAGCGATGAACCGCAATGATCTGTCCAAGAACTCTAAATGCTCTTTAAATCTCAAACAAGAGTCAGCATCTATCACTGGGGTATCACATACATTGACAGAGTTCACCAGGGTTTCAGACAAACACAGCCGCAGACATGTTATAATATCATGGCAACTTGATAGCATTCGTCAGAGTTTTAGAAATAATTTGTCCAGACTGTCAGCAGAAGGCATCATCGCTCCCTCACAAGCCAAACAGACACGTTAAACTGAAAAAAAACATACATGAGTTTGTTCATGTCAAAAAGCATTTTTGACAAGATAACTCTAGCGTACGCATGTTATGCTGAGTTGTGTATATTTTTGCAAAGATCAAGTGTGTGCTTTAAACCAAACACCACATCAGCCACATGCAGACACATGGCTGAGCTCTGATCGGCTGCCATCGCTTATCACTTCTTTCCCTCTAAGAGCGTCACAGACAAACAGGACTGACTTCCTGTCTGTCTGGAAGATTGTCTCTCTCAGGGGAAAAGGTCTCTGAATTGACAAGACTGCTCTATGCAACTGATTCAGGTTTTTTTTAACTGTTTGGCAACAATAGTCAGTTTCAAACCTCTTTTTGTCCTACTATTTCTTTTTCTGTTGAAGACTAACAACATTGCAGATTCTGAATCACCCATCTCCTGATCATATACAACAGTTCTGACAAGCATGCATGTCCTCAGCAAACACAACTTCCCTAAAGGCAGGCTGATGCGAGCTTATATGTGGACAGCTGTGATCTGTCACAAGGAAAGACTCGGTGACAAGACACAAACACACTCAAACAGTAAGTGGTGTTACTGAGGAGGTGACTTAGGAATAATAATTAATAGCGACCATGCAGCAGGACAAAGATGCTCTCTGAAGACCAGTCTGCTGTTCCCCAAGGGACCGAATGGAGCTTCAATTAACAGAGAGACAGACGTATTAGAATTTCTGTCACGGGCCTTGATGGACTGGTGAGATGCAGGACTACGATGCTTTGAAAACCAGTGTGGTTTCCCCATCAAACGCGTCCTCTAGCTGCTTTGATCTGCTGGGTGGTATGTGTCCTTGGAGATATGTGTCTACTTCCTCAAAGCACCTCATTTCCCTGTGCTGAGGTTTAGAGCAACAGCAGGCTCAGCTGCATTCATTCACAGACAATGGAAACAGGACATCCACATCATGTGGCATCAGGCAATATTAAGCAACGTGCACATTTTAAAAACACAAATCTCATACATGCAACTGATATGACCATCTGAGGACTGAACAAATATATGTGCTTATTTTTAGATCAACCAACCCTGTTGCATTCATCATTAACCAATATGGTTATATATAATTCAATTTACAGTGTGGCACAGGTGTGCCAGTAACTGGTATTCTATGGAGTGCCATCTTGTGTTGAGTTCCTCGTGTATTTATTAAAATATACCAGATTATCATTCATTTTAAACATTTGGCTGTAACATTTTCCATTAAGTCCAAATTTCACCAGCTGGATGAAATTCCTGGCATTAACTTTTTGCATGAAGGTTTTTCAGAGATTTATTGAAAACGCTCTCCAAATGAGTAAGTTACTGTATAAATGCCTTACAAGAAAATGTCCTGTGATTTAGTTTGATTTTCAGGGTGCAATTGTGCATGTATAACCATGTGCTGCCTAAAAAATACAACTATCTCTGAAAATGAAAACTGGGTTTATGTGGATATCAATGAATTGGTTTGAATTTGATTATACTTGGATGAGACTGTCTTTCAATGTGTCTTAAGGCTTTGTCATGAATCCACTTAGCAAAGCTGAAATGACAATGAATATAAGAAGGACAATTCCTAATCTTGTGCGTATCTAATTGGGCTTCTAGCCTGTGATAATGAAATCAAATGGCTTTTTGCTTCTTTTTATGCTGACACATGGCACTAAACCAGTGGTGTTAGTTTTTAAACCAGAGGATTCCCCCAAAATGTCACAGTTGCAGAAAACATTGATATGGCAAAGTAACATTTGTTAAACATTTCCTGAAAAACTTATCTGGTTGTATATTTAATTGCTTAACCCTTATGGCCTGATGTATCATATTTGACACAAACTGTTTCTGAGACATTTTGCATCACTTTATGGCAGAAACTTTTCTCAAAACCCAGTTGTTCACCATACTGGCCTCCTGCACCCTGATAAATACCAGAAAGCAAAAGATTACACTATAATAATTTCTGGTAATTTTGGTAATAAATAGTAAATATACAGAAAAAAAAATCTTTTGTTTTTTCTGATTTTATTTAAGCATCAAATAAAGTTGTTAGATTTTAAAAAGTGGATTTTTCTACCCAGTTCTTATTTCAGGCATTAAATAAAATATGGATGTTCCCTTCTGATAGGTCAAAGTGTGATAATGTGTCTCTGGATGTTTGGGCCTTGTTATGCACATAATCATATAGATATAATAAACATATGTACATATGTATATTTTATGGCTAAGTCAGTTTCAAACTCGTTTCCTTTTTTAATATCCGAAAACTCATACATGCTTGCATGTATGACATACAACAGGCATTATCCCAATAATCCCTGATGTGTCAAGTGTGATTGCATTCAGGGCAAAAACCCAAGCGGCCTCTTCGCCTCGGCCAGAAACCCCCCACATGATCACTGACATCAGCAGCCCTCCTCACCAGCCTACTTTTCCTTGAACTGCTGGATAATTTTCCTGTTAAGTCCTGACACAATATGCATGAGTGCTCCATCTTGCAGCGTTACTTCTCTGTGAAGTGGTGTTCAGGTTACATTCCTCCCAGCGAAAGCCCTTGGCCCTCCCCAGCCACAGCAGATCTGTAAACTGTTTACACTTCCTTTCCCACATCTGGATCAGGGCCAAAACAAACCTGGAGCGAAGCCCACAAAAAGGAACCAACAGATAGGCCCTTAGACTTTAGCTGGAGAGGAGTCAGTGTGTCTTGGGCTGGAATAGAGTATTGACTCAGTAACAACGCCACCCTGTCTCTGTTTTGCTCTCTTTTTCAGAGACATTAAAAGAAGTTTGATCTGGAGGCAGATCCATGTGCTGGACAGTCTGCAGAGTCACAAAATAAGACATAGTTTGTTCTCATCAATGGACTATCCCATAATGAAATGTTTGCTGATCTCCGTGCACATGAACCGAACACAAGTATTAAATCTTTTTTAAGATTTGTGCAGATGTTGTCCCCCTGTCTGCAATTAGTTCCTTGAAATCTCCATTGCAAATCCATGACTGACGCACAGGTGCTCCTGTGTACATCACCGCCTGAGTCCTAAAGAGAATATCATAGCTAACTTGTCCTTTAGCCTTGCTACATCTACCATAGTAGTTTTCATGCAGCTTTTCACGCATACATAAACCAATCCAACCCTGAAGTATTCAGCCAGTCTGGTATCATAATAACATAAGCTTACAGTGAAAACAGACACAGGCAACTCTGAGAAAGAAAGATTGCAGTGATTTTATTAAGGAAAAACAGTAGCTTTAAGTAAAAGGAGCCACTAATGCTGATGCAAATATGCTGACATTTGTAGGCTCATGAATGAGAGCGTTGGTCAAACAAACCAAAAATGCTAATGTTGTGCAAGGATGAAGGATGTAGCTCAGGTATTTTTCTACAGTCATTTAGCAGACACTTTCTCTTAAAACAACTTATATTTGGGCTGTGGGGTTCAGTGTCTTTCCCAAGGACACTTCAGCGTGTAGTCAGAAGGAGCCTGGAATCAAACTAACAACTTTCAGTTTGGCAGACGACTGCTCTTACCTCCTGAACTACAGCCTGTGCTGTGCGGTTTGTGAGAATTTTATTTGATGTCAACTTTGTGTGCGTTTGACTCAGTTATCCATCCATCCATCCATTTTCTACCGCTTGATCCCAGAGCGGGGTCGTGGGGGGGCTGGAGCCAAACACAGCTGTCCACAGGCGAGAGGCGGAGTACACCCTGGACAGGTCGCCAGTCCATCCAGGTTGACTCATTTAATGTGCGCAATAATAATTGGCTTCTTTCTGAAAAATAAAAATTGTAAAAATAAAAATTGTGTTTGTCTTTTCTTCTACAAATGTTCAAAGCAATTGTCTGTGTATCTGAAAATGAGCTCAGCTAATTTATAGTTGATGGTGTCTTCTTTCACTCCAACTTTCAGTAAAAGGAAAGTAGCAGCAGCTTTTATCAAACCCTGAGCTTTAATTAGCTTACAAAACAGTAAAAGTGAACAGAAAAGGACTTTAACTAATAAACGTAAACTAAACTTAAACATTTTTAACGAGGGGCAAATTCTGATGATTTAACTCAGTTCCTTTTGATCCCTAAGGGTGTATTCATACTAGGACAGTTCCACTTGGTACCAATGAGGTCTCAGATCAGTAGGGGTTACACCATTCTTTCGATTGCAGTTTGCTGCAAACATGAGAAAACATGCTCCTCTGTAGGTTTATGGTGGACAGCTTTTATTTATACCTGCATAAGAGCCAACCTTGAGCTGCATGAGCTCCTGATGCTCTTGAGTTGATTGTGTTTTTATCAGGACTTTTACTGTGTTCTTCCACATTTGACCAAGACATTTCTAGATCTGCCGAATCATCCAACATCAGCTAACATGTTTTTATTGTGTTTATCCACAATGCTGTGCATTGAACCCATCATCATTTCTACTTTTTAGTCCACTTCCTGTATTTGGCCCACCTTGGCCAAGACCTGTGTTTGTAGGAAGACCAGGTTTGCGTCATTGATCCAAATCAGAATTTGCTTGCACGTTCACACCTCCCTAATCAAAGTGGACTTTCAGAGCAAACAAACTAGGAATTGAATAAATAAGGGATGCTGTAAATGGGCCATAATAAAAAGGTATAAAAGCCACTTTTCACATTTGTTTGTAAATCCTTGGTCTGCTCACTGTAAGAAATAGATGCTGTTATTCTTTATAACATTTGTCATCACAAGAAGAACCTTGATGTGTTCTACTCACCAAGAACATATTTACCACACATGCTAAATAAGCTAGACTGACCACCATATCATGTTATCCATAACTAATAAGGTGGATATGACATCGTGTGAAATAGGTAGAAAGCAACACTTTTTTGTTTAAACTATTTTAGACGGAGAAAGTCTGTCTTTTATTGTCCTCTTCTGAGTTGTTAATTAGTCAGATTTCCTCCATGATTCTCTGACTGCTGTTTACTCCAACTTTAACACTGACGGTTCAGAATTACACACAGAAACATATTAAAATAGTCCAAACTATTCCCGCAGCCTCACAGTAAGAATTAATCTCGGCCCAGACAGCAGCTTTTCTGTGTGGAGTTTGCATGTTCTCCCCGTGGTAGAATGGGTTCTCTCCAGTTACTCTGGCTTCCACCCACCATACAAAGACATGCATGTTAGGTTGATTGGTCATTTGGTGCATAGCCCCTGTGATGGACTGATGACCTGCTTCTATTCTGCTTCTAGTCTGTTGATTGCTGGGAAAGGCTCTAGCTCCCCATTACCCTGACTGGGATGAAGCGGTATGAAAAATGGATGGATAGAAAGTAATAGCAGTATGCAATAATTTGTACACTGTGTGCAACATAAAATGTTCTTTTCTTTCATTTTGAGCTAATAGCTCAATTTTGTGCTAATAGTCTTATTTATTCAGGTTGCCATTTAGATAATCTATTCATTTATATTAATATTAATTATTTATATTTCTATACAATGTATTCTTTTTTTCCAAACAGCTATTTTTTTGCATTTTGAATCTGTGTGTTTATGCCTTTTATTGCTCTTATATGTTATATCTTTATGTAAATCATTGTACATTTTATTTAATCCACAGGGTGTGTTTATGTTTACCATTTTATCTTTGTGTCCTCCATTCCATTCATTTCCCCAGGTGCATTCTTACTTACTCACTTTCTTTGTACATTTCCCTGTTTTCTGCATTCTTGTAAGTATTTATGAATGTATTATGCAAATGAGAGGAATGTCTTTCAAAGTATATTGTGTGTTAAAAATAAAATGAATGTGATTGAAAGAGAAAATTTAATTGAAATTGTATTCTAAGTTCAACAAAAATGATTTTATACATGAATAATAGCTTCATTGAATATTTAGCCTTTTTTATATATTTTGTTTATTGGGTCATTTACATGTCATCTGATTGTTGTTGTTTTGTACACATTCAACAGCAAGTACCAGCAAAAATAAGTCAGTCTTAATACAAAAGTTAGTGATACACAGGTTTGAACAGGGGGTAAATAGACTGACTTCCGTGTATTGGTACTCCTTGAATAATGTTTAACAAATTGCGTGTGAGTGTTTATTGCTGCCAGAAGTTAATTTTGTGTCCATGAGCACAAAGAACAGATAAGGTCAAGAGAATCAATAGTCAGTACACTGAGATAATTAATGTTCTGCTTTGAAACTGTGTGTGTGTCAGTAGATACACAGTGCAGCTAACATTATAAATGCAGCTATGTTATGCTTAGCAAATCAGCTAAAAAGTGTGAATAACATTTATTATTTATAATTATTTTATTTACATCTATGATAACGAGACAGGCAGGATTAATATTTCTGTTATGCTTCGCAATGAGGCTTATGTACAGGAAGAAGATGGAGAAATTCTCTGTGAGGGCCTTAATGAAACAAGCTGTAACCCTTTACCCAACAGTCGACTAATTTCATGCACTGTATGAAAGGCATGCTTTCTGATAAAAAGAAAAATGAAAAAGTATGCCGACCGCATTACAGTACAAGTTGAGCTCAGCCTATTAATTGCCCCTGTGTACAATTTGGTTCCTTCTTCATAAATGTCAGCTGCACAGAAAGTCATTTTCAGAGGCAGGAATTAGAAGAGAATGAGAGAGCGAGGGAGAGAGAGAGAGAGGGTTGTAGTAATTCATAGCAACTGAGCAAAAGAAATGGAGTAAACCCATATCCCCAAACTAGCATGTCCTGCAGTGACATGTATATTGAATACCAATCAGAGGCATGGGGGTTTTCAGTCCAGGCACAGCTCTCATTTCCAATGCACACACTGTAGCTCAATCAGAAGAGCCCTGGCAGATAAAAAGGGATCGCTTGCCTGGCTCTCAGAATATTAGCTAATGCCACATTTGCAAGTCTTCAAGAGCAAAGTGGGACTGGGTGGGGAATGGGATGGGCAATAGGAGGGCGATGAGGGAGATAGGAAGGGATGGAGAAAAGGAAGAGGCAGATTAAGACATAAAACACTAAAAGAAGAAGGAGAGAAGGGAGGAGAATAAACAAAAAAAATGCTGGGTCTGTTTTGGACTCCTGAAAAAAATGTGATTATTTCTTACAATAAAATGCTGCAAATAGCTTTGTAGTGCAGAAGTGATGGAAGCGAGGCCTGGATGGGGATTATGCTCTTTTCATCATAAAGCCCCATCTGGTATACTAGCAAGACCACGTCTGTCCAGGCCTCTCGCCCTTTAAAGTGCCGGCTTGGGTTACACATCAATCCAATCCTATTGCAGCTGTGCCGGAGAAAAAAAGGCAGCCCAGCTCTGCACATACATGGCAGTGTGCATGCTAACACGCACACACACAGAGAAATGCTCATCAATTACAAACGTGTGCGTACAAATGTAAATAGACAGATGGGTGAACAGGGAGGTGGCTAAATGTACAGAGAAAACACACACACATGCTCGCTTGCCTCCATGTGCAAAGTCCCCACAGAAACAATGGTAAAACACTAAAAAGGACATCTCTGTTTTTGAAGTATGCCTATTTCTAACTTGAAAGAACCAGCCATAATTAAAACCAATGGGCAGCAATGTGAGATAAATGAATAGCAGAGCAGTCACCAGACCCCTCCTCATCCTCAACCACCGGTCCGGTGTCTGACAGATGTTCCTGCTCCATTTGATGTGTGTTTGTGAAATCCCACATGTTTATGTGTATGTTTCTTCTGTGTGACGACGACATTAACGTTTCTTATTCCCCTTTTACTACATCTTCAGAGGTCCATGACAACTGGATGTACAGACATGAACCGATATTTAGTTGCATGACCAAGAAATGCTGTTAGATGATCAGAATTTTTAATGAATTATCAGAATTTTAATGACATTAAACAGTGGTGCAGTTATCCAGCACTGTTTATGGATCAACCTGATATTGTATGTGAAGACTTCCGTACTAAGAAAAGTGTTTAAAAACAGTAAAAAAGTTAATCATTAAAACTGAATTAGGGCTTCATTTCAAACACTAATGAAAAGCCATTTAAAACTCATCCCACAATTAAACTTTCCTTTTTAGAAGTTCTTTAAAGAAGATGAGATTCAACTGATAGGTCACATTTCTCCTGCAGGAGAGACACCCACCCCATAGCCACAAATTATGTTAGAAGTCATATATTAACTTGAAGGACGTGATTCACTTTCTAACTAAGCAAGAGTTTTAATTCTCCTGTCTAAATTGGCTCGAGAAGGACGCCTCTTCATCTCCAGACCGTGTCATCCTCATATTTTGGCTCATCACTGGCATAAAGGCCCACCATCATTATCTCTTAAGATCTGCCTATTCCCGCTCGGTCCAAAACAAGTAGTAAATGAACAAAGAGGATAATATTACAACTGGGTAAAGATAAATTAGACTCTATTTCACTGCAGCCTAAATAAGTGTTTGATTTGTCTGAAAGGGGAAATGATAATAAGGGATTCAAATGGATTTGTTGGACATTAAAGAAGGTCTGGTATCATTGACGAGTCTGGATGAAGAGGTTAGTTCGGCTTCACTTTCAGAGCTCTAAAATAATGAACAATGGAGAAAGCGAAACAGAGAAAGATTGAGGTGGGAGGAAGGGGGGGGGGGGGGGGGGGGGGTGGGGGGGGGGAAAGCGAGAAAAAGTTGTTCTGGTAAAAAACTGGAAGGTTTCGGCTGTTTTCAAGAAATTTAACCTCCAGGGACATTTGACTTTT
>JBAMHV010000004.1:24610407-24622345 GCA_037177535.1 Pseudomugil gertrudae | reverse complement strand
CCCCCCCCCCCCCCCCCCCCCCCCCCCCCCCCCCCCCCCCCCCCCCCCCCCCCCCCCCTCCCTCCCCTATGTTATAACTCTACAGAAAATTGTTCTGTTAACAAATTGGCAGGTCTCAGCTGTTTTCCAGCACTTTAGCCTCCAGGTACATTTGCCTGCCTCCCGCTTCATTGTAGTGCTTCTTTCAGTGCTGGACTCTCAGTTATATCTGGACAGCCCAAATGACAACGCTGCCGGCAAAAGAGAAGGAGTCGACGGACGAGTGTTGAATAAAGGGAGCCTAAATCAGCCCCCCCACACACACAGACACACACACACACACTCTGTCAGCCAGTCTGGACAGCCCTGAGGAGATCAAACCTGTTTGTAATCCTGCTCTTCCTCTTCATGTCTGTGTGTTTACAACCTGACCGCATTGCTGCAGCAGCTCCGTCTGTGGTCCACGTCTGTCTCTATTAAATCAAATGTAGGAAGGTGGGGAAGAGATGGGATGCATTCGTTGTCCTTGGCTGACAGATTCTCACACAGTGCTATTTTCTTCGACACTGCACTGACAAATGATGAGCAATTAATTTGTGTACCCCTCCTTCATATGGCCATAATAGACATTTCCAGCCTGGGGTCTGAGTGAAGTGTCTGCTGTATGGCTGTCATCAGATGGTTTGTTCTACTTCTGCTTCACTCCTGGGAGGAAGGCAGGCTAACTGGCAGAAATGTCATTTTCTCTGGAGCAGTCTGGGGGCCTCGTCTCTCTTTCGACCATTTTCAGGTTCTTTTCAAACACAGTAATTTGCGGAAGGGGACTACAGCCATAGATCATAGGTTCTGGATCTGTGGCATTGGTGGGCAGGGGGTGAGGTGGGGGAGAAGACCAACCTTTTGGATGCAACCTTGGAACTTCTTCAATGGAAACCGCATGGCTTTAAATGGGCAACCTCTGGGTGGTCTAATCAGCCTAAACATGACATTTACTGACACATCTGCCTCTGGTAATTGATTTCAACCTCTTGAAACTGTTTTTTCTTCCTCTTTTGTTCAGATGTTTCAAGTTGTCTCTTCACTGGAAATCAGCAGCATTTCATTACACAAGCTTCTTTGCCATCTTTGACATCTTAATCAAGTCAGCTTTTATGATGCTTTAGATCTTTGGACAAATAGACTTTAAGGACAAAACCTAAAATCTAATAAACATCAACAGCATTTAGAACTGCTCTCATGATTACAAGTCAGCACAATGCTGCTAACATGGCCCCAAACCTCAGGTTAGGCATAAACAGGATCTAAAAGAGTCCACCACGTCTGACCCCAGCCACCAAAATGTTACTCAACGGCATCACAAAAGCAGAAATCATCGCACTTTTGTGGGATTTTCAGTTCTAAACCCTCCCCGCCTGCAATAAATTGACATAATTTTCTGCAAATTCCCCAGAACTGTTTTGGTGTTTGATTTAAGAGAAATGGGAAAATCCCTTCTGTCCGACTCAGGAGTGACCATGACTAAGCAACTTTTTGCTGGATTGCACATGAACCAAGTGACCGTTTCTTTTAGCCAAATAAAATCTGCATCCACAGAGAGGCTTCAGTAAGGAAAAGCACACTGATAATGGGAGGTGGAAAGTATACATATATATTTATAATGAAGCCCAAACCATGTCAAACCATGTGTTTGCCGAGTTCCCATCTGAGCTAACTCTTGATGTTACAATGTGTAGATGACCCCACTATTTCCATCGTAGCCACCATTAGTTTGATTTTCCCGTGCTGTAGGCAGTGCTGATTGCCACCGCAATTGACATAATGGTCCAGTAATCAGCTTGTAGCCTGACTCTAGTTTCCCATTATTAAGCCGAGATATACAGTATCAGCTACAGCCAAAAGGCTTCATCCCATTTTAAACGCAAAGAGCAGGCCTCATACAGACTTTTTATAAGCATATTCACTGAAATGAGTTTTGTAATCTTGCTGATTTGGAAGAGAAAGTGACAGAAAGTACCACAATTTCACTGTTTGTCTGAAGATGTGGATAAAATAGCAGATTACAAGTTTTATATTAAATAAATCTTCCTATTACTTTGCTCACATCAGTTCAAACTATGTCATCCAAGACTGGCTGAAAAATTCACACACATAGACATGCTTGTGTTTGTTCCTGTCTGTAACAATAAGGCCTAATTTACTGATTGTAATTTCTCTGCACCAATTGAAACTAACAACCCCTGGTCTGAATTACTCAAAAAAGCTGATTAAACACGAGTAAAGAGAATATTCAATTTTTTGCAATCCTTCCTGGATTGAATAAAAGATTTTTAAGCTGGGGCCTCACGAGCTTTTGGCCGAAATATAGGGACCCCAAAACTATCAAGCTGTGCTGAATGTCTCACCGTGAAACTATCATTTGTAGAAATTATCAACTGAAGTGTGACAAAAATGGCGATATCCAGCTAGGAGTTAATAAAGGTGGTTTTACCATGCTGACAACACTCATTTGATCCCCAAGTTTGAAGAGTCAAACTCAACCACAACTGGGGGTCAGTCTGTCAATAGGTGTCCCACAGAGAACCCATGCTAGAAGAACTGGGGTTGAGTAAAATAGGGTTTTAAAAGAGGGCAGAGGGTTGATGCTTAAACAAACAATTAAAAGAAAATAAATGCCTATCATGGCCATCTAATGGACTAGTCAGTATTTCTAAAGAAAAAGAATGCTAACTGTGTTCGGCAACAGTTTGGTTGGTGGAAATATTAAGCCAAATTAAAAGATGACCGTAATAGCTACCTGCAGCGCTTGGTGTACAAAAGAAAAAAAAACAGAGGGCGCCCCCACTAAGCCCTCCATCTTTCCTAAAGCTACAAACAAGCTCAGCTTATCTTTGGCCAACCAGTGTCAAAATGAATAGAAAAAATTATTCCCTGCAGTTTGAAATAAAAGGCCTGAATCAAACTAACACCAGGAGTTTTTTGCTCACGTTGTTTCCTGCGGTTTCTTCTACTCATGGTTCACATCCCACAGTGAAATGGAAACAAAATTGCATAAAAATTAATGCTTCGTGACATTTCCTCCATAGTCTGTCCATTTTTTCTGCTTTCTGCCATAGTTCTTGCAGTCGCTGCACGTTTTTAAAAACCACCTGCAGGAGTTATTTGCCAATTTGCAAAGTGAACCTCGAGCAATCCGATAGCTACGTGCACGGTCCAAACACATCATCACAGCCCATTTAAAACAATCATTTTCAACAACTGCGTGCCAAAAAAGAAAATAAATAATGCATTAATACTTCTTATTAATAAACAATACAACAGTAACAGCATTAGTAGCATCAGACAGGGTAGAGACCCCCTACCTGGCAGCCCCTGTTTCCACGACCCCCGCTGTTCATGTATTGTCGAACCATGGCGGCCCATTGACAGCCTCCCCAGGATTGCCAATTTCCCGTTGGTGGTCCGGAGTTTCGCCTATCCTCTCTCAGCATTGTGCAACTGGAATAGGTGCGTCCTCCCCTGTTCACGCTGCAGTTGTAGCTCCACGATCTGATTGGACAGTGCTCAGCGAGACTTCATCAGCAGAACATCCCTGTCGTCATGACAACTTGCCAGTATCCCAGCAGGGGAGTGTTTGTGGAAGGGTGGGGTTGTGGGTCATGTCTGTTTCCGTGCCTCTGACTGGCACAAGGCGACGGTACATTTTACATCATTCTTACTTGGTTACTCGCCTTTTCCTTCTCAGACCTAGCGGGCTAAGCTAATCTGCCCAGCGTGCGAGCTCTGCGAATGTATGGGCCGTTTTGCCACAATCTTTAAGTCTGCGACCAGCTGTCCCATAAGGATTTTAAAGTCCAACGTCTCGCACCACAGGATGCCCAGTCAGCTTAAAACGATGTTGATAATCCCAATTTTAACACTCAGAAAGCAGAGAGCGAATCCGACGCGGGGCTTGTAACGCATATCAATTAAAAATGTTGCCCATTTTATTCTGAAGCCAGTCTTGTGTACTATTAGTCATACACGCATGCATATCATTACAGATGAATGTGAAAAAAAATGTTTTCCACTTTAAAATGGCCATTGTTTTTGTACCCCAAAGCGTCACACCCACATCCTTATCATGAACATTTTAAAGAAACCAAATCCCTCAGAATGAGACTGGAACAGAGCAAAGGACAACAAAAGACAAGGAGAATGGAGACAGGAGAAAAAAGAAGGGGAAAGTGGGAGAATAGCAAAAGCAAGGCATTATCCTGTTGTCAGCCACGCCATCCACAGCATAAACTGATGAATGTTTGGTGTATGAGACACCCGCTGTGCTGCTAGCCTGCTAGCTAGTAACTAGCACAAACCAGACAGCTTGTTCCCAGGGTTCTCTTTCAGATACCTCCTGCCGAGATAGAGATGATGACCTTAGCCGCTGCTGGAGCTCTACTCCCCTTCTAGGAGTGAATGGCAAATCCAGAACCATTGACTGTATAAAAAGAGTCCAGAACGGAGGGTCCTGGGCTTTCATTGCTAATCCCCCAAACATTGCACACCACTCGGCACCCTACCTGGCCTTCTAGCTAGAGGCGGCTTGGTGGCGGCTTGGTGGTGGTTATTGAAAGCAGGTGATGAATGGGGCAAAGCTGCTGGAAGCCAGGCTCCCTGGGTAGCAGAAGAGTCCAGTGATGTTGTCATAGGTTTGTGTATTTTTCAGAAGAAAAAGAGAATGGCTTCTCTTAATCCTTCCTTTTGAAGTTTTGATGAGTAGAACCCATTTTAATAAAGTAGCTCATGAAACAGGTTTTGAGTATTATGAAAATGTGTAAGACATTTTGCAAAAAAAATCCCTTAAAGAGGAGAAAGATGCCATTTAATATATGCACATTCAATTTCACAAAACAATTATTTGAATGTGAACAGCTGAGAGAAAAAATGAATGCACGTTTTAAGGCATACAGACTTCTTAAAGTGATAGTATACTTTTGTTAGCCACCACCCAGCATGAGTAAGAAGTTGAATGTAAATTAGAGCCAATGTTGTGACAGTATGTAGATTATTATGCTTTCATCTTCGCCTTGAGTCACTAACAAAGCGTTACGACCGGTCACTATTGCAAGACTATTTGCAGAAATTATGAATGATATCAATAAAAAAGCAATAATTTTCCATTGCAAGCCTTTCAAAAAATATTCCCGGGGGCGAAATGACAAAAGCTTGGTGTTGTATGGAATTCACCATGGCAGTCACAAGACGTCCATCCCATAACACTTCTCACAGTGACGATAACGCTTGACTCAGTTGATTTAGATTTTCGTCTTTGAGACATTGAACTCCAAATTGTTCCTAAATACATTTCGGATCCAGTGCCAAGCAAAACACAAAACAAAACAACAAGGATAAAAAGTGCAGCGATGCCACGGAGTGGAAAAAAAAAAAAGAAAACAAACCTTCTCATTGTAACGTCAGCAGCATGCTCAGCAGAGGCTGCTGGATGCCAGACTCTTAAGGGGACCGGAGCTGAATTCAATGCATCTTGTCAAGGGGACCTGATGTGATTATCGCCCCCTGCTAGGACAGGGAAAGTGAAGTTGTCTGGCGCTGGCAAGGACGCCCAAAATAGCACTGCGGGATGTCCTCGCTGTCCCTTCTCCAGGAACATCGCTCTGGACACCACAGGGGGTGGGAAGCGTCCAACATCTTCCGCAAATAATCGTGTGTATGTGTGTCTGCATGTGTCTGTTCTGCAGATTTTCAGTGTTGTTTCTGCTGGTGCTTAGTAGCAAATCAGAGTTTTAGCCACTGATTTAAAAACTGGTGTTCAAGGTCAAGAAGCTGCTGACTGGACACTTCTGTTTTTTTGTTATTTTTTTATAGTTCTGCCTTTGTGTAAACCAATTTTAAGATAATCCCTAGTGTGTACATATTTGTGTTTGCCAGAGACTGAACAAAAATCATTGTTTGGGCCGCCTAAGGATTTTCACCCTCCCCCTTCTCTCCACCAAAGAGTCCATGGCTCCCGGCTCATATCGACAGACCAACTGCTGCTTATCGATCTGTGAATTTGTACAATATGATAATAACAACATGTCTTTTTTAGTTGTGAGATTAAGATGTGTCTCTTTAATTTCTCTGTGCGCCGTCTGTCTTTTCAGATCCTTTTTTTGTCAAAAGCTGTTAAACACAATGAAAAAACTCATTTAAACCTCAACAAAGGCCTGAAAATATTTACAAGAATGTTTGACCTGATGTATTACTGGGAACAATTCTTGACTTTTGGAGGGAAACCATTAAAATATAGAATCAACTCACAGATTTTGAGTACAAAATCTAATTGATACAATGATAAAACACAAGGCTTCAGGATAATAAAACTCTGACCTGGGGATATGGTAATGCATGCAGATAGAAAAGCAATCATCCGCACAAACACACTTATGTGAAGTGGTAACGTACCAACTATAATTAATAGATGATGAATCTATGTGTGCTTTGACCACCCAGACAAGAAGGCACACAAGCTGTGTTTTATGAGTTATCAGGGCATTTCGGTAGATTTCTCCACATTGTACCACCCCAACCCCCCTTGTTTTCTGTGCTGTCCCCCTGGAGGCAAAGTGGGTAAAATAAGACTTCAAAGCAACTCCAAAATAGTCCTGACACAAACTCATTTCCTCATGTTACATGATGGGGGCTGGCAGGCTCGCTAGACTGCTCCGACTCTCTGGTATGTCTCAACCTCCTGATCTGCGCTACCTCATAACAAACGGTGGTGACGAGATGCCGTTTTGACGGAGCGATTATGGACGGTCTAACATAGACTTAAAAGGAGCCAGATGGGGGGAGAATTTACAAGGGCCTATCCATGGGTCATGCTGTGCTCAGATGAGATGAGGAAATGGGAGCTCATTTAAGGGGATGCTATTAGCAGTAAAGGACCACAAATGACTGCAGCTTGAAACTATATTAAGATGAGGGGGCAAAGATTTGTTACCAGTATGTTCAGCTGTTTAAACAGTTTTTTTATGTTTCTGCAAATACATAAATACAAAAGATTAGCCATCAACAGATTTAGTCTTTACTGTGAAACTATTGATCCCAAATCAGATGTGCTTGATTGCAAAGCATCCATAAATAATGCTGAATCAATTTCATTTAATAATCTTTTGAAATTTTACCCAAAACAAAGATTTTAAAGTTTAAATATAGGTAAAAAAATGAAGTTACATCTAGAGCCTCATATCTGGTGGATAATTCAGTTATGATGTAGTTCACTAAATAAATGTCTTTGAAGAGCCCCTTCATGCATTGACCAATAGAAAGACCCCACCTTTTCCTGAAACTATGCTTGCATTTATTCTTTTATCAGTCAGCTTCTTGTCACAAACGCTACATTCAGGCTGAATCCTGTCCTCTGGTGTCTTTTCTGATAAAAATAAAGAAAAAACAAAGCTTTGTGATTTTTCTCAAACAGGAAAAAATCCCAGTTACCAGGACAGACATGAACTACTCCACAACTGAGGCAGCACCAAGTCATTAACTCGGTACATAGACCTCATAGTGAATTGATGCTCAAGATGCTGCACACTAAACTTATTTATTTATTTTATTTATTTATGTTTATAAAGCATATATGTTTTAAAATACATTGTAGCATATTTTGTTCATTATTTATTCACTTTGGGTCCTGGTTTTGATAGCTTGTGTTCCTTTATCCCCAAAGATAAAGAGCCCCCGGTTAGGAACTGCTGATGTAGTTGATGCAGGAAGCTGATAGTGTAGCTTAATGGCAGCCGAGAAATATGTCTTATCATGCATGGCTACTTAAAACAATTCACTAAAATCTCATCTGTTGCGCAAAATATAAAATTTTGTAGTTTTTGCTACTACAAAAATTAAAACACAAACACTTTCGTACTAGTCTGACATATTAAAACCAGATTTTGAAAACACACACACATAATGTAGTTGATGGTTGATAATGTCTTGCATGTACAGACAGACTGAATGGAGTCAGGCACTCTGCACATGCTCCAAATCTTTATGTGAAAACATTAATAACCTATATTAACAACCAAATACCCCCAGAACTGCTGCTGCTTTTATAAAATGACTTATTTAAACACTATAGTTTTACCAGCTTGTGCATCCAGTAACAAAAATGGTTTGGGAGTCAAAGGTGACAAACATGCATGGACAGGACGTTCACACAACAAGATCTTATAAGCCTGATCTTGGAGTTTCCACACATCAGTGTTCAGTGTATACTCACTAAGACTCTCAGACAATCCAGCGTGTATATAAATGTTCTTCATAAGTTGGCAGGGAAAGCTTTTACTAAGGGCATTGAGAGTAGAAAAGAGAGGGACAGTGAACATACTGTAACAGGAGGGGGGGCTTTAACAAACATGTTACAGAGTAAGATGAAGATACTGCTCAGACTCAGGAAATTAAGCAGAAACTTGTGGAACTTTGACAATATCACTCTTACCTCTTTGATGTTTCCAGCATGTAATATCATCACAGATTGGAAAGAACTGGAACAGATGTTTTTTCTCCAATGCGTAGGTGAGCAGCCACCAGGAGGTTGTTTATACAGTGGAAATTTACTGACGAGACTGACGCGTGTCTCAGTGACATCTGAAACTGCTCAGTAAAGATCAGTCTGATATGTTATAGGATAAGCCATGCAAAAAAATGCTGTAATATTTTGATCTTCTTTGATCATTATTGTAAAGTTACATCAGGTAAATTGGCAGGATGCTGCACAGCGTCCACAACACAACTGTCCAATGACTCTGGAGCCTAAGCTTCCAGTCAGGTGAGAGTCTATGTACACCGTGACTCACCAGAAACCTAATTATGACCTTGTTGACTAGTCCTAACAGTAGTTTGTTTAAGATTATTTTCATTAACCTAAATTATGCCTCAAAGGCTGCAAAGTCTAGCAATTGATTTGAAATCACATACATTTCAATACAATAATAGAGATATGTATTGATATGTGATGTGTGTGTGGGTGTGTGTTTGGGGGTGTTCGTGTGTGTGTGGACATGGTCTGTAAGGCTGCACAGCTTTACTCAACCCTGAAGATGACTTGGATGAAATTCAAGAATTTGACACACTTATTACTAACAAATTATAAACTGGCTTCAGATCTTAAGTATAATTTGGAAAGAGACTACCCTCCCTGGACCTTTTTCCATCAAAAGGACTTCCTTATTTGAAAGTTTCTAGATGATTTCTATTCCCTCAACTCTCTCTCACACACACACACCTACACAGACACACACTATGTCTGTGTTGATGCTGCTGGATTGCGATGCAAAAGAAAGTGGTAAATGATGTTCCATCAGTGGATGGAAGTGTGATGGAAAGGAAGAAATCTGCATCCTGGAACAGAAAACCGCTGAAGGCTTCTGCTGCAGTGATCCTTACTGAGTGGTTAATGTGTTTAACTCAGAGGAGGGGTGGGAGTGCTGCAGTGTATACCTGACAGACCTCGGAGGTGCTGAGATTAATGCTTTAGATTGAAATTTCTTCCTTCAAAAGAAACAATTTACCTTTAAACAACAGAGCTGCTTGCAGCATATTACACAGACTCATCTGCAGGATATGTTTTAATAACGGAGCAAAATGAGGTAAGATTATTATTAAAGATTGGGTGATACTATTATAGATAAGCCTAGGATGTAATATTGTCCAGAAAATGAAGTGTAAATGAACCTGGGTAGGTTAATGGGTTTATAATTGCTACAAGCCTTTAGCCTGTTTGAGAAATTGATTCCATTAGCAGACATTTCTTCACCACCATCTCCCTCATGTATACGTGTGAAAATCTATACATACACATGCCTCTGTTTAACAGAAAAATTGATAAAGTATTTACAGACTTGACTCATAAAGCAGAGATAATGGAAATAAGGAATGATAAAAAAAACAGCATGAAAATCTGCAGCAGAGCAACATCAGTCTCTTCTAAATATAGATTCTTTAAAAGCTATTGACTTTTTTACTGCTTGAGGATACATTGATTTTTCTCTTTGATTGTGTTTTTTCAGCAGATGCAGGAAGAGGAAAAGCGGCTTCAAATTGATGCAGGGATAGCTCAGACTTTTCAACAAATGAAAGGATCCAAAAACAGATACTTGGCAGGTTGGAGCAAACAAGGCCAGGCAACGAAACACTGCGTGAGTTAGAGAAGTGACACGAACCTGTTGAGCGACTCTTCCTCCCTCCTGCACGGCTGCTGGGAGGAGGACACTTGTTTCTCGCACACAGGGTTTTGATCTTTTTGCATTGGCATCCGCTTTCTCCATCTACAAAGGCAATGAAAGAGAATGAGTAATTCATCTTTGTGTGTGTGTGTGTGTGTGTGCTTGACCTATTTCTGCTGCACTGACATGAGGTTGGCATTTCTGCATCACAAGTATAAATGCAGACAGTTGCTATTGAAAGAGGAAAGATTTTTAGCTCATGTGAAAAAAAGAAATATGTGCTGAGCGGCACATCCTTTATCCACATTATTCATAAGATTTCCTGCACACCCTTGTCACGCACACACACAGAGTGGATGTTTATTGGGGTGAACATTGAAGAAATATTAGACTTAAATTTCTTTTCAGTGTTGCATTTGCAATTTCAGGTAGCCTTGAACACATCTACACCAATGAGTTACAATCAAAATAATAGTGATACCAACCAGTACTATCTACTGGTAGTATGAACATTTGTGATTCACTCTGTTGGTTTTTCAACTCAGAGGAAAGAAAATTAGCAAGAGAAATAAAGGAAGAAAAACAAAAACATACAAAACTAATAAAAACAGGAATAAATGTATAATTTTTAACATGTTTCATAAGTATTTACAGAGGCTGCACGGTGGTGCAGTTGGTTAGCTCTGTGGCCTCACAGCAAGAAGGTTGCCGGTTTGAGCCTCGGTTGGGGCGGGGGTCCAACCGGGAATCTTTCTGTGTGGAGTTTGCATGTTCTTCCCGTGTTAGCGTGGGTTCTCTTCTGGTACTCCGGCTTCCTCCCACAGTCCAAAGACATGCACCTTGGGGATAGGCTGATTGGAGACTCTAAATTGTCCATAGGCGTAAGTGTGAGTGTACATGGTTGTTTATCTCTGTGTGTTGGCCTTGTGATGGACTGGCGACCTATCTAGGGTGTACCTCTTACCTGTTGTGAGCTGGGAATGGCTCCAGCCCCCCCATGACCTTGTTCAGGGAAAAGCGGTAGAAATGGATGGAAGTATTTACAGATTTTCAAACAGCTTTAAAAGACTACCTTACAAATGTGCAAAACACAGCTATTGTCATGATTTGGACACTGGGTGGTTTCCTGTGTTTCTGTTTTCAATTAAGCTCCAT
This sequence comes from Pseudomugil gertrudae, assembly GCA_037177535.1. NCBI lineage: Eukaryota > Metazoa > Chordata > Actinopteri > Atheriniformes > Pseudomugilidae > Pseudomugil > Pseudomugil gertrudae. The sequence continues at coordinate 24,611,009 of JBAMHV010000004.1, read as the reverse complement.
GTTTGGTTATTAGTTTCACCTATGTTTAATTTTGATTAGGTTCACCTGGTTCTGGTTTAGTTCGGTTGTATTTAGTCTTTGGGTTTTCAGTTGTGGGTGCGGGTTCATTGTTTTACACTGCGTTAGTTCAGATTCAGCTACAGTGAGTAGTAGCTTGTTTCCTCCAGTCTGATTTCTTGGTTTGATAGAGCAGGCAATTCTACAACATAATTAACCTTTGTCTGGTGTGCTTAGGGATGGTGAAACCGAGGCCTCATGAATCTTCGAGCCAGCTTTGACCAAATGCATGGAAATGGCTTGATGTTCTGAATCATTTGACCAAACCAAAGAGCGCCATCTGCTGGCTGTGAGCATCGGATACATTAGAAGGACAACATTACCTCCTCACATCTGTCATCCCTGTCTCATCTTGGATTATGTGTTCAATAAATGATAAATAAACCAGCCGAGTGAATATTTATTTTGATGTTCATATAAATAATAAAGAGTGGGTATTTGGTAACATTTATTTAGGGAATAAAATAAGGTGCAATATAAAGTAAGCTATACCGATCTGTAATCACAGTAGTGGTCTGCTTGCAGAGGGAATGGAGACGTTTGAG
>JBAMHV010000004.1:24595576-24610307 GCA_037177535.1 Pseudomugil gertrudae | reverse complement strand
AGAAACAATTGCTCGAACACTTCCGTGTCACATGCTCGACACTTGCTCGAGCAGACCGCTCGAGCATAACATCCCTAGGTGTGCTTTCACACTGCACACCGACCAAACTACCTGGGCAATATGGCCATTACAACTACTGCTCAGTATGCCGTAATTTTCCCTGAAACAACCACAAACCAACAAGAAAGAAGAAGAACTCAGTGGCTGACCAGGACCAATAACATTTCTTTTTGATCATGCTATAAAACAAACAGGTGTCCTGTCTTTGGTTCACCAGATACCCTGTTTGGTGTCCCACTAAGAGCTAACTAAACCAAGACATCAGAGTTTGGTCCATACCAATTTCAAGTGCATTTTCAATGCTCCTAACAATGCTCCCTTTTGTGGAAGCAGATATTGGATGTTTTTAAAGTAGGCTAAACAGTGAATGTGCCTGGAAAAAAAATCTGTTAAAAATACCAACATGAGTACTTTATTTAACTGTGTTTTAGATTTTTATTAATACAGTAATACCTCAAGATACAAGTTTAATTCATTCCATGACCGAGTTTGCTTGAATCTCAGCTTGCTCGTATCTCAATTTTCCCCCATTTAAATGAATGGAAAACCCAGTAATCCATTCCAGCTCGCAAAAAAGTTTTTTTATTTGACTAATCACCTGTTTTTGCTTCCACAGATTAAACTCAGCGGGCTCTTGCACACATATAAAAATAATCCCAAATATTTAAAAGAATTCCTGGAGATTTTTTTCTATTTATTTTCTATTCTTATGGCTGAGACAACTCACCTATCTTCTGTGTGGAAGGTTTTCCCCTTATGTTAGCAACAGTTATCACAGCCACATAACGTACACCTGCTGTACACAGCACTTCTATACACACTGCTCTGTACACTAATGTGACACAGCCTTGTGTTTATTCACTCTGCGGACAGCCAGAATACTTCTGTGCTGTAACATTTAATTCCAGCTGGATGAAAACATGTTCATATACCAGTTAAGATCTCTGATATTTGCAGGACCAACATCAATATAAATGTATATATTTTTTCAACAAATCTGCTTAAAAAATGTACAAAAGTAATAAAGATATTCTAGATGTGTTTTGTGTCCATGCTTGCACAGAATAAAGGGATCCAAATGCCTCAGAGAAGATCTGGCAATGGATCATTTTAACAGAGACAAAAGAAACAAGATCGTCTCCATCACAATAATGAAAGAAGTAATGACTTATAATGGGCCCAAACACATGGTTTGGTCATCTCAGTCTTGAAAGCACGTACTTGCAGATGTATCCAGCACTTCACCTTGAGAAAAGGAAAAAGGAAGCCTCTATCAAAGCTTTCATGTGGGAATGGAGACTGAGGGAAGTTCAAAGGGCACGTCAGAGAAACAGAGGGAACAAGTGAGAGATGGGGGAGAAGGTGGGAGTAAGTGATGGGGGGTGGGGGGGACATGGGAGGACTCTAACCAGGCTTCTCCAGGGGTATAGTAAGGAGACTCTTAATAAGGAGAGCGGCTAATGAGGTCCAGGGACATTTTGATACACACAAACCTTCTCAGTAACAATAGATATTCCCGTTCTGCCATCAAAAACTTCATAATCTCATAAAGACAGCAGTCTGGAGCTGATATAAAGACCTCTTAACGGGAAAAGCAGACTCATGTGAGGGGTACATTGTTGTTTGCCGTTCCTCAGTTTCCTTTATAGCTCAGTGTTATTCAAAACAGGATGCCTTTTGAAATAATTATGTGGGGATGTTTGCAATTTTCATCTGGTCATAAGAAAACAACCTTTCCTTGCAAACAGATGGAACACAATTCACAAAGCTTCACTTCACCGTCCCACTTTTTGTTCTGTTGCTTACATGATGAAGAACCAGTTTGAGATGCCAGCAGACATGTTATTTCCCCACAGAGAATGGACTCATCAGTTCTTGTGAGGAAAAAAAAAAGTCCATATTGTTTTGGATTTTTTGATGATTGACATTCGTTTTTGTGTTGATTTTGTTTTTGGTCAACATGGGATGGAATATTATTAGGCAACAGAATTTGCAGTCTCTTCCTTATCAGTTTGAAAAAGCCCCTGAGGAGGAGGTGCGGGGTGAGAACCAGCATTCCCACATGTAGCCCCTCATTAGGCCAAGTGCAGAGTGAACGGCTGGTTTAGATTCATGGTCATTCTCAACCTCAGTTCAGTTGGTGCATCTAAAAAGCCCTTGTGATAGAAACAACATGCAGCAGGAAATTGACTGCAGCTGGGATTCTTGTTTGTTTCAGAGTTGGACCCCCCCCCACCCTCTTTTTTTTGGTAGCTTTTTTTACACTTCTTTCCCTCGAAAAGAGGAAGAATTGAGAGCATCAGCGGCTCTTGCTGGATTGAAGTGAAGCATTTCTGTATATGCTCTAAATCCAGCGATGTTTTCATGCATCTTGCATCTGCTCCCCCCCGACCTTGAGATATCTGTAGGATTTTTTTCTTTTTCTTCAGAACATCTTCGTCAGCCATTGCAGGGAAAACCGGGAATTTCACAATCACATACCCATTTTTTTTGGAAGTGGATGACAGTCTTGCAGTCAATCAGTGGTGCCTCAGTTTGATCTTCAGAGCAGTCTGAAGGTTCAGAGCGTGACTAATGCTGCTGACACATTTCCTCGTTGCCCCCATTATATCGAAACCAAACCACTGGAAGTCGACTTGTTTATGTCAGCTTTCCAAAGTGGAAGTTTTTTCATTTCTATTACACCCCTTTCTTCATATTCATGTAATGTCCTTTATTCAAATGATTATTCATGTTTAACAAATGTATTTCCAAATCATCTTGGATAATTACTTTTCCCCTCCTCTCATGCTGTATTCATTTAGATGTCAATGTGTGACTTCATTTGGATGTTTGACCTTCACTGTGCTGAATGATGTAATGAAATAGTTTAGCGCTGCAACACTGTTTTCACTTACTTCTGCTAAAGGGAGATGGTGCTAGCCTTAAATCCACCTCCTACAGAGAGGATTTTATGCCATTATAGCGCCTGTCTGAGCCAATCAATGCCCAGTAAGCAACTTACAAAGTTGCAGTGATGTTAAAAAGGAAGCTCTACACTTGCTGGCCTCTTTATTAGGTTTTTTTTCCCAATTGCTTGATAATGTGACTTACTAACATTCAAACTGAATTTCACAATTGGGGAAAGACAGGGGTGCTTCAGAAATGGCTAATCAATTGGGATTTAGATTGGGATTGTTAATGCAGTTTTTACAGTCATGTGCGTGTGTATATATATATATATATATATATATATATATATATATATATATATATGACCATAAACACTGCATTAGCAACATGATAAAACAGCAACATTGAAAGTTGATTTATCATTTGTCCAGGAAAAGACAGCCTTGGTCTTTGTGTGACAGGTCGTAATTTTATAAGTGGCCTTGCTGTGTCCGACTACACCATCAAAGTTGAAGTCTAAAACCCCCACCTGCTACTGCTTATCAGATCCCTCTCAGCCCACAACACACACATTCTCACACACACACCTGCTCCATGTGGTTTCACAGTTTGTACCTGCTGAGCAAACAGCTGCCCACAATGGGGAATAATCTCTCCTTGTCTAACGTCAGAGCCTCTGACTAAGGCTGCAAGCTAATGTGTCCGAAGCAGTTTTTCACCTCCACCGCAATAGGTGTTAAACTCAGCAAAGTTTTTAACTACAGTAACTACAAATGAGGGAGTCTCTGTCTGTCTGGTACCTTCCAAACTTAGCCAATCATCTGACCAACATTTGGCAGATATAGTGTAATGCTGTGTGCTTCAGTTTGACCAGTTATTCTACCTTGTTCTCAAAACAGGTAAAATATGCAGTGGTATAGAAGAAAAAAAAACTGCAAGTGATATTCATCCTTATACGACTCCCTTTCATTTTTGTAACCAAAGGACAAAATTTAGTTTCTTTAAGAAATTACTTTGACTGTCTGAACAGAATGGTGTTCCTGATGGATATGTGGTAGTTTGTGGTGGAAAACCAGAAAGTCCAACATAACAGCAGTACTGAGACTGAGCATAGGGGAATCAGAGCTGGAATCAGGAGGAGAACAAGTTCCAGCAGGTGTCTAGTATGGCTGAAGAACATAGATTATGGAATAAATCCAGTAAGTGAGCTGCTGTGGAGCAATCCAGGGCATAAACAGAATCCAGAATGAATGCATACTGACTTCCAAGACACAATCTAGATCCTAAATCCAGAGGGAGCATCCAGGTCCACTATTCAAAGCACACATGTAGCAAATTAAAATCTGGGAGAAAGCAGTCCAGGGTCTTAACAAGGCTGGTAATCTGAGTCCACAGTGCAGAATACTTACTAATAGTCCTAATACTACAGATTAGGGAATCAGACAGATGCAGGAAACAAAAGACTGACAAGTCATTGGCTGATGGGAAGGCTTGCAAACAATCTGGCAAAGCACTAAAGCAGGGCTCCCCAAATGTGGTCGTTCAGATCTACTATTCTGCAACTTTAAGAGGCAACCTTTCTCCAACACATCGGGATTAAATAAATAGCTTGTTACCAGGACTCCGTGGAGCTGAACAGCATGCAGATGAGGGAAGGAATGCATATAAAAGTTGCAGGATAATATATCTTGAGAAATAGACTTGAGTACCTCTGAGCTAGTTATGCTCCTGCTTATAAAGGTGAGAAGAACAGATGAAACAGATCAGGGTAATCAGGTGCTGATTGCACGAGCAGAGAGCGGAGGAGTACAATAAGCAAAAAAGGCATGAACAGGAGAACTATCACAGTTTTTTTTCAACAAGTCTTTCAGCTTTTGGGTGGGTCAGCATTATCCAGCATTATTTCCTTGAAAACAACACTATGGGCTTGTAGGTACCAGTAGAAGTTATCCTTGCATTCTCAAAATCACTGAGCTTTCTATTTAGTATTATTCAGCAGAGGAAAGTAAATCATCTTGTACATTGTCTACATCTGTTATCTAATGTCTTGTACATGAAATCTGCTGTACAAATAAGCTTGTCTCACTATGCCACCCTAAAAGAACACCTCATACTCCCTATCTATTTAAATTCATCGCACAGAGCCTTCCCTGTTGTAAAAGGAGATGAACAACTTCAGGATCAACTAAACAAGCTTGCAACTTCGATGTTTAACAGTTTTTCGTGTTAATCAAGCATCTTGTTTAAACCTTTCCCCTCCTGACAATCAGATGCCTTCCGTGTGACATTTTTGTTTCTTTAAATATTGTTGCGTTTACAAATTCAGACATATACAGCAAATAAACTGAAAATATGTCAAAACTGTCTCTAGTGTTGTTCTGGGCTTCACTGTACATCTTACTGTCAATTCGAGAACAATGTAGCTTCTCCTGTGTGTCGTTTGAGCCTTGACGCCTCTGTTCCTGTTGTCACACTTAAAGCACAAGGTGTGACGATATCCTGAACAGTTTTTTTTTATTTTTTGAGAAGGGAAGCCTTTCCATACTGTCACTTGTCACAATGACTCATATAATGTAAGTCATGAGGCACTGGAGTTTGTCAGTGGGTTTAATACTTACTGCTACCTGTAAAACTTCATTTATTACTTATAATGCTTCCAACATGATTACTAACAGTGGAAATTACAATATCACAAAATAAATCTCTGTTATATTGATGTATATCTTTATTGTTTATGTATAGAAATATGAAGTTATGAAATATGAAGATGAAGATAATTATTGAAGATAATTAGTCTGAAAATCATTATTAAAACTAAGAAAGATTTAATGAAATCCCTTATTCTCCCTAAATTCCTCAAATATATATTTCTCTTTCAAATAAAAACATTTTGTTTGAAAGAAGAGCGTAAAATATTTAGCAGGTCTATATAATCATATTATATTTACATCAATGACACAATTTATAGATAATTTTATTTGGTGTACAACCAGGATTGTTGGAATGGTTTGTAAAATGTAAATAAAAATGTTTGAATCAGTTTATAAAAGCAGGCAAAAATTGAAGATTATACATATCATTAATTAATTAAAAAATCTTGAATTTATTCTAAAATTTGTTTATTTGATCAGGACCATTTTTTACCAAGTCTGTAAATTGTAATAGTGAGACACCTGTTGGACTTTATAAAGTTAAATTTCCTATTCTTGTCCGATCCAGGACTCTGTCACCTCGCCATTTACAGATCGACACTGCATGCAGGACAGTCCAGCACCTGAACACTTCTACCACAAATCTGTCCTGTTGTAATGGACACAGCATGCACTTTAGCATTTACTCGGTTTCAAAGTTATTCAGAGTTTTGACCTGAATGGTGGCAACCAGCTTTTTATTAGTCCAAATGAATTCCCAAAATTTCAAGTTTTGATTGATCCAATCAGTGAACACTTTTATGGTCTCCTTCAGTCAATTATAAATGAGCTTTGACCCAGAGAAGCACTTTTTGGGATCATGTTTACGTTGTTTACTCTTAGAATGAAAAAAGGTTTTCACAGAAAATGATTCCTGTGCTAACCGACTTTAAACTGTGTCCCTGGCACAGACATGTCCTCATACTATCAAAATCTTTTGATATCATCTTCTGAACATAATGAACATATTTAAATGCTTTTGTGAAGTGACATATTCTGAAATTGCTCTATAAATTTGCACATTGCTGAACTTCTAGTTTTACTTCTTAGAGGCTTTACAGCTTCAGGATGCTCTTATTACACCCAAACATGCTGGCAAAGTAAAAACAATTAAATGAATATGTTAAAACATTTTCTTTTCTTTAGTGTTAAGTCATTTTCTAATGCTTTGAGTGGGAGCAAAGTGGCTGCAATAATCATGAAAGTTTAAAACTGCTGGAACTCAGCAAGGAAACACTGTGGCTAAAACTCTCTGACAGCCTCCTGACTGGTTCAGCCAAAAGGAAAATTTCCCACAGTGTTCATATACTGGCCTGAAGATGGAAGTTTAGAGGAGTACAGTTGCATCTAATGGAGTTTGAGAGGATCTGTCTGGAACAATAGAATTTACTGTCCAAATTTAGGTTTGCAAAGCTTGTGGAGATTTAGCCAAAAATGTCATTTCTGCTAAAGTAACTTCCACAAAGTGCTGAATAAAAAAAAGACTGAGAAGCAAAAAAAGAGAGCTTATAACTCTACGTGTGCCAAGTTTTGTTTCGTTTTTATAAACTACACAACAAAGATCCAAAGTCCAAAGTAGTGCATATGCCTTTATAGAGTCAGCAAGAGAAAAAAAAGATTGAGACATTTCTCACATTATATTTTTGCAATCGTGTTATTAGTAGAGGGTTTTAACAGTGATTCTGCTTTTAGGGCCACCCATATTTCATCATGTAAGATAAAAAAATTGTTTTGGAAAGTACACAACAGAAGCGGCCATAAATTCTCATATCAACGATCCATGACGTTTTCAGTTACAGGGAGTTTCATAAGCAAAAGAAAGCGCACCCTCAACCTTTCAATTACAGCCCATAATCATAATTCAGGCCCATGACAGTTCTGTCCTCTTATATTTTGCATGATTTGAATGCATCCTAATGCTGCACTAAATTGACATCTAACTGATGTGCCCAGACATAAAAGAGATGGACCAAAACCTATGAAACATATACAGCTCCTCCTCATCTTCAGAAACTGTCACAGTAAAACAGTTGCCATTAGACAGCTAAAATATGGCCTTCTGGGGGCAGATGCCTGTTTCTTTTAAGTCCTGCTTAATGTTTTTAATGCACTGCAAAACAGTAGACGGCAACAATAACAGGAAACTGCCAAAACAGAAAGACATTGGGACACAGACCATCTTTCAAGACCGTCCTGCGTCATCCTTTCTTTTCTTTGTAATTTTGGTTTCTCTCATGTTCTACATCAAAGATGTTGAAATTGTTTCCCCGATGTTGTGTACTCTGTAATTATTAATTTTCCTTGCAAAGGGACTGCCTTTGGGGCAAAGTCAGACACAAAAGGCCTCTCTTTAGATCTCTGATGTGTAGATACACACAAGGAAGAAGAAAGAAAAAGACGGAAGAAAAAGAAGGGAAAATCTGCCCCCAAATTCAAAGTGTGAACTTCCACAATATCTGATTGCTGAAAAGAGAGTAAAAAAACTGAAGATGAGGCAAAGCTGCAAAAGTGCAGTGTTGTTATGACAGTTTAAAGGATAGTGACTATATGCAGTAATGATGTACTAATGATTTACTCCTGGGTCACTCGACTGCCTCATACACCTTGATTCGATCAGTTGCCCCTCACAAAACAACAACTTCTGGATTTTGTGGATGAGGCATCAAACTTTAAAAGACCATGATTCACCTTGTGTACATGGGATGTTACATCTTAGCTCTGTCCACATGAACAGCAATAAATGACTATTAGGAAGTACTTCCCATCCATTGCAGGTCAGATTTTATGGTTCACAATCATAATTATGCAAGTCCTGAACCCTAAAACTCAACCCCCCTAAAAATGGCATAATATTTGTAAAAGCACATGGGATTAGTCACACACATCATTTGAAAATAGAAACTATTGCATTAGCACTTTGTACATGATATTTAGCTCATGAGGAAGGCAAACAATAATCAGGTTTTTTTTAAAAAAAAAAAGCTCGAGAGGGATGATAAAAGGTAGCTAGGCAGCTAAAAGAGCTTTCCCCCTGATTATTATATTACACTAACATTAACATGACAATCGATTGTATCTTCAAAACAGCAGTCTTCAAGAAACTGCTTATATAATGTTAGCTTTAGCATTGGTTAGCTAGGTAACTATAGATTTCAAGCTGTACAGGCTATGTTGCTTCAGACTTATCTTCTTATCTTCACCAGTATTGGTTTCTCCACACAGTTTATGAGGCATCTTGATTGGATTTATGTCGATTGTAAAATGTGTCCATATGACTGTACTACTCATTCTCCAAGTATTGACATTTTTTCCTCATTATGTAAACTCTTATCTGCATGCTACATGACTTTGTATCAGCAAGATCAATTTTCTAACATGACCAGATGTGATCAGTATCATGTAAGATGACATTGCACATGAGAGCTTTGTTTTATGTGATAAACCAGTTGTTAGTGGAGCCATGCAGTGTACGATAAGCTTTGGCCTTGTACTTGTCACCGGATTTGGCTTGGATTATAACTAACATTTTTTTCTTACTGTAGCTTAATTAAGATTGCTTTAAACTACCATTTTATATATATATAAAAAGCCATGCACAACCAAGCCAAGAGTTTCATGTAAAACCCTCAGACTCACATTTAGACATTTTTTGCAAGCCCTCACTGTCATACCTTGCTAACCATCTTGATTGCTTGTGACTGTCAGCTTTGCAGTATCGTTCCAAAAAACTTCATTATGTTGTGCACATCTGTGGCTTTCACTGGCAGTCTTTAGGAATCCTAGCAGAGCACTTTTACCTTGCTTGACTCTTTGTAGTGTTACGGAGGAGGAAGAGCTGACACGGTGGCTACACCGAGGTGCTGATAGCAAAATCCCATTAGCTGCCCTCCCACTGATGCCGAACTGACATCAATAGGAAGAACCAGAGCAGGTGGGTGGTCTGTCACTCTCTTAGTGCTTACTGGCAGGAACAACCTGCTTATACACACACATACACACAGCTGGCAGAATGTGAAGACATCGCTGCAGTTATTCTGTGTCTGTCACTAATAGTGCTTATGTGTGTGTGTGTGTGTGTGTAGTGGCATTAACGGTGGTGGTGCGGTTTTGTGATTGCATATGATTTAATGTTATGGACAATAATAAAGAGCGGAAATAAATTTGCTTTCTAGTGTCAGCCAAGGCAGGGGTGGAAGGAGACAGATAGAAATAAAAGAGCCACAGAAATGAACAAACCATTAAAAAAGAGGAAAAAGGGGAATGCCAGCTTCTACGTGGCCACCAATTTAAACTGGTTTCTGGTCAGGGGAAGTGGCAGCAGTGGATGCCCAAATTAGAGAGGTCTTGGTCGGATCTTAGGAAACCCTGTTATCCTCAGCATGCCGGCATTCCAGAGGGAGAGGAGCATGGGAGCAGGAGCCACCCGGACAATGTTTGGTTCAGACAAGATGGGAGGGCCCTGCTTCGTGGCGGATTTTCCAAGCCTCCGAAACCACAAGGCAGTTGGGAAGGCAGGGGCCCGGAGTCTATCGATCACAGCCGGAGCTGTTTGCTGTTTACTGTCAAACCTGCTGCCAGGGAGGTCCCCATCAAAACAGTCAAATGTAATCATCTCTTTTAGACTTGGATATACACATAGCCCTCATAAAGGGTTTGTTCTGTGTTTACACAGATTCCACACGAAAGGCCATGGGGCTTGGATTCCTTTCTCTGCAGGAATGCACACCTTTTGAATACTACAATATTTTTACAACTTCTGTCATTTGGCTCTTTTGCTGAATGAGCCTTTCTCTAATGTTCAAAGCTTGCTTGCTGAAAACAGATTGAAATTTTACATTCCTTCCAGTGACTTCACACATGTTTTGGATCAGATGTGCAAAAGATGGTAATTGTCCACAATTTTCACAATCTCATGCACGTGAAGCAATTCTGATGAGTTGTTTTCTATAAAACTGTCATACGACTTACAAACCGCTTTTCATCAACCAGGCAAAATAATCAATCCTAATATCAAAACCCATCAGACATCACAGTGTGTTTATTAAACTGGAAGAGTACCCACCAAGCATAAAGTACTCACTACCAGCAGCCATATTGTCATGTAATGGTTGTTACACGGCATGTTTGTATTATCTGCAGTGTTTGTGACTATTCTTGTCTTTTCATTGTAAAATCCAGGACTGGTTTCACTGGACCCTGTTTTGTTATTAGCTTGTGAAGTCTGCGGGTGAAGCTTGAATTTCAAAGCTGCTTCTGAAGGCGTCTGGCTCTGTTTAAGCAGCAGTCTGTCCTCTTCCCCCTGTGCATATCCAGCCTTGTTTTTAAAAATCTTGAACATTTATGTATGACCTGTTTTTGTTCCTGTATTCTTTGCTTGCGTGTTTTAACAACATTGTGCCTAACCTGTTTAATTAGTTTTTGTCCCCATTTTTCTGTTTTGTTTTGTTTCTTTAAACAAAGGATTGGGGTTTTTTTTGGAGGAGTTGATTCTCTGCCTCTGACAAATTTAGGAAATTTGAATCCTTTAGAGCAGTGGCTCTCAAACTGGTTGTTACATTGGGGTCGTCAGATAATTGCAGGGGCTCGCCATATCTTTATATAAAAAAAACAAAAAACTTAGATTCCGTTTAACAAATAATTTTGGGAATTTTCCTGGAGTGCAAAGATAAAATCTTGAATGCAGAGATAAATCTGATGAACTAGCACCTTATTGATTTAGCACATGAACACATAAACCACAAAGAATTTGGCTTTATCTCAATGAAAGGAGTTGATTTGGGGCAAATAGATGCTTTGTTACATCATTAAGCCCCTGAAAACTGCTTTATCCTCCTCATTTATGAATATTCTGAGTTTCAGCAATAATTTGAAGCAGCAGGATGATGAATTTGATATATCATATACACAATCACTCAGGGTGGGGGTTGCAACCAGCCATATATGTTATCTTGGGGTGGAGGTTTATGGCTTGAGTTTGTGAGCCACTGTTTTATAGGTTGCCTGTCTTATCATGAGCGGAGTTGACAGAAGTCCCAGCTTGTCTTCGAGCACTGACAGCCTGCTCTCCTGTAATTGGTGGCTCTTTGAACAGGTTCTACACACAACCATCTGTAGAGTTTACAGAGAATGGTCTGAAAAAGAGAATCCAGTGAGGAGTAGTCATCTGGACAAAATGTCTTGTTGATATCAAAGGAAAATGGGCAGACTCGTTGGAGACGATAGAATATAAAGAATAGCTTATGTAACTACTGGTACTGAAGAAAGATATGCAGAATTAACACATAACACATAATATTGTACGGTAGAAGGTTGGAACAATGTTGCCTGGTTGATGAGTCTCATCACCAGCTCCACATTTAGATGGTAGGTTAATTTGTTTCAAACCACATAAAACATGGATTCATCCATCAACAGTTCATGCTGCCAGCAGTGTTATGGTGTGGGGGCATAGTTATGGCTGACTTTGGGCCTCTTAGTACCAATGTGCTAGGTTTAACAACCACAGCCTATTTTTGCTGACCATTTCCATTTTTTCATGACTACAGTGTAACATCTTCTGATGGTCACATCCAGCAGAATAATGCATCATGTCACAAAGCCCAAGCTGTAGAAAATGGATGGATATATATGTATCTTTTTGTACATTGAGGTTAAAGTGCCTCTTTGGATGTCTTTCTCTTTTCAATGTGGCTTCCATGTAAAACAATAGTGAACACAACTGCCCAGGTTATTTTGATATGACTTTAACATGTTGCATGTCTCTCGTATATATTGTGGTGTCAAGAAGAGCGGACTGTTAAATAACTGATGCCATGGATCTGAGTCAGATTATATCTGTCTTCTCATTTGAACCAGCTTCAGATAACGTCAAAGACAAAAAAGGCATTTTGTTTCTTTTTGTTTCAGTGTCAAAAGCAGTTTACCTGTTAGAGATATGCCTGTATCCTGAGTAAGCAAGAGTGATATATGCACATTTTCAAAGTGAAACACATGGACATATGGAGTATGGGAGAAATTCCTTCATGTAAACTCTCATGGAGAAAGATTCATTCGGTGTGAACTCATGCAAACGGTATGGCATTTAAATAAAAGCCAGATAAAAAAAAAAACTATAGGGGAAAGGAAGATAGCTCAAAGGAAGACAGTTCTAATGGTACAAGAACAGAAAAAAGTAAAAATGATATATTCATTGCTATCAAACAGGCTTCTTTCTTTCACCCGTGAGATTTCAGACTACCACAGTCAGCTCTGCAGGCTTTTGCTTCAAGGCCTGTGAGTATATATGCATGCATACATTAGTCAAATGACAATCACGACAATAAACAGGCAAGGAGAACAAAAACTCATAACAACTGCCTCGCATTGAGTGCCTGACAGCGAAGGTCACAAGAGTCAAGATGAAATATGATGCGAGGAGAAGGCGAAGAGACAGCTCGCCACAGATATTACAAATCAGATGAAAAGCTGGGGAGAGAAAACAACTCCCCTTGTAATGGACCAAATCTTCTCCTTGTTTACAGCTGAAGGGCCTTGATTTACCAGTGGAAAGAGATGAGGGCTGGTAATGGCGAGAGCAGGGGTGAGGCAGGAGGATGGGGGTAAGATGGAAGGCAGCAAAGGAAGCTTATGTTATCTGTTAGGCTTTGCCTGTCCAGTGCATTACGAGTCCTGCATCGCTCATTTCATGGCAAGTGTACTGGAACAGATTATCGCCGGCTGGAAAGGGAGAGAGCGCGTGGGGGATGGAGGCTGGGGTGGAGGCGGCTGGGCCTGGTTTTGTAGTCAGAAGATGAGCAGCAGAGCGAGCAGCCTCCAAATCCCTGATTATGCACACTTCGACAATTGCTACACATTATCCACCGATTTATTCACTTTATTTATTTACTCTGGCATTCAGCAGGTTTCTCTCCCTCTATTGTTGCATGCACCAATATAATTTCTTCAGCCTCTCTGCTTTACATAGACATAGGGTTGCTGCACTAAGTAAGCAATCTAACTTTTCAACATGCTGCTAAAACAACAGTGCGTCTGAGTCACATACACTCTTTAATTTGCCGGAACTACTGATTATCTTTCTGAAACAAGCCATGTGTGTAGTGAAAAAATTCTTATTATGCTGTTGCTCACATTAATGATGAAAGAATACCTTTCCTGGCCCTTAAGGGCAGGTAAAGGCATCAGGTTTTAGAAGTTTACATGCCGCTGCACACTTGATTCAAATCTATGATTAATTAGCAGTTTGATTCTGAATCAGGTGTGTTGAAGAAGGGAACTTGTAAAACCAGCAGGACACTGGGCTTTGTTAAGCAGGATTGAGGATCCCTGTATAAGGTATTCCCTGATGGGTGTGCATGCTTCTCATTCACTCCCACTTTTCTAGCAACTCTACCAGTGGTAAGACATCGTGGAGGCTGGACTAGGAAAGAGCAAGTCTTGTTGTGAGTCAGACCAGGCTACTACGAGCAGCTGAGGGATTTGTTTATTCACAGTTTGGAGCATGTAGGGAAACAGCAATGGCCATGGAAAGGGGGAGATGAGTTAAAACAGTAAGCCACAGCTGCTGTATTTCCACAAGTAAATACAGCTATTAACTGGATCTATTTATCCAAATGCAGTTAACTAACTAGCCATAGCATAAAGGAGTTAACAGAGATGAGGAATCATGACTCATAAATCAATATGATAATTACAGTCCTGTGCAATTTGTTCATGACACTATTCATTACTAATTTTCCCAGATTGTGTACAGTTTTACTTCAGCAAGATGTTTTGTAACTTCTTGCTAGCCGTTGATAGTAGTGGTTAAACGATAAATGGCTTTCAGGTCTATGCAGCCACAAAGCCACCGAGAGGAAAGCTGAGATAACTCCGCTAGCTGTCAGTGCTTAATAACAAACTAAAAGGATCAAAACTGAGGAAGAGAAGAAAGACTTGAAGTACAAGAGTGTCAAATGAAGGACTAACGCTTGTGTAAATCTCAGTACATCGTTCTTGAGGTGGGGAGCTTTGCAGCAGTGCCGGCCCTGGCCTCTTTGGCGCCCTAGGCAAGATTTTTTTTGGCGCCCCCCTACACGATATTAAGAGTAAAA
>JBAMHV010000004.1:24571599-24589313 GCA_037177535.1 Pseudomugil gertrudae | reverse complement strand
ACACACACACACACACACACACATATATATATATATATATATATATATATATATATATATATATATATATATATATAAAATTTTTCCCATCAGACTGTGGGACTACGCTGTGGGTGCACTACTAATGGATGGTTTAACCGTGGAGACTATTTTTTTCCTCATAAATTTTTATCGGGTGTGCAGCATCACTAATCATCACATGATGACGTTTAGTCAACAGCCTTAGTATCAGATTTCATCTCTTTGGGTGGCCCTGTACCATCAGTGTTGAGGCAACTGTTCTGCAGCTGCATTTTGCCAGCTGTCTTTCTGAAGCGATAACTGACACAACATTTACCTATTCCTTTTTATTACTTTCTTAAATATTAACTGGTTAACTGGAAGCATCATGGGTGAGTTACCACTGCACCCTGGATGCAAAAACATTGCAGCTGCATTGTTTTTAGTGAACTTAGAGATTAAAGATGTAAAGACTCATTTCTGCATTAAATTAGATATTATTGTTTTTATGCGGTTCAACCAAAAGCATCCAGACCTTAAACGCAAAAAGCCTTTTTTCTGTGAGATGAAGGATCCTTTTAGGGAAAAATTAAACATAAAATTCCAGCAAAGTTCACATTTATAAAATTAAATCCACTTAAGTTGACCATGGGATTTGTGGTGAGAAGAGCATCACCAGGCTGGAGCCTGAAGCTGAGCGACACGATTTTACCAGGCCGATGAATGAGAAAGGTGGAAACACCACGCAGAAATGATCCCCATCCAGCTGGCTGAGAATGACCAATAGCAGCATGAGCCCGCCTCCTGCAAAGTTTTTAACTTTGATAGCAAAAAATAAAACAAGAAAAAAAAAGGTTAGTGAGAACAAAAAAGTTTGGAGAAAAAAGAAATTATATTTAAAGTAAAAATTTTACTCTGACAGCAAAGAAAATATCATTTTGAGAGTAAAATGTTTTTGAAATACTTTTTTAAAAGAAATATATATTCTTTTAAAATCTGAAATAATAATAATAATTAATGCAAAACTTTGTTTTGCTCTCAAATATTATTTTTTTGCTATCAATGTGAAAAGAATTACTAATAAATATATATTTTTCCTTACAAAAACTTTTTTCCCTCTTTGATTGATTCCTCGCTTGCATTCAATAAAAAGACAAATATAGCTCCATAATACCCCCCCCCCTTTTTTTTTTTTTAAATACACCTCTTTTAACTTTTGTAATCTACTCATTGAACAACTTGATTCTGGTTTACTCTTACTGATTGGTCAGACAGTCGTACCTTGTGTTACACTTGTGTTTTACTTCAGTGAATCTTAACAATTAGCAAAAAGCTAACCTCATTTGGCCTTTATGTTCTTTACATTCTGCATGAGTAAGTTCTGTATGATCTAAGTTCAGAGCCCTTCCTATACATTAAGAATATGCAAGTGCCTGGGACCCACGAATCACAAAGGGTCCCTGAGTCCGAATATTAAGTCTCATCTGAAGAAAATTAGAATTGTCTTTAAACATGTATACTTTAAAAATATGTGATATAAAAGAAAAAAATATACTAAAATGAAAAACTGTGGCTGATATTTTTGCGGCACATTTAAGTCAAAATCATTGGACTCCACTGCCATACGAGGAATGTCCAATGTGTCCAATGGAATATGGCCCGTCATTCCTGTTAGAATATAGATGACACATAGAGTCGCAACATTAAGATGAAGTTGTCTCTGTGAGGCTGATGAACCTAAGAAGGGAAGAAAAACAGTCAAATGATGAAGGCAAGATATTTTTTGTGATGTGAGACGAGGAGTGGACTCTAACACATTTTTTCGGGCTAGTTTGTAATTAGTCTTGCCAGCTAGCACAGTTAACCTTGAAATGCATGTTAGCTAGCTAGGCTTTGTAATTTCCTAAACTAGCTTTAAAGTGTGATCCAGTTAGTCATTCAGCCACAAAACTCGGAAGTGGGAGGGCATTGAATCCATTTTGTTAGATTATATTAGAGGACACTCTCAGCACTATTCAGGATTAAAATTCATTTCTTAGATTTACTGGGTATTTCCTTAGTTTCTATAGAAAAATAGTGTTGGTTTAGTGGGCAAAGTGTTCATTGTTTTACACTATATTTTTTGCCAATTTTTGGGAAGCACCTAGGTACTTTCAGTGAACTGAGTTTTTTGCCTAAATGTGAGTGTAAACACCCTGTGTACTTAAAAATAGTGTTCAAAATAGTGTTAATGCACTGATTGAGACACCCTATTACTCTAGCTAATGCTACTGAGTTACAGATAGCACTAGTTCTTCCATGTGTCACCAGTAATCATTAGGGCTATTGGTTATTTGGTGGTATTGAATTATTACTCTGAGTGGAATACTTCAGCCGTGTTAGTTTCAATGTCCTTCATGCATATTAGAGTATTTAATAGGACAATAAAGATTTCTGAGTTGAGCAACACTGTTTCCATTCCTACATGTTAACTTATTTTTTATATAATACTTTTAAATCCAAAATACCATCATATCATAAACTGAAGTATAATATAACTATGGCTGAATATGACTGGTATGTCCACAGTAAAAACAAAATCTATTTTTTCAATCATCTTCCTGAATTTGCTCATACGCTGTAGAATGTTCACTAACTATGCAAGGGAATCCCTCCATTGCAGTTTGTCAAACTCAGGGCCCCCAATCAGCCTCTTGCATTGAGCCCAACATTGGTAGAAGTGACTGAGTTTATTGATCCCTTGTGGAATTCTCTGAAAACAGACACAATGAACAGCAAAGTATGAGCAATCAAAACAACTATGGAGCTGGTTACATATGTAAGCTAAATGAAACTTTTCAACCATTTTGCTGCATGCACTTAAATACCAAACACTAGTGATGTGCAAAACAGCATTGTTTGCAGTACAGGTGACTATTTTGACAGATATCAAATAATAGAAAAGACAGGTACAAAATGTAATTGTGTGATATCACTTGATAGCACCTTTCTGACACAACTCTATCAGTAAGGCAGAGCAAAGCAGAATGCAGCAGTATAATATTTAGAATATTAATTTTGTCTTAAATATACAGTGATAAACAAAAGACTGTGCATGTTACAATGCTGCTACATTGTCACACGCTTCCAGAGACAGCACGATTCTGTCTCCAAAACTGAATTTAGCCAAAAACCAGACCTGAAAGCATTTTTGCCCAATGGTGCCAACTTAGGAACTTGGTAGAAATATTTAGCTAGTATTCAGATCCTACTCGTGATTCCTTTTAAAACTGTAACTTAAATTCATTTTTTTGGTGATATCACCACCCACTACTGACACGGTGTTGGGAATCATTGCTTGATATGGGAGAATCAGCGTGGTTCTACTCTTTTGTCTCCCTGTGTTAGAGCAACAACAAATTTTTTCTCTAATTTGGCCAGACGAAAAAATAGATGTTAAAAAAGGTTTTTATCCAACTCAGATAAAGGTTTTAATTCAAAAAGAAGATACAAAGAAAGTAAAAGTTGTCCAGAATATTTGTCCTTCTCTACCACCTTCCTGAAGGAAGCAGTAGGATGCATATTTACCTTTCTATGTGCCCACTTTATACCATTCTTCCCTGCCGAGCAAGGCTGCGCAGCATGGAGTGAAAGTTCATGTGCCCATAATGCAGTGTGTAATCTGTGGCTGCGTTTGATTTAAATGCTTTCAGATGCGTTTTTGGAGGCGCACAGGAAGACAGCTGGTTTCCGTGACTGCTGATTTACACAAAAGGAGTGTTCAGGTTGTTAAAGGCTCAGCCTGAATCCTGCTTCTTATGCATTTTATTTTATTTTAGAGACAGATATTATTGATACAATATTAAAATTCTGGGACCTTTTATAAAACTTCTTCGACCAAACACTTTGAACTAATACACTGTCAAATTACGATATGAAAATTAGAGTTAAGCTTTGAACTGCATCAATAAGCATCAGCCTACTCTCTGTTCATTTCCTTTCAAGAAATGTCTTTGAAAAATCTTCTGAAAGACTGTAGATTGCTTTTGATTAAATGCGTTTTTAGTGGACGTCCCAAAGGGGGGGAGGGGAAAAAGATCACATAATGGTTACTTTGAAATGTGCATTAGCCGATTTCTACATCCTCAATCTATTTGTTGGAAGAGTTTAGACAAGAAAAGTTTTTCAGAGTTTATACAGTAAACCTATTTGTAAGTAAGTGTTTATTTAACGGGGATTTTTGATTCAGTCGGTGCACACATTGAATGAAGTTTATTTTTCTTCTTTGACTTTTGTGCCCTGCTGAGTTGACCTGAACCTCATCGCTCTATTTTCTGGTATAATTGAAGGATCTAAGGACTAACATAGATCGATGCTGATAGCTCTCCATCAACTGTTGCCGAGCTCAATCAGTCAAACCAAATTAGCTTGAATTGACTAGAAGAGAATGAGAGGCCCGGCTACATGAAGGAAATTCTTATTTATATATTGTCTTTATATGATAAAATAACGCATATTTAACACAAAGAGCTTTTTTCCAAAGTTAAGATTGTATTCATCAATACTCGTCTTCAAAAATAGAAATACATAAAGTTTTACAGGATGCGATGTGGAGTATTAAAGATTACACCTATGAGAGGAGCTTGTGACATTAGCAACATTTCCTCTTATAGAGGTAACTTCAGAGTTAAACCTGGGTTTCCTGTATTGCAATGCTGTTTCACTTCTAACCAGATGATATCATCCCAGTAGCTTATGCTGAACCTTCCTCTGGAGCGGGTTACGTTCTGGATAACAGATCAATGAGCATAAAAGTGACATTTCCTGGCCAATGAGCTCTCACGGAAAGTGACCGGCCCAGTCTTACGAAGTTGATATGATGAGCTCCTCTGCCCTAAACTCCTGGACTACAGCATAATAATCCTACTGTCCATTTATGTTGACTGATATATAAATATTACATAACCTGCCAAATTATTTGCATTAACAGAGTCCATTATGTCCAGCCAGCATTCTTTACTAGCTGTTGCTGTGACAACAGGGTTTATTTTGCCCTGATGATGTGTTTAATTATTTTCATTTCTGAATATCTGCTCCTTCGTGGTGAAGCACACACTCTGCAGGGTTTCTCCACAGTCACGATTGGTCAGAGGCTGCAAACTCCGCCCATTTTATGTGAGCATGCGTTGATCTTAATGGGAAAACCCTCGGTTGAATTGGTGAGTTGATAACAATATTGTAGTACCGCTTATCCAGATCCTGAATGTCTCAGTCAGTAAACCGAGGTATCCAGGGTACGTTAATGGTAATACAGGCCTCTGCACCGCTATGACTGTGTGAACTCTGACCTTTCTTGATCTGGGTGGTTGCTGTGGCTGGGGTCTCTGTAGAGATGGGCAGATTAACTATAGAGTGGATGAATCCCAAAGATATTGTTTTCTCACAGCAGTATGACTGTGGGTATAATAAAAATACTAATAATACATTTTATAATTATTATAATAATACATTTCATTTAAAAGTGCCTTTCAAAACCACTCAAAGTCACTTTACATTAAAAACAGACAATAAAAGTACACAAAGCAATAAAACACAATTATATACAATAAAATACAATACAATATAAAACTATGGAACATAGTGTTTACATGGAGTTTGGCTTCTTGAACAGGTGAGTTTTGAGGTGCGATTTGAACAGGTGTAAACAGCCGGATTCACACCTACAACCGCAGCCCAAGTCACAAACGGAACCGGAACCAAAAATCGTTGGTATAACTATTGTATAACAATGAGAAATACAAGTGTCTTGTGAAATTGCCATGTTATCCATTTTGGGGCATGAAGGCTTGTTTTATTTTAATGCATGAATTGCTTTTATTCATACAAGGCACTTTTTATTGCCCTTGGCAGGAAAAGTGCTTTAAATAAAGTTTATTTTGATTTGAATTAACCAATTCTGAATTTATGCAATGCTCGTATGTTTTTCCACATAAGTCTCATGTAGTGTGAACACAGCATTATTGTTGTAAACACTTTTTTTTTACACAGATGCCATTTACATGGTAGTTATGAGAAATCGGGTTAATACCCATGGTTATCACCTCAGTAGATTGATGTCCTTGTTCATTAAGATGCATATGTTTGATTTACAGTCTTTTCACATCAGCATATGCACAAAAATTCATCATCATCAGTATATAATATATGAACAGAAAGAGTATAAACAGGGTAAAATGTTCATGTGTAGCCTGTTTTGTAGCTTATTAGCTCACACATAAGCAGCTAATGTGCTGTGGGCACCACCATGTTCCTCAGAGAATGGAAAGTTACATTACCATCCGTACTTACTCTGACAAATATCTAATGGTGGGCTGAAAAATGTAGACAAATATAAACTAATTTTTTAAATAAGTGCACGTAGATGTGTCTGATTAGATTTTTCCAGTCAGATTGTTCCAGGTTATCAGATTTTGATGGTCATGTAAACAGGCTCATTGACATGCAAGATGGCAAATGAGTAAAACAGTGAAAGCTGAAGGCAATCTCAGAGGTTTTCCATTCAATGTTATATTTTCTTCAGAGGCTGAGAAATAAAGTATTGGGTGCATTTTTCCAGATATGGAACAGGTGTTTAGTAACTGTCTTTTCTGTGGAAATGAGAGAAAACATCTTTGATTTGGTGTGGGGGAAATTCTGTGGTGTTTGAATGTACCAGCAGGTATGTCGAGATCCTTGCAGAGTTTCACTCGAGAGCCCCAGGTGACAAGAAGTCAGGCAGCAGCTAGAAGTAAAGATGGAAAATTTAAAGAGCTTTATATTTAGAGTCTGGAGCTTTCTAAGATTTTGGTGTTCATCCATCCATCCATTGAGATACAATAAGCTCTGTCCGGAATCCTTTCCAAGCCAAACAAACAGTCCAAAGGTTAGAAAAAAAACATGAAAGCCAGAAGATGAGATAAGCAGAGACTGTAAGGCTGCGGCTGGCTGGCAGGTTCAGAAATCCAGGGAGGTCCAGCACAATACAGAGAACAGGTAGACATGTGCAGAACAAGACCAACAATCTGGTAGTGAGAAACATGAAAAACAACTGCTCCTGAAGTCAAGAGCAGCACAGCAGAGGAGCATCAATAATCAGTCCTGATGATCAGATACTTCTATAAACAGCTTGGAAAGACTCAGCCCAAAACCATCAGTCAGTCAGTCTGTTAGGCTGTCTGGACAGCCTTAAATAAAAATTATACATATAACTGTCCTGGTGAACTTGCAGCTATATAATGGACTCATCAAAGTTAAACATTTAATTTTTGCATTTCTCTCTTCTGTATTGTCTATAGGGTTAGACATAGTCAGACCTTATTTATTCACAAGGGAAACTTTGTTGTCACATTAGCTCAGGACAGTGATTCTCCACACCAGAAACATAGACGAAAAGAACAATAATAGGAAGATATATTAAGGAATAAAATAATAGTACAAAATCAAATAGGTAATATCCCTAAAACACTCATACTATATTACATATAAATATATGCACATATTTACTAGATAAAGGTATTATAGTAATAGCAGAAATATAGAAATTTGTATATAGATCATTAGTGAATTATCTATCGCAGAATGGGGAGTTATTGTAGAAATATATAGAGAATGGTATGAAAGGGCTCCTGTAATGCTCAATGTAGCAGCACAGCTTTAAGAGTCTGTTAGTGAAGGAGCTTCTTTGCCCCTCAACAGTCAAGTGGAGCGGGTGAGCTGGCTTGTCCTTAATGGAGAGCAGTTTGACCAGTGTCCTCCTGTCCTGCACAAATGTCTCCAGATGATAGCCAAGCACTTGTCCAGTCCTGTGGATCAGTTTATCACTTTGAGAGATCACACATTGGCTTCTGTTCTTTGTTTTGGACAAAATTTCAGCTCCAGTGTGACAAGGTGGTTTTTTAGGGTCAGACATTTTATCTTTAACATTTTTCTTTTTCTTTAATTGCACCTTAAATTGGGTGTGATTGTTTTTTAGTACATGCTTCTGCTAATTAGGGTTAGACTACTGAGAGTTAACCCTGGCCTAAAGATCTTAATGGAACAGTCAAGAGTTGATATAGTCATTTTTCAAATTAATAAAATTAGCTAAATATATGCAATATGCAGTATAATACATATATAAGCATAAACACTAAAGGTTAAACTTTTTTCATCCATACCTCTGGCAAGCCTCAAGCGCAACATTAAGAATCACTCACACACTTCTACAGTCTGGTAGGGATAAAACAAAAAAAAGAAAAAAACTCATTTATATATTTTTTAAAAAACAGCCCTGATTGGTTTATTTTTCCTCAAACCAATTACAATCATCTTGGGTAGCACTATGGGATGTAGTATATTGGCCTTGCAAAGTTATGTAGAAGGAAACGTTTTGTGATGATGTCAGTGAGCAGACGTACGAGAACGTCAAAGCAAACAACATTTTCTTTGTTTATCTTTATCATCACTCATTGACACAACCACGGGCTGTGGCATGATGCAAAGTTCTTTTAAGGACCTTGAATTGTTTAATTCTTTTTCCTCTTTTTACCAGTCAGTCTCTAGAATTTAGAAGCATTCTAAGAAGCATCTAGTTTTTGGTCTTGCTCCATTAAGCAACCCATACCCTCAAACCTAGACTGAATATTTAGTTAAACTTCATTTACATCAAGAAGATAATTAGCTGTGAGTGTAATAATGCTTTTATCTTTTAGAAAAATGATTATATCTTCAGCTCTCATGCCCATCTTGCTTTGGGAAATGTCAGTGGAAAAGTAGGAACCTTTTTGTTTAAATGTCTGGAGAGCTGGGGACAGATTTGTTTTTAACAAAAAATCATTCTTCTTCACTTTTGCTTGTTCTCATTTCAAACTGTTTTTCTTTCTTTTTGTCTGGTGCACAAAAGTAATTTACTTCATGGAGAGGAACTATTGTTATATTCCACACTGAGAGAGAGCGTGTTAGCGTAAGCGTATGTATACCTTCACACAAAAGAAAAAAAACCACATACACAAACCTCCCTTGTCTCTACCTGCAGACATTGTGGAGAAGAGATAAGGCTGCATCAAATACACAACACAGTATTGATTTCCATGCCAACCAATCTCACCCAATCAAAAAAGGTCACGCTGTGTAGAAATCAAAAAGAAGCCTCTTTGTTTCAGAATTGCATGCTGGGTAGCCTTCAGGCAGACAGACTCAGTGACTTAGACAGTTTGAAGCGTAACGTGTTTCATCTGTGGCTAACCACCTCGTGCAGCAGCTGAAATTGGAAAACAATATTTATATCTGACCAATGTAATGGCTCTGATACCAGTATGAGGAAGGGATTTTTTTGGTCTTTTTATGTCTTTTTAGAAAAGTATCTCAGGTATGTCTTATGCATGGGAATGTGCAGCCATTAAACTTACCGGTGAGGTGTGAATATAATTTTGTGAGCCATGCTTTCCAAACTCAATCTATAGCCTTTGTCTAGCTTGCGTATCTCAGTGGGGCGTGATGGGATGAGACAATTCAAACCTTTGAGGCTGGTGGGTGGATTTCACAGCCTTCCTATAGTTCGATGTGATGACAGTCAAGATGGAGGCTTTAGAAGGTGTTTTTGATGTGTTTATGTTGCTCCACACTGAGTCCGGGTCACTCCTACATGCATTAATGAGCTGATGCAACGTTTGAAGTTGACCCTCTAGTTTCCTTTGGTGTACTGGCCCTGATGTCCTCCCACTTCCAGTCTTTATGCAGCCAGATCATCGCCCGCAGAAAGCATAGCACCTCCTCTCTTGCAGTGCTCTGAAGACGATAATATGAAGAAGGGTGTACAGCATTTTTTCTTTTATCATGTTTGCATGAAAACAAATAAAGACATAAAATTAACAAAAAAGAGCCATTTTGGGGTATTAACAGGATCACAATGATGCAAACAGTGAGACTAGCAATGCATTTTGTTTTTTGGTCTTCTGGTTCACACTCTCCACGATTGTTTTTGTTTTGCTTTTTTATTTGTTTTGTTTTTTCCCATTTCTTTGCCAGGCCTCCTCCAACAATCCCCCCAAAACCCAAATTTTTGTTCAGGCAGCCAGCTCGGCCTTCCAAAAGCACAATTGCTTTCCTATGTGAGCTCTCCTGTTTCCCGGTATGCTAATTTCCTGTGATGATCAGAGGGACACTCGGATAAAAGTGATGTGCTTTAAGCACTTTGTAGTTATGTTGTTGCCATAGTAACATGAAACTAGAGGCCAAATCAATGTGGCCTCCCTCATTTGCATGGAGAAATAGAAACATTAAACAGAAACAGAAGGAAAAAGAAAAGGAAGAGTGGAAAAAGAGGCACAGAGAGGGAGAACCAGTAGCATCCGACTCTGCAGAGAATCCCTTTTTTTTTATATAAACTAGCAGCCAACATTAATGTAAGACAAACATTTCCTTTTAAATAAGGTTGATTGCTTATCATAGAGTAAGATGAAGAAAAAACACTAAACTCTTACTATTTATGCTATTTGAAAGCATTTAAATGGTTTCTCAAACACCCCCATGTAGCTCTGCACTGTTCACTTGATATGCACCCTGCATGCTGCTCACTCTACTTTGAAGTTGTTCACAGAGCTGTGGAGCTGTGATTATTGTGCCCTGTCAAACCTTCCACTCCTGCTCTGAACCACATGCTGCCGACTACAGGAGCTGCAGCGTTACAGCTTCAGCCCAGCCCAAACTGCTTCAACCAACCGCAGCCCAAGTCCCATTTGGATTCAGCTGGTGAATGACTAATTACTTGTTAATTAGCTCGGCTCCTCCATACGCCACTTCCTCCATATCATCATTTATCAGGTTCCCAGACTGGGCAGCTGTTAATGAATGGTGTAATTTATTCACTCCAATCTGTTTGTCTTCACAGTGCAGAGTTGCATAAAGACCAAGCATGTTAGCACGCTCCCACAGCGGTGTAGTCAAACGGGGAGCAGGAGTGGAAGCTTACCGTTCTTCTGAGACCCCCTCAGTCTAATCATCACTCGCCCTGACTCATTGGAAGTGGCAGCAAATGAATACCGTCTGTCAGAAGTCTCCGCCCAATCATCTATTACTACACCCAGCTGATACCAGCCGATCTCAGATGTGCCTGCTTCAGCTTTACTGCTCCTCATGCAGAACTTGAGTTTAGTGACTCCAACTCCTAAATGGAGCAGCAGGGGGTGATCGATATAAATAGAGGAAATGAGATCAGGAGAGTCTTTTGGATCTGATTCCTTCTGTAAGTGGTCAAGAAGTCATGCTCTCTGTTGGTTCTGGCATCTGATGTAAAGGAGGTGCAAGATACTAATTCCAATTCCGAATATATGGGATACTCTTGTGGATATTAAAAGAAACAGTTGACTGGTCATTAGCAGTGATTACATACTGTTTGTTGCCCTCCCCCCTCTTCCCAAGTTACAGCCAGGGGTTAGATTGGTTTAAAGAGGAAACCTAAAGCAAGTTTGGCTGCATCCCAAGGAAAAGTAGTGTTTGTAATGCTGGCATGTAATTACCTCCCAACAGCCCTCTGATTCCACTTAGCACTGGGTTCGGTCTTTACAGGCCTCCATAATACATGGCAACGATTAATCACCTGGCATACTGTTAGTCGTTTTCCACCCTGACGCAGCATGAAACATTCAAGAAAACAAAATTTTCTTTTAGACAAGAAAAGGGGACAAATAAGTGGAATTTCCAGAATGTCCGATGCCCCATGAGGGTCAAAATCGAGGAAATTTCTAAGTCACAAATTTTTGTAAAGACAGTCTGGGAATGGAATTCAGATGAAAGCCAGATCCCTTTGCTATAATTCACACAAGGGGCCAAATTACAAATGACGTCGTCATTGTTTTCCACAACCAAACAAATTAGCCTTAAACAAAGACCTGGTTCTGCGCCTATGGAATCCGCTCATCGGTGTTGAGTCCACTGGATAGACTGGTGTGACTTCTCTCAGGCAGGAGCAGAGTAAACAAAGAGTAAACACTGACATCATCTGTGGAAGCTGATCAAGAGTGACATCAGCGAGGGATTATTAGTTTTAGGGTGGATGCTTTGTTTAGTATCAACATTTAACTTTTACCATCACATTTCATCAGCCAATATTCTATCTGTGCATGTTTTATGATCTTTACACAAATTCCATAATTTTTTCCTAAACAGGGTGACAGGAGCCAATCACATTAGCTAATAGACAAGAGACAAAAATCATTACAGTAGTAACAGAAAAACAAACAAATAAACAGAAACACAAATATCCTTCATTCTAATTTAGTCACAAAGGATCCTGCATGTTTCCGTCTTTCAGAAAAATCACCTGTTCAGAAGCAGAGCTGAGGAGTTAAATAGGAGTTTGCAATTTACTGAAAATGGGGTAATTATTCAAGTATTAATTAATATTTATGTGAAGTTTACGATGGATTTAGACAAATAAATCAGAAACATGAAGGAATCAGGATATTAGGATTAAGGTACAATAACAAGAACAACAAAGAAAAAGCACATAAAGCAGCTGTTTGCTCAGAGATGCTCTCATCCAATCATTTCACTCTTTCATATTCAGCACTAATTAACAAACGCGGCCATTTTGACTGTCAGAATAGTCACTCAAAGCAGCATTCAAACACTGAAAATCAAGCTAACAAAAGGAGTTTGTTTACATCACCGTGCTAGGTATTTCACCACCTGCAACATAGATATTCAGCTAATTAAATTTTGTTTTATTTCCCATTGCAGATTTCATATGAAACACTGAGCTTTCACTCTTTCCCTGTGCTGCATCTGTAAATTAATGTTGGGGTAATGACATGGTATGCACATAGTGTCTGTCAAAGCCATCACTATGGAGATTAACAACAACAGATGACACTTGATTGACAGGTTGTGAGGGTCACAAACTTGTTTGGTAAAACAGGTGCTAATTCATTTTAAAACCAATGCAATATATCAAACTAGACTTTGGCGCTCCTCAAAGTGGAACTATGCAGCACCACTGTGCTTCTGACTTATTTTTATGAGACAGTTAAGAGTTTTGGAGTTATCCTTGATAGCCCATTATCATTACACGCTCACATCAGGAATGTCGCTCACTCTGCATGTCATCCACGCAACATCTCATGTTCACCCCTAACTCCACACCCCATTCTGGCTCTGACCATATTTGCAGACTCATCACCTCCCACATCTGCTATTATATCGCTCACTTTCTTTTAACATGGTCCAGAAATCAGGCATTCTGTAATCACCAAAAACATAATACTCCAAACCTACAACAGCTGCACTGGTTCGCAGTTAAGTCAAGAACAGAACTTAAAAAATCCTCCAGCACACATCCAAGGCCATTTACAACCTCAGCCCTCCTTATCTGTCAGGTCTCCTGCACATTGCCACCTCTTCCAACAGCCCAGCTCATCCTCCTCCATCCACCTCGCTGCATCCTCCAGCCGTCTCAGCACCACGGGGAGGAGAGCACTGCTCCTCAACTCTGGAATGCACTCCCAGTGTACATTCGTTACATTCACTATCCCCCTCTGTTTATTACCTGACAAAGAGGGCAAACTCTCTGTAGTTACACTGCTACATGTTTTATGCCTTTTTTAAAATTAAGTTTTGTTGTTGTTTCTATTTTCTGGCTGATTCAGCAAAGAAATGCATTTTCCTTGATTATTGGTCAGAAATATGACATGAAAGAGAGAAAAGGGCAAAGCAAGAGACAAGAGGCAACATAAAACTGACTTTTACTTGATGAACAGAGCTCAGAGTAAAAGTGGGATGCAAGACTGAATTAACCTTAGCATGTGAAGTTTTATCAAAATCTGCCAAAGTTCAGTAGTTTATCCTTAACTGAATTGCACAGACAGGAAGTGGTGCAGCAGTGCAGGTGTCCCTGTTCAGAGGAAAGGCAGGTGTTCAAGCCACCCATACACTTTTACACACACTCTTCTCTTAGAGCTTAGTTGAAGCTGCACCTCTGGACATTGACCAGGTGTTGCCTTCATGTTGCTCACATACCTGTCCTTTTTCCACCTGACTTTGGAGAATGAAAGCTTTCATAATTTAGGCTGTAGATTCCTCTTTCAAACCCATCTGGTGAGCTCTTTGATCCGTTTGCTCTGCAATAGATCTTTATTGAGGCTGTTAACAGCACCACTGAATTAGACCAATGGTCCCAGACAAAGTCTGTCCTAATTCACGTCCTCTCTACTTAACAAATAGCCCTGGGACCTAACCATACTGCCTTCTTTAAAAGATACACACGACCCTTATCTTTACGACTTTAGAGAGGCAGGAAAACAGATGCCCGATATTTTAAGCCTATTTTTTTTCATTCAGGTTAAATAGCCTCAGTTTTACTCTGTTCTTTGTATGGCTTATATGAAAAGTCTCTGACTACAGATAGATCGTACACTGTTCAGTCCAGGCAATCAGATGAAGAATATTTAGTTTAGACAGCTTATCTCACATCAGTGGTACGGGACAGTTTGGATCCCTAAAGAACCTCAGCAACAGTGGAGAGGTAGAAACAAAAAAGTTGCAACTCCTATAATAATGGGGATCAATAAGAGATTTGAGATACAGTATATACACATATGTGCGTGGGGGGGGGGGGGGTATCATAACAAAAAAACAGAAACAAGTTGCATGGAGTGCCTTTTGGCATTCCTCCAATCCTCTGGTGCTCTTCAGTTAGTGATTCTAGGTCCATATTTCATAACATCATGTCATAACATGTTAAACTGTATAAATATTCATTGAGCTTATCAGGTTTTCTCACTTTTTCTTTTTCTAAAAACATTGGGTAAACAGGAAGAAGATAATGCGTAATTATTCATTTATGGTGTAAGGATCGATTCAAATAAGTTTTACTTCTTCCTACCCTGAGATGCGCTTGGTGTGTTTTGTGCAATGACTGTCTGGAATTAATTAAATAAAAAATGTTTGCCTCAGTGATAAAAAGGAAATCATACAGCTGTTTTTTTTCTATATGAAAAATGTAAAAGTACATTTTAAAGAGCCAAAAAGGATTAAAAATAAAGCATAATTGCACATGTTTGAAGAAGTTCAATATTGTAGGTTAAATTTGCGACACTAAAATGCCATTTACTGGGAAATTTCCATCAACCCTAAAGACGGGTGCATGAAAATCCTCCTGGAGCACCAGTTTCTGAAATACTGAATACCAGTTTGTCTGGCACCACAAACTATGCTACGATCAAGGTCTTTTTTATTTTTTATATCCCTTTCTTTCATCATACTGATGTTCAGTGGGAAATCCAGCTGGTTGTCTTGTCCGTGTCTACATGTATAAATAGACTATTTATTGCCATACATTGATTTGGTACCATGTCATTGGCTGATAAGCTGTTTGTAAAAAAAAAAGAAAAAAGCAAATAGACAGAAATACGTAATATAGAAAGTAGATGTCTGGTAAAGCGCAGACACATTTCCATGCCATTTAAACAATTTATTCAGGAACAATCAACTACTGATTCTATTGAAATGTTAATTTCCTCCAATGTGTTCATAATGAAGTCATGTGGGAATTTATACATTGGAAATCTCACCCAGAGGTGAAATTGCTTCTCTTTTTTTGTGCGCTGGTGAAAACATAGATACCACACCTTCCAAATTAGATGAGGCATAACTGTAAAATAAAACCAAACAACATGTTAGTAACTGTCTTTTACAATACTCTCATATATCAACATAAATCTCACTGACACAAATCATAAATCAGCTTCTACTTTTACACCATTTCACATAACTTATTCATAAAAAACATTGTTTTTGTTCACGTAAAAACAGATGTGCCTTTGGCCCAGCTTTTACATGGAGTCATGAACTCATAGCTGAAAGTTATATGTGTGAATCATGAATCTTGCTCACAGATAACAAACTTGCTCTCTGATCTACATCTTATCTGGCTTTCTTTTTTTAAACATGGGCTGTGAGTACAACTGTGCTGGAAAATTCCCACACAACATCATGAGGGCAGTTGAAAAGGAGCTGCAGATTTAACCTGTCAAGCCCACATTGACGGTTCAACAGAACCCATCCCACCTTTCCTTGTTCCTCACACAGACTGAACACACGATGCTGGCATGAAAAGAAAAATTGTGAAAATAAACTTTCAAGAAACATCTGCAACAAGGTGAGCGATCTTTAGATAACTTGATATCTTTTGTTGTCAGGTGAAGTTTTTGTTCAGCCTATGAGCAGGAAAAGCATCATACTGTGTATATTGATTGTATCAGTAACTGTATTTTAGTTCATTCATGTCTATTTAAACATCATTATAAAATTATTTTTTAATATTCTGCTATCACAACTTGTTTTAGTGATAGTAGATTAAAAAATGCTGTTTTTTTCTGAAAACCAATATCGAAACCCAACAATGAAACAAATAAAACAGTTTTTTCCATTACTGTGAAGCATTGTGAAAAAAATTACCACACACCTGTGTCGCTCCTCTTTAATCTTAATAACACTCTTGTCTTTATGCAATGTTTAGATACAGTCATAACTAAGCATGACCCAAAAGGTTTATGCCCTCCTTGTGACATTTGTGTCCGTCTTTCTCAACTTGTGTTTTTCTTGTTGTTGATCCTTTAGGCTCTGTTGCAGCAAAAGAAATGAATTTTTGGAATCCAGTATCTTTTCAATCGAATGTCTTCAAATCAATCCAAGCTGTTTATAATAATAATAATAATAAATTTTATTTAAAAAGTGCCTTTCAAAAACACTCAAGGACACTGTACATTAAAAAAGCAGACAATAAAACTACACAAAGCAATAAAACACAATTATATACAATAAAAATACAATACAATATAAAACAGTGGGACAGAGAGGTTACAGGGAGTATGCCTTGAACAGGTGAGTTTTGAGGTGTGATTTGAACAGGTGTAAACAGTCAATATTACGGATGTCAGGTGTTCAAAGCTGGGGAGCAGAGCGACTGAAGACTGTCCTCCCCATGGTGGTTAAACGGGCAGAGGGAACAGCAAGGTGGATGGAGGAAGATGACCTGAGAGTACGGGAGGCAGTGGCAATGTGAAGCAGATCAGACAGATATGGAGGAGCCAGATTATGGAGACATTTGAAGGTGAAAAGCAGTATCTTAAAGTTGATTCTGAGTTTTATTGGGAGCCAGTGAAGTTGTTTGAGAACCGGTGTGATGTGTTCAAGAGAAGAGGTACGGGTGATGATCTGAGCAGCAGAGTTCTGGAGAAGCTGCAGTTTATGGAGTGATTTGTTATGAAGACCATAGAGAAGTGAGTTACAGTAATCGATTCTTGAGGTGACCAGAGTGTGGGTGAGGATGGCAGCAGCATGTGGAGTGAGGGATGAATGCAGACGGTTGATATTACGAAGGTGGAAATAGGCAGACCGAGTGATGCTGTTGATATGTGCTTTAAAAGAAAGGGTGCTGTCAAGAATGACGCCCAGACTCTTAACCTGAGGGGACAATGGAGGAGCTGTCAATGTTGACGGAGAAACTCTGAGACTTGGTTAGAGTGGAGGCTGTGCCGATAAGTAGAACTTGTGTTTTACTACTGTTGAGTTTGAGAAAGTTGGAGGAAAACCATTATTTGATTTTCTGAAGACAGTCAGAGAGGGAGGAAGGTGGAGCAGAATAGTTTGGTTTTGATGAAATGTAGAGCTGGGTGTCGTCTGCATAAGAGTGAAAGTCGATATTATATTTACGAAATATG
>JBAMHV010000004.1:24489455-24504403 GCA_037177535.1 Pseudomugil gertrudae | reverse complement strand
ATTAGTACAAAATAATTGATTAGTACAAAATAATTGATTAATACAAACTAATTGATTAGTACAAACTAAATCCAACAGTATCTATCAAATACTTAAATTTACTAAATGAGCATCACAAGCAGCATGAAATTAAACTCTCCGTTATACATGATGAGTAACAGTTTATATCATGTTTATGTTGGTTAGATATAAAAACATTTTTAGACTTTTACTGCTGGCTCTCTGAATTAGTTTTTAGTTTTACATGTTTAGCTATATCTTGAGTTATACCCTGTAACAAAGTTTCGTGAATCTAAGCTCCACTTTCATCAGGAAGCATCTCATATGTAAAAATGTAATTTTTAAAAAAGTATCTCAGCTTAAATGAAACATGTCAGAGCTGTGTTTGTTTGAAAATACATAAAATATTACTTCCAATAGTTAGCATTCATTTAGACCATTTGACTGTTGATATTTGCTTGTGTTTAATGGCTTTCTGTTGATTTTAATTGATGCAATCTACTGGTATTTTTTATATATAGTTTTATATGAACACAGTTATTATAAATGGGACTAACAGAGATCATGTAGATTCATTGTTTTAATCAGAATATAATTGGACTGCATCTTTAAAAGTGAAAATTTTTTAATTAACTTCATTTAATAAAGCTGACCTGAATTGAACTGAATTTAAAGTAATTAAATTTAACTTGGTCATAGTTTGGGTCAAACTTTTGACTGGTACTGTTATCTGCTCCAGTTCAGTGACATTCAGTGGATGTTATTAAGGAACTTCTGTCCATCTGTCCAGTTATTAAGGAACCTGTGCCACATGAGCACCGAGTTGTCCATCCAATTCTAAAGTTTCTGCAGATCGTCCATTTATTGCTCAAGATAATGTGAAAGCATATAGATGTTGTTTAAGTCTTTGCAGTAATCTATACTAATGAAAATAAATAACTTATTTAGCATGTCAGAAATACATTAACCCTAGTCCTTTAGATCGCATGTTGCATTTCACAACTTTTCTTATGGTGCACAGGTGTAGATGTTTAAGAGATGGAAGCAAGCAGTTTGAGTGTTGCTTAAATTTCTCTGAGAGAAAATATTGTCCAGAGAAGTTCTCAGAAGCTGTTCATGAACTTTGCTGACGGTTCATTTAGTCTGTTTTCTGTGCTGTTATGTAGAAAAGTGCTATCATCTCTTCAAATCAGTGATTCCAACAGTACACATTTTCCAGACATCATACAAGTTTACTGTCGTCATGGAAACACTCCTATGAGTTCAAGTAGCCTATATTGCCTCATTTAGGACTGATGACTCCTGCCAAATCAGAAGAGCACATGTTGAGTTTGTTTGCTTGATGCATATGTTGTCTGTGCCAGATGGAGCCGTTTGTGCTCACATGGACCATGTTGCAGGCCAAATCAGGAAAACACACAAGCTCCCTGCTTCATGTTGGAAGTCTTGCTTGGGTGATTTTTGCTCATTTAGATTGCATCTTGTTAAACAGCGTAAATGACTTGTTTGTGGTCTGCCAGGTAAATGGAGCTGCAGGACAGGAGTCGCTCCCCGTCCCGCAGGACCAGCCGAGTGGAGCAGGTGGTGGGAAGATGGCTGAGACGGTCCAGAGACTTAGGCAGCAGGTCTCACTCTCTGAGCAGGTAAACTTCAGAGTTCCTCTATAGATGATCAGCTCCACGGTGACCTGAGTGAACTGGGTCTGTGCAGTAAGCTGTAATAGTGATGCAAAAACCAAAACAAGTTACGGTGACTTATGTTTTCTTACTCTTCTCTTCCTTTTTTTGTAATCCAGATAAACATGAAGTGTCTCGTAATAAAAACTAATTTTTTTCTAAAAAGTTTGGAGATTGTGGACATAAACTTAAGTAAACCAAATACTTCACATCAGAGGATAAACCTGAGACATTGTGGTTCTTTTTCATTCATTCATTTATTCATTTTTGATTTAGATGTTTCTGTTTTAAAAATAACAGCATCTCAAAGAGGAAAATTTAATAACAGAAAAAGAGGAAAATAGAAAGCATTTAAATTATTACAAGCACCTATACAGCCCTTATAAACAAACACATATAAACACATATAAAATATGTGTTAAAACTAGTTTAGCAAAAATACGTACAAAAATAGATTGTCAGATTTTTATTTCCTGTTTGCATGTTTTTTTTTATTCTTTCATCATATAATAAAAGCTACAGGCTGATTGTGTGGTTGCATAGGGTGTACCATACATTTCCATTCACAGGAAAAATAAAGCTTTTTCTATGAAAATCCATTAAGATGCTCTACATGACTACCTATCTGATCCATGCTTTCAGCTAAATGTGTTTGCAAGTGTGTGACTTCTTCCTAAAACAGCCTAAAGTTGATTCCAATTTTATGCTTTTTATTTAAATACATCTTTGTATCTGAAATATAAAATAATACTTAAAAAGAAACATATGTATGAAAACTTATTGAACAAAAAGGTAAAAAGTTATGAAAAAGTAATATATAGTGGTGGATAATAGTATTTTATTTATAATTTGCTTGTTTAACTTTTCTTTAATTTAATTCATGCTTTTTACATATTAACACTGGTATCAAAGAGGAGCTAGACAAGCTTTAGTTTAGGCCTGCAACATTTTAGTTTCTACTTTTTCTGACTTCTTTTTTCTGACTGATTTAAATTTTACATCCCAAGTAAAGAAAAAGACGAGGCAGGTTTATTTGTGTGGCACATAGCGTATCCGAGACTATTCAAAGTGTTTCTCAAGCTCCCGCTGGGGAGGCTGTGCAGTAAAACAGACAGAAAGTGGGGTATTTTGAGAATTCTTTAAAAAAACAAGTCTCAGGGATTTCAGTTATCTCTTAGGTTTTTTTTAAAGACAAAGAAGACTAAGCAGAGGATACAGTTGTGCAATTATCCTCTCATTTATTTGAATAAGCCTGAGTGTAAATATGTAAATAAGTTTCAATGAAACCAGACAGTTTGTGGTGCAGGACAAGCTGCTGCATCTGGAAGTAAACCAGCAAACTTCCCCCAACTAGACCGCCATTGCTTAAAACAATGGAAATATTTATAAAGCGTGCTGGGAAAGTAGTTTAACGCGTCAGGTCAGGTGGGAAAGATGTTTTTATCAGATGGCTGTATCTAAAAATGAACATTTAGATCAAAAGTCGAACATGCAAGTGGACAAAGGGAGACATCCAAAATGGTTCTGCTGGACTTCTTTTCCTTTTCTCATAAAAGAGCTTTTTCCCTTTCTAGTGTTGCTTGCCGGCCTGTTCCTGCTCACGATGGGGATTAGTTTCTAATCCATAGCGTTTTCCAGATGCTACAACATCAGCAAGTATCCAGCAAAAGTAAAATTTAATCCACAAAATACCTTTTATCCATAAAAACCTGTTTTAGGCCAAAATTGCAGGATTTTAAGGTGATAAATTCAACATTTAATGCTAACCCAAATCAATTTGCTTTACAAAATGCACAAAGGAAGAAATTAAAAACAGATAAGCAGAAATAAGAGTCAATACTGTGAATATGTTGGTAGATTTCCATTCAAAAACACCAAATCTGACCTCAAAACAGAGAAATCAATGCTACAATGGGCTGAAGAGAATTCCTCATGGACTGTAGATGATTGGATGGAAGTAATATTCATTGATGAATCATTAATCTACAGTGATGACAAATGCCTAAAATAAAAGGACAAGTCCCATTTCTACACTACATTATGATATGTGTCCAGACTGTGAGTCAAAAGCATGTTGATGGTGCTGAGCTACTGTTACAGGATGACAGTGAATCCCATCACAGCGCAGAGCATTCTGTCGAGCTGTCCTGGCTGAGATTCTCACACCGTAGTAAGATCTGACTCTGATTCCCCCCTCCAGAGATCGTGTTGCAGTGGATGGGAAGCTTGCAGACACCAGCAGCTCTGATCAGAGGAATTACCCGTTCCGCTTTAACATTCAAATCCAAAGAGACCCCAACCTCAACTCTCATGGCCTCACTCTTTCCTCTCAGACCCCCATCCTGGTGCAGGAGGTCACCCCAGGTAGGTACAGATGTCTTAAATGTAGGATTTTAAGAAGAATCTGGACAAAATGTGTGGGATTACTGTGTGAGAAAGCTTTTAATTAAGGTGCTGTAATATGATGTAGAAAAGCCTGCTGAGTTTATTCATGGTTCTCCTGTGCACAGACTGGAGGCCTTCTATTCCTAACAATGCAGCACATTTCCCCAGTGTGCACTCAGAAGGAAAGTGAAAAGCAGAACCACTCTATAATCTCTGGGAGTTTAGATTTATAGCTAATGCTGCAAGTTAAACTGAGCCAGGTTAGGTCTGCTTGGTTTCTCTCCACCAGCACCTGCCTGTGTTCTGCTGTAAACACCAAGAGTATATTTCTATTGCCAAAGGATTTTATTGTGCTTTGATGGTTTATCCAACCCTAACACATCGCTCCTGACCCTGGATCTGCCCATTTCACCCTAGCGAGGGGAGAATTGCTCAACAAAACTTGCTGTTGATGTTGATGTGGACCTAAATTCTCATCTCTCCAGCTTATAGTTGCATCTTCACTGTGACCTCAGTCAGCAGACTGCCTGACACGGACGGTCAAGAGGTAGACGGCACCACATTACTTTCATTGATGGACTAATATGACATTTGCAGGAGAAATACTTTGTATTCTACACTTTGGGAACAGCAGTTTTCACTGTTGTGAGAACTTGTTTTGCATAAGGTTTCATCAGGAGGAATAATAAAGTGGTGGAGCAGTGCCAGACTACTGCAGACTTCTGACCACTGCGCACAACAAACCAACCAAAGAGAAGCCTCTAAGGAAGGCTGCTTCTGTTTGCTGATGCCGCAGACATACACACAACATTACATCAACTAAACAAACGTGCCTTGGGACATTTTTGGATGTGTGCTCGCATGTGAGTGTTTAAAGGGGCAGTGCCCCCTAAAATAAGTTTTTCTTTAGCTGTAAACAACATGAAATGACTATATAGTAATGAAAACCATCTAAACCACCAACCAACCCTTTAAATGTTTTTTTTGTAGTTTTAGATCTTACTGAGTATATTTGTCTTTCTCAGTTGGGGGTCTCAGGGTGGTAATATGACAAATATGTCTGTTAGTGCACTATTGCCTATATGTTTGTGCAGCTGTTAAGAGTACATACACTGAACTAGGCATGAATTTAATATGAGCTAAGTGTTGTGACGTTGTTTCAGTTGTTTATTCTAGAGAGCATTTTATGTACTTAATGTGCAGATATAAATATGAATAATAGCATGCAGTCATCTTTGGAGACTGTTCCAGTTCATTGTGAGAACTAGAACTGGTGTTAGAAGGAAGATGCTGAGTGTAAACCTGTCCAGTTGTCAGCAACATGCTGCAGTTCAAATAAATGTAAGATGTCTTGTGAATCTGTATTTCTCTCCATCTGTCCGATGCCTGCTGAGCTGACCATGTCACAGAAGAAATCCTGCTCATATTTCACACTCCACCCTCGGCTGCCACTACCACGCTTGCATTTTACTAATTCTGCAGTGGGTGGTACTGAATAAAAACCATGGTTTTTCTTCTCTGTTAAAAGTCTCACCAAATTTAGAAAATTCTGGGGAAAAAAGGGTTTTGTTTTGTTTTTCCTGAAAACCAAAGATCTTCTAGTAACTTCCTGCTTGCTATGCAAGATATGTGGCAGCAGGGATGTCTGAAAACTTTCACTCAGGTCAAGCAAATATCTTTATCCAAATTCATTTTAGTGCTTTTAGTTTGAATTGACAACTTTCTGTTATAAATAAAGCTGCAAATAAAAAACAACTGAGTTTCAAGCTCCACTTTTATTTAATCATTGCACTTGAACTGTAAATAAGCTATAAAAAATATGTTTTAACTATAAAGATAATCAAAAGCTTAGTTGTAATGTTGCCACCAATTTATTACAATGTGTACCTTTTATAAATACAGCGGTAATGGTTTGTAGTCTGCTATTTGAAGATGAATTGTTGTAGAACAAGAAATGAGTTGTGAGAATTGGAGGTCATTGGAGGAATAACTCAGAGCAGCTGCTTTCGTTGTTATGCCTTATTTAAATTCTAAATGATAAAAGATAAAACACCCACCTGCACAGTTCATGAAGGGTCATAACTGTAGAGTCCAAAAGCATCTTGTACTTAGTTGTATACACGATTGTTTCTGTTTCAAAGTTGATTTACACAGAACTCAGCCAAGTGTGCTGATGTTTGGTCTAACAAGCCCAGGTCAGTGTATCATAACCACTTCAACATGAAGTGTGCCATATGGTTTGATGACCCTTAAACCACATGAAAAAGTTTTTTATTGACTAATGAAATAAATGTTCAGGTAGACGATTGTCTTTAGAGACTGAATGCATCAAATACGCTCGGCTTTATAGTGTAATGTTCGTTCATTACAAAGCAGATGGGAAGTCTAAACCTGCCAGTAGAGAATTACAGATTCCCAGATCAGTATTTTATTTTTAATTTGTTCAGAAGGTTTTTTCAGTCTACATTTGTTTTCTGATGCAGTTTGGTGCTGATGTGCAGAACAACACGGTTCTGAATTCTCCTGAGGTTCACCTCGTATCTCCTGTCTGGCTCAAGGCTGCACCATCTGTTTCTATCTCTCTCTCACACACACACACACACACACAAACTTCTCTAGTGGCTGGACTGAGCGTTTGGCTCAGTTCTTCTCTGTATTTCTGTCTCTGACAGGTTCTACAGTATCTACACTATCCGTGTCACCTCCATCTGTCCATGTCTTCGTCTTTTTTTCTTTTTTTACACTTCTCATTTGACTTTTTCACACAGTGTGCATTATTTTATTCTGTTGCATGACACATCCAAAAAATCTTAAAAGAAAATTATGAATAGTGAAACAAAAACACTGGGAAATGTCACAGGGATGATGGATTTGGTTAAAAAAAGAGGATGTGAGAGAAAGCTTGTGTTTATGTTTTTATTTTTTATCTAATGTAGATTTATGGAGCATCAAACACTGAACATTTTATTGGCATACATGTTTATAACTGCTTGATCTGACGACAGTTAAAACTGGACACTAAGGGATTATTATTTTCAAATGTCCATTTATATGAAAAAATAAAACTACAACCCTCAGTCATTCGGATTTGGATGAAAACTAATGATGGAGGAAGATGGTCTAAAGCAGGGGTGCCCAAAGTGGCCCGCCAGCTCTTACTCTTGGCCGGCCAGTAAATGTTTATATTTAGAAACCTACAGATCTTCATGAAAAGACATTTCAAAACTTAATGTCGGATAATAATTATCTTACTTATGTCCATTAAGTCTAGCAGTTTCTATAAGGTTGTATGGGTATAAACACCTCACTCATTGTGTTTCCATTCATATCAACTTTAATATTTAAAAGTTTAATCATTGGTGAGTATTTTCCTCACTTGTTATTAGTTTTATTAACTTGGAAAGATCCCCCATGAACCTTGGCACACGCAGCCTCTCGGACTCAACACATCCGCATGGAGAAGCACAGGCAGTGGCGTACAGATAAGAGATGCTTTAAAGCTGCAATGTTTGGCCCGTGTCTCACTGGCTCATTTTCAGCTTGGCCCTTGGAGGCTAAAAGTTTAGGCACCCCTGGTCTAAAGCTAAAAGACTGCCGTTGGGGGAATCATAATGGTGTTCCTGCTGGTATTCCTGTGATATGATGGTGAGCATTACTGGCAGCAGTATGAGAAAATTATGCAATGTGTCAGATGAAAGGAAATCACTAGAATACAAGCTGCTGGCTGGCATCCGCCCCAGTATATAATATGAGTGCAGGCCAGCTGAGCACCCTCAAGCACGACAACACAAGGACGTTTTGTGTGTCCAGGTGGTCCTGCAGATGGCCGGCTCCTCCCTGGCGACCAGCTTGTGAAGATCAATAACGTCGCTGTGGATGACCTGACCCCAGAGCAAGCTGCTGAAATAATCAGGTCTACACTCACAGCTGGATGCACAAAAAACACAAAGCAGAAAATGTTTCTGGAAATTAAGCAGTGTTGATCAGGTCTCACCTTAACTCTGTCCCTTTCTGTTTTTTAAGAGAATGTCAAGATACGCTGGCCATGACGGTCCTGAGAATAATGGTGGTGAGTCTGCTGCGTCCAAATTACGCACACACTTACACATAATGTAGCAATTTAAGTCTAATTCAATGAGTTAGCCCATAGACGAGTGGCAGCTAATGAGGATCCATACAGTTTGACCCATTAACACAGGTTGTGTGATCATGACCTTAACTCATAACAGCCACCTGTAAAGTACAGACCTTACAAGCATCAGGAGAAAATAGGATTTATATCAGCATTTCAACAAATGTCATTCTCAGCCCTTCTTTAAAAAAAATTATAAAGACAAAAGAAAGATTGGCAGGCAAAGCTACATGCCATAGACTTCATATGCCAATAGACCACTCACAATCACAGCATCGCTCACATGGATGCAATTTCTAAACTTCACATACAGATGCTCTCACAATTACTAGAGCCCGGACCCAGTTGTAGTTCTGTCTGCATGTCCTGCGGGCACATTCTAGGGAGGAAGCCCATCTTGTTGATCAAGGATGTGTTATGGCGATTTGCATATGCATGCATATGAAATCGCCATAACAGATGACAGCCAAAAACAGGTTGTGATCAGCTCTATGAAAAGAATCTGTGTTGAAGTCTTGCTGAAGAAGATGAGATTTTACAGGAAGCTAATGTTCTCCTTCTATGTTCTCCCATCCCAGATGGACTGGACTGATGTCACAGAGTTGAAGCGAAAAAATATATTCTATGTTTTTAATGTAGCATCAATATATTACTACACATTTTGTAAAGCTTTGGACTACATTTAGAGAATTCTACAAGCATTGAAAAGGCAGTAACCTATAACCTGCCAAAACAAGGCAGAGTTTCATAGGGAAAAGCACCCTTCTACAAGGGGCATTGGTTTAGTTAATTTGCCTATAAAACTACTTGTCTCTGGTATTGTTTGTAGTATAATCAGGCAAAAACTGTGTCTAATATATGTAACACTGAATATGTCAATAATCACTTAGTCACTTTGAAGAAAAAAGTTTTATACAAACAATTTCTTTGCCTGTCAATCACGAATAAATTGACCTTTATTTCTCAGTATTTGGGTTAAATGGTAAAAAATGGCGTTCACTTATATATCGCTTTTTGTTGTTTAACAGTTTTTGGTGTTTTCTCGCTCAATGTGGTCAATGTTTTCACGAGCTAAAATACGAGGTTAAAAAAAGCATTTCCTGTAAGTGGATAATGGTTGTTCTTCCGCCAGTAACACTTTGCAGTAAATGAACCAAATGCATTTCTTGTTTCACATTCTATTAGATTGTAGGAACACACACCGCACTACACGCTACACATGTGCAGTGTGTGTGTACACATAGGAGTCTAAAGTGCCTGCAGCAGCAATAATCAGCATTCTGGTGAGTCCTGGAATGAGGTGTAAATCATCTGACAGCACTGTCACCAAGGTCCCATCACTACATCACTGTTAGCTGTGACAACATGTTACATCCTCTGGAACAACTCCACACCAGCTCAACCTCTTGACACGCACTCAGTCACAAGTGCACATTCTGTAAACATGTGTGGGTGTATGTCTGTATGTATTGTGTGTGTGTACCTGTGAAACATGACATGTGTTTGCATTAAGGTGTAGTAGATCGTTAAATTAATGGCTGCTCCTCCGTGATTCTCATTAGTAGCTGTGCTGATGGAAGCAGTTACAGAGTGATTCAGAGCTCAGCTACTCCAACAAAAATCATTACTAAGATTTAAGGAATCAGGTCCAATTGCTCAGAAAACATTCATCTAGAGCAGGAACCACCAGATACTGCAATAGCTTAAAATAAAATGGCACTCCAACAGCTTGTTGTCAAGTTCTGCTCAGCACAGGTCTGTTGATGACCCTTTCATCTGAATAAGGTGTGTTGCTGCAGGGAAACATCCAATAACTGCAGTACACTGACCTCGGGGATTAGGGTTGATGATCCCTTTACTAGAAGTACTTGTTAAATAATGAAAAAACATAGTAGTCAGTCTGACAGTTTATTTATCTTTGCTATAATTCACTCATCCTGCAGACCTGCCTGAATTAGAAACTATCATAACAACAAATTGCTCCACTCTTTCCACATCTGTGTTCACTACAGGGCCCAA
This sequence comes from Pseudomugil gertrudae, assembly GCA_037177535.1. Classification (NCBI taxonomy): domain Eukaryota; kingdom Metazoa; phylum Chordata; class Actinopteri; order Atheriniformes; family Pseudomugilidae; genus Pseudomugil; species Pseudomugil gertrudae. The sequence continues at coordinate 24,494,191 of JBAMHV010000004.1, read as the reverse complement.
AGTCATCATTCATCACACCAGAGAAGAGGGCCAAGCTCAAGTCCAACCCTGTAAAGGTCCATTTTGCTGAGGAGGTGGAAGTCAATGGACACACACAGGTGGGTTCACAAAGCAGGCATTGTGCAACATTAAAGACAGGAAGTCCAGTTATTGTGATTATTGTTAGTATAATTGTTTTTATTCCTTCTGGGTTCTTGCTGGGTTTATTTGTGGTTGTTTTCAGTCAGGCAGGGTGGATTCTTGGTAAATACATTTGGAGCTCCAGGAGAGAGCCAGAGGGACCAGATGTCCTGTAGACATCTTGAAGTTTTTCTAGGATTAAAATCACACATTTGTCATTTTACAAAAGTTAACAGGTTCTTGGTACTGATTCTCACAGAGGTCAACATGGTCAATCCAGGATATTTATTTAGACATGTTGTCATGGCAGTTACTATTGGCTCCCTTTGGTCACCTCAGTGTTCACAGGCATCGCCATGACTACATACAGACAAGTTTTACTGGTATTTAGTGGTATCTGATGCCTCGTAGCTGCTGCCATCACCGTTTATCCGTCCTTGTTTATATTACTTATCTATGTAACACCTACTACTAAACCTTCCTGTGAACTGTGTTTAATCCACTGATCTCCACACATTTGACGTTTTGTGCAGATTTAATTTGCTGACGTGAGAAGAATTCTGCTCACTCACATTTAGGGCATGGCATTTAAGCTACTCGCCACATCATCACTGATACAGCTGACCTCAGCTCTTTGTGTTTTCTCTTTGCCAGAAGTGGTCTGCCTCAGTCTGGGCCTTTGAGCAAGTAAACACATTGTTGCGAACAAATCATTCTGTCTGTTACTGGGTTACCTTTTTTCTACATTGTAATCACAGCTCGATGTGCAAGTTAGAGGATAAAAGTGCTCAATAGTCAGACTCACACAAGACTCCATGCTGCTCTTTTTATCATCTAACTGAAGCTGCTTTCATAAACACGTTTTATTCAGATGTAAAGTTAAATGTAGCGTTTTAATGTAGCAACATTTTAATACTAGTTTAATATGCAGTCTTATAAGGAGCTCCCACTTTTATTTGTGGTCCTAACGTCTAAACTGAGAAAAGGGTTTAGGATTTACTCATCTTTTTTGTCCTAATGTATTTGTACTTGATGAGACTATGCAGGAATAAATGGGAAATCTTTGCAGACAGTGACTTACTGAAGCCTGGAAATCATCTCCAAAGTGTGGGTCTTCTGGGATGTGATGTCTGGAAAAATCCTTTCAAAGTGTTTAAACGTCAAATCTTTAAACCACCACAATTTATTAAATCAAATAGTCCCATAAATAAATTGAGAAATCGAAATGAAAAAAATGTAAGATCTCCATCAACAGCCTTTAGGTGGAGTTCAGGGCCTGCTGTTTCAGAGACACTTGGCAGGAAGTGGAGAGCAGAGGGACAGCTGGAGCTGGCAGTCTCTGCCCACTATGATGGGCACAATGGGAACTGAACAAGCAAGAATGGGATCCAGTTCACATCCACACAATGACACATTCCATCAAAGCCTGGAGGAAGTGAAGTAGATGCTGGAGAAATGAGGACCAGCAGAATGGTGAGCATCAGGCAGAAGTGAGCATGGGCAAAAAGTAAGGAGAACTGAAGAGGAAGACCTGGACAAGTAGAAGCCTGGTCCAATCCACAGCTTGCTGCCCAACCTAGCTAACCGAGTTGGAAGCAAGAGTGTCTTTCCAACATTTCCTCTCTGCACTGGAAAGGAAAGGCACATTGGAACACACACTAAGCAGGTGTTTAAGTTCACTATAAACCAACAACAAGCATATCCAATATCATGTTCAATAACAAATCATACATAAAGGACACAACAAGAATCTCGTGAACATGTCTCCTCCGAGATATTTCCCAGAAGAGTTTTTATGGCATCTTAACACAGAACAAACACCCGAAACCCAACGAGACCTTAAACAAAACAGAAAGCAATAGAAGAGAAATGATAATGATGGAAAAACTCCAAAAATGCACAATTTTTTTTAAACTATGGACATCAGACACCCAAAGTGGTTACATCCACCCAAACAATTAAAATGGACTGTTCTCTGTAAAACGTGAACCTGATTTTAATATAATACAGGGATCATAGAATTATGATACTATGACTCTTCTGTCATGTACACACATTTTATGTTGAGTTTAACCAACTAAATATTTTATTATACCAATGTTTCATTTAATAGTTTGTCTTTTAACAGAATTTTCTTCTGTCATTTTTTTCTTCTAACTCCCTTTAAGGATTTCCCAGTCTTTTCTTAAATAAATGTATAAAATGTGATTAGTTCACACCAGCAGCACCACTGGACTTTGATAAGAAGTACTGGTTTATCATGTATTAGGATTATTTCATCCTGCATGTACACATCATCTAATTTAGCTCACTTCTTTGGCTCAGAGTTCACATCTTACTGTTGGATGGGAAATTGGCCGGTCGAGGGAACCCACAAAGGCTGGAGTGCCCATTACTAAATAGAGAACAAACACTGATCAATATCTGCTATCTCAAGCCGTAATGCGTGTGATTACAGGACAATAAGCATCCGACAAGGGAGAGAAAGGCAGACAGAGATGTACAGAGACAAATAGAAGGCAGATGGAAGCAAGTGATGTACCGTGTTCACCATCATTAAAAGCGAAAACCACGGATGGAAGCTGGGAGGGGTTATCTAAACTTTTGCTGCTCTGCGTTTGAACTGGAAAACACACAGACATCAAGGTGTCATCACATCATGGTGTCAAGACAGAAAGAAAGTTTGGTAAATCTTAGAAGAGCAGGAAAGAAGTGGAGAAAGATGACTCACCGCAGGAAACAAGCAGACAGAAACAGGCCAGACGATGTGATGCAAAGAAATATTCTGTGAGAAGATGAAACAAAACGACTGAGATGTTTTCTAACGGTGGAATGTGCAAAACACGATGAGCACACGATGCCTCCTCTATGCCTGTCAGGTTATTTATAACTCCTCACGCCAGCAGGTTTTAACCATGCCCGTTTTATTTGACCACTGATGTGCTTCCTGTTGTTTGCTTTGCTCAACAGGGGAATTCGCTGCTCTTCCTGCCTAATGTCCTGAAGGTGTATCTGGAGAACGGACAAACCAAGGCTTTTAAATTTGAATCGAGCACCTCAGTCAAGGTATTCTGCAGCGATACAGCATTATAAGGTGTTACATCTCTTCCAAATACCAAGCTGAGCTTAAGCATCAATTATAAGAGGGGTATTATACATCAAGAGAACATATAGTTCTGGTCGGGGAAGTTTTAATTCTCACAGGTCTATGAAGGCAGCACCACAAGCAGCTTTTAGCTCAAACCCATTAACAACAGGAACTATTTTTTCAATCTTTGTGCAACTTTATTGCAATAGCCTCTGTGCACAGCCCTTGTAATGTAGCCTGATTTTAGTCAAATGCCTTATTGCAATTTAGAAGCTAAGAAGAATACAGATATCAATTTATTGTGTATCTCAGAGCACTCGATGTTTTGAGCAGTCATGTGGGCCATAGAGGCCTCAATAGTCACATTCTACTATGGGACAGCAGCAATCCCATTACTGATAGATAAAAAAGGAGCACTGGAATGGAAAAGATGTCATTCTTGCAGAAAAGTAGATATTCATCTTCATTCAGATGTGGATTCTTTGATTTATCCAGTTACTTAAAATGCTTCTGTGAGACTTCTAAACAGCTACGCTTACCAAACCTGCGCTCTTACGTTCACAAAAATTCTCACTTTCTTTCTACATCAGGACATTGTGATGACACTGAAAGAAAAGCTTTCCCTGAGCCGTATTGAGCACTTTTCCTTGGTGCTGGAGCAGCAGCACAGCAGCAGCAAGCTACTGTTGCTACATGATGAAGAGCAAATACAGCAGGTATCCACAAAGACATCTGCACATGTAGTTTGTTTAATCTGTAACTGCTCTCAAGCTTAAACCTCTATTTACATACTGTATGCATTTGAAACTAAATGTGTCTGTGGGCTTTTAGGTGGTCCAGAAGAAGGAGGTGCATAACTACAGGTGCTTATTCCGGGTTTGTTTCATGCCCAAAGATCTTCGGAAGCTGCTGCAGGAGGACCCGACTGCCTTTGAGTACCTCTACCTGCAGGTGAGCAGATGAGCCTGTAGGCCAGCGTGCAGGTTTTTATGTTTTCTTTTTGTTAGTGTTTTTGTTTTTTGTTACTTTTACATGTATGTGATTGCATGTGCTTGTAAAACAAATATGAGCTGATTTGTGGCCAAAGCAAAGCATAATACTAATAAAATATGTCCCACAGCATTTTAACTCTGGCACCAGCCTGAAATGTTGATACAAGTCAGGATGTTTTCATGAGGCAGCAGAAGTACTGCAAATTTTAAAAAGGTGCATCAAATAAGTGATTCTTAGCATTAATCTATAAATTATGTTTTTTCTGTAAAACTTCAACTATGAATAAGCCTTGCAACATCAAGTTTTTTTTTTCAAAAAAAAGCTCTCTTGTCTCTTGTCATGATAACAAAAAGATAGATGTGTTTGTGAAGCTGCTCTTCCTCATTTTGTCACTAATATTTTCCCTGTTTGGGTGAGATTTTAAACTTCAGTTGGGCCTAAAATGAGATTGCTTTATGCTGTTTGTGTGTGTGTGTGTGTGTGTGTGTGTGTGTGTGTGTGTGTGTGTGTGTGTGTGTGTGTGTGTGTGTGTGTG
>JBAMHV010000004.1:24459829-24480623 GCA_037177535.1 Pseudomugil gertrudae | reverse complement strand
TTTCACACTTGCAGAAATAACATGTATTTACAACACATTTTAATAGATGAATAATTCAGTACAATAATCCTCTAACAGATACTCTCTGACCTCACTAAAACATTCATTCACATTCATACACCAATGATGAAACGCTGGAGGCAAGGAGAGTGAAGTGGTGAAATGTCATGCAAATTACTGGTGAAGCAGGGGTCACTGAATGACCAGCTCCACCTCCTGAAACACAACCAGCATGGTTGTGTTGGTCATTCTAGCTGAGTGTTGTTTTTTTGGGGATTTAGGTCTGGACACATCACAGGTCAGTAGATCCTCTCCACTCCCAAATGTGCAGTTGCTCAGTGATGGTCCTGGCTCTGAGGAAGAGCATTGTCAACCCAAAGGATGGAGTAGAGCCCAGATTATGGAGCTATGTTTCATCACTGGCTCCAGAGTTTTATGCTAATGTGTCTGTCTAGCAGTTAGGTGTTAATCAGGCTGCAGAGGTTGTGATGATCACCTTATTTTTTCAGCGAACAAAGATATTGGTGAAAGCTCAGGTGAAACTGAAGTCTATGACATCATGACATCATTATTAAGCTTGAACAAGCTCTTCGACTCCTGGAATCTAATTTGATATGATCACATTAATTTATTTCATTTTTAAAAATGCAATAAACTGAACTGAAGAAACTGGATGTCTGACTGGTTTCAGACCAGGAGACAGACACAAAGAGCTAATTTAGCCATCACAAAAACGGGATTTTTGTGCAGAATTAGTCTTTTCCTTTTTTTTTTTCAATTTTTATTTAAAAGATTTGTCATAATTTGCGGAATTCAAACTCCAAACCTCTTAAGAAAGAAATGTCCCAGGAAACCATTTCATACCCTATTTAATGTAAATCATGTTTAATTTTTATTTGAACTCTTTGACGGATATTGTTGCAGTTTATATTACTGGCTGCATTTCCAAAGAATATTCAATATTAAATATGACTTTTTAAAAGATGTTTTTCAGTGTTACCACTTTTAACTATTACATTTATGCTCCATATAAAACCAGGAACAACACAGGAGGTGCTTATGATTTGTTTAGCGCATGACAGTTTCTTTTCTGACACAATAAAATAATAAAAAATAATTAATGACTGTAAAAATTAAAAAATAATCCGAAGCTTCGGAGCACTTTGGCTGACCTTGTGTTGTGTTTGTTTGTTCTTCCAGATATGTGCAGACAGATGAAGCTGGACTTCCTCAGCTCTGTCAGCCTCAGCGACATCAAGATCTCCGTGGAGGATCAAGAAGCAGCAGTCGAGAGAAAAGGAGATGACCAAAGTGGAAGCACAGAAACCTTGTTCCACTTCAGGAAAAGATCTCGGAAGCGCCGCTCCTTCATGGAAACTGATTACACCTCCAGGGTAACATTCCCAGAACCTGATCCGGACCCAAAGCACAACTCCACCAAGTGTCTCATAAACCTTTTGTCAGAAGCTAGCCAAGCCCAAATGCTCAGTTCAGATCCAGAACCTTCAGAGCAAAGCCAGAACCCCAGTCCTACCGTTTCCTCGCTAACTCACTCTGAAGGAGAACCTGCTCAACTGGAGTCAAAGCCTATCCCATCTAAACTTCGCTCATGCAGACCAGAAATGAAATCCTCCTCTAGGAACAGGAAGCAGGAAATGGAGATGGAGCCTGATGCAATGGAGTCCAAATCTGTCACAGAGCTTGTGAAAACGGCGTCCCCAACCATCACTGTTGTCCGCTGTCGGGTTGATCCAGACGGAAAGGAGTGTGCGGACCGACGGGGTGATGGGAAGGAGGAAGGAGAAGGAGAAGAGGAGATGGGTGATGGGAAAGATGAGGCTGACAAGGAGGAGTCTGTGGGCATGACCGGGAATGGGCCTTTCACAAGTCACACGTTTTTGCCTGATATCATTGAGGAGGAAGGTAAGGAGGAAGATGAGAAGAAAGAGATGGTAAGGGGATTCCCGTCCAGCTTAAAGAGGCCACTTCTCAGTACAGAAAGGCCACAAGAGGGCATCCTACTGTCAAAAGTGAATGAAAAATGTTGTAAAGACCTTCTGTGTTCTGATCTGATTTCCTCCCTAACAGACACATATGTGACTGAATATTTCCCTCCCACATATTCCCCACCTCCTCCACCTTCATCCCCTCTGCCACCAGGACCAGATCAATACAGATCACAAAGTGGCGGTTTGACACGGGAAGAAGGAAGCTCTGAAAATGTGGGAACTTTAAACAAAACGGGTGTTTTAAGTCAGCAGGAGCAAAGTTCAGCCCTCGGTCCGGAGACGAGTGACAGCGCTGGGGAAGCTTCATCTATTAAAGCTAAAACCGTCCACAATGAAGCCGAAGATGTTCTGGAATCGACCATCAACATGAGTGATGAAGTTACAGATAGCACAAACTCAGACAATGTTTTTGATGATGACGATGATTATGCTGATGATGTGAGTAACTCTTTAAATTATGGCTCAAGTGATATAACTGAAAACAGGCCTGACTCTGCAAAGTGTAGCATCACTGATGCCTCAGTCAGAGCAGATGGTTTGCACATGTGCATTAAGCCTCTTCCAAAGTATGAAGTTCAGACAGGAAGTCGCTCCATCAATACAGATTATTCTCTCACTATAAACTCTATCACAGCAAAACTGGGAGCTGCGACCAGCATCACATCTCCAACTTTTAATTCAAATGCTAGACTGAAAAGCGACCCTGGACCTCAAAGCGTTCCATACTCGGATCCAAACAACGGCACATCTGATTCTATCATAACAAGAGCTGAAGTCAACCAGAATCCAGCTAGTCCGAGTTTAACCATGGCTACAACCACCACAATCCAGGATCTCCCGAAAGACCCGCCTACTCCGACTCATTTCCTCTTCCAGACCTGTTCACCAACCATCATGGGCCGCTTGTCTGCATCAACCCTCAGGGGGAAGATTCAAAGTCTACCCCTTTATTTATCACGTTCCCAAGACAGCTTGAATCGAGCAGGGGATGGAAGTACAATCCAGAGTCCTGGTGAGAAAAATAACAGGGATGACACGGAGATTGCCATCAAAGTGACAGATGTTCATGATGTTACGAAAACTCTGGACTTAGAGACGGGCATGGCGACTGAATCCGCTGAATCAGATGACTCAGACGCAACACTGACAGGGTCTGAGGTGGACGGGGAGGTTTTAGTAGAAGCCAACTCAGCTCAGAGTTTTCCATCAACATGCGAGATTAAAGAAGCTAGCCCTCAGCTGCCGGTCCAAACTGAGCCTAAATCCCAACATCAAAGTCCAACTTTGCACAGCAGACTTCACGAGAACACGCCTGGACCGGTGACAGCGCCCCCGGTCTCCATAGCAAGCCTACTCCAGAGAGATACCAGCTTTACGATAAACCCTCCAGGAACTATAAAAGATCTTCCAGAACCAATCGTAAAAATCAGCAGTCCGGAAGGAGCCAGTCAAGGCTTTAAAGGAAGCATTCAGTCTCACTCCATTCCTCCTCCAATAGTGGTGACCACACAGAATCTAAATGGACCTGGACTCGCTTTTCATAGTCAGTCCCAAAGAGCAAGTAAGGTCAGCAGCGAGAGGCCTTTAACTGGTCTTTGTCAGCCTTCAGAGCAGAATCCCGACTCAGCAAAAACCCTTTCCACAGGTTGCAGAGTGTTTACCATCTGCGAGGACCCGTCCCAGATGAAGACCTCAGCCAAAGCAGGGTCTGCTCCTCCCTTAAAGTCTGAGTTTGGCTGCGGTTCTGTGCTCACTTCTGGATGTGAATCAGTTGCAGAGGGCTTGCAGGTACCACTGGATGCTTGTGGCTGCCCAGCAGTTTACACAAACTGCTTCAGTGGGGGGGACAGCTTTGATGAAGAGCTGACAGTGTACGAGTTCTCCTGTCGCGCACAGAGAAGCAGCATCACCCAGATCTCTGCAGCAGGTCTTCCTCTCATCACATCGCCCCCTGTTCCCTCCTTCCTCTCGGCCTCTTCCACCCACTCTCCCTCTTTTCCTCGCTCCATCCTCTTTTCCTCCTCCACCTCTGAGCTCAGCCCTCTCCTCTCACCGCTGTCAAACGCCTCTGATTCATACCCTTCTCAAATGCACAAGGACATGATTAGCCGTTTAGGTCAACAGCACTACTCAGACCCTCCAGCAGGTTTCCAGGTTCTCCGTATGGACGTGGACAAGCTCCTTTCTGTTTTGGAAGGCAGCAGCACTGACCGATCCGAAGCTGGTCATGGAGGTCGACACCCAAGGGACAACTGCCCCATGCACTTTACAGAAAACAAGAGGGTGCTGCAGATAGAAGCCCGGCGACTCATGTCCAGCTGTCAGAAGGTGGTGGGGACTGGACAGAGCCCAGAGGAAATGCTTCACTCCTTGGCTGACAGTTTTCGAACCCTTGTGGAGCTAGCAGGCATCTGCCTCTGGTTCTCTGGTTGTGACAGGTGTGACAGAAGGAACGCGGAGGCGGTGGCGGGTCTGGTGGACGTGGCCCGCTCCTTCAGGGACTTCTGTCTGGCAGCAGAGCGAGCCTGCAGCAAACGCAGCTGTCAGGACCTGAGCACCAAACTGCTGGCCAAACAGTGCACGGCACTCACTGCGTCCGTCTTCTGCCTCACTCAGCTGTTCCGCACCCTCACCGCACTGTGAGCGGAGCACAGCCTCTGCAAAGTCGCATACATGAGGTCACCGGTGAGCCCACAGCTGCTGCAGAACTGGGCAAAGTAATCTGGGACAGTCAGCATGTTTAGAAGCCTGGGCTGCAGTTTTCTGGGACTTCAGAGGAAAAGCCTAAATAACCACGAGGACTCAACTTGATAGAGCCACTTTTCGTCCAGTTAAGGTAGAGCTAAACATAGAGATGCATGTGGTAACTGAGGACTGTTACACAAAAGTGTTGGGTGGAGCAAGCTGCAAGATCCGACTCCGCACAGGACTGATGTACTTGAATGTATTATTTATAATTTCAATTTTTCTTTATTTAATTAATGAGTTGCGAAAGTTTGTTAGAAAGCAGGAAATGTCAAAGAAGGAAAGTTTGGAAATGTTTACTTAAAGCTTTATACTGATGAGCAGCGTTGTGGCCAAGGACACACACACACACACACACACACGTTATGCAGAGTAAATCTGTGTTTCATACACAGGCCTTCGGTTCAGCTGTTTATTTTTCAATGACATAACTTTATTTTCTCGGATCCTCTGAGAACAGTGCAGTTTTCTGATGCTTATTGATCATATCTTAATGTTGTCCAGGCCGTCAGTGAGGACTGAATGTTGAATGTTGCCGTTTACAAAAACCAAAAACTAGCGTGGGAAGCGATTTGACTGAGTCGAGCCTGAAGCTGTTTGACATTTTATAAACCTAGTATTAGTATGCTGATGTATGTGCAATATGTGATTTCATGAAACAACATTTTGGTTGAGTTATGTTCAAGTCTGGTGCCGCCTCGCACATATTTTTGATGCGATTTTTGGACCTGAAAAACAGTAAACAGCTTTTCTCTTGGTTGTTTATTTATCGACACCCTATTTTTCCACCTGCGGGTGACAGATTGAACCTTCTCGTGCATGGTGACGTTGCAGTCAAACCTGTTATGGTTGTTTGTTTTATTTATTTATTTATTTATTTTTCTATATAGCGCAAATATATTAAGAGCCAGAATCTGCAGCCTATGAAAGATAGCATTTCATATTTATAGTATGTTTTATGAGAGCTTGTTTTAAGTTGATTTATTTAAAGATAATTAAATCATGCACAGCTCTGTCTGAGCTCTGAGGACAAAAAAACAACAGAAAAAAATAACAAATTCATTTAAACAAATTCAAATTCATCTAACACTAAGTGCTTTATTACTGCAGATGACCACAAACAGTAGTCCAGTACCAGGATTTGGCCACAGAAAGCCCAAACAGAGCATGATTAGAGTATGCAGTATTAATATTATTGGCTATGAGCTTTTTCAGCCTTCTGTTGACACATTACGGTTGATCAAACTAATGCAGCCGAGACTGAGAACCTCTCATGAAAGATCTATGAGTGAATGCATCTGTCACAAAATCCTGAACAACACCGTTCAACACTGATTTGCTTAAAGCTTATTATAGTGGATAAGCTGTTGCATTGCAGCATTTTCACTTGGAATGTTTCATGAAGTACAAAAGCCTTGAAGTACACTGGATCTGCATGTCCACTGCAGCAATATCCGAAGAGATTTCACCACCTCCATGCTGGAAACACTAAATATTGCAAGCAGCGTTTTGTATTTATATTAATGAAAGGAAAGTAAAATCGTTTATTCACTTGTATATTTTTGTTTCATTTGGTTGCAACAGGATAGTTTTGCTGTACTTTCTTCCCAGTTTGCATCAGAGAAGAACTCAACTTTTTACCATAAACGTACATTTGGATACCATCTCAAACAAATAAAAGGAGTTTGTTCCTTTTTCATCATCTGTGCTCATGAAGCATGCTGTTACAAGCCATAAAATGCTTTGTTGTTTTATCAGGGATCTTAAATGTGAATGACTGAAAGGTGATGTCTGCTCTTGTATTGTAATACTCAACTCCCACCATTAAAACAATGTTAACAGCTTTGCTTGGTGGTATCTTTTGTTGCGTTTTACAGATTTCCACCATATTTTAATTCATGCGTCTTAAAGTGGCTGCAGTTAGTTGCTTTGCCGCTAGAGGGCAAAACACTCAAAGCAAGTGTAAAAAAAAGTAGTGTACATTTTTTATTGGCTCACCTTTTATAAAGATAGATTAAAGTTCCCCGGAAGGAAATTAATGTGATTCAGATCAGTTGGAGTATTACTTGTATAATTGTAGGGATATTCATTAAAGAGCATAAACGTGCATGTATTCATTTAAAATGTATTCAATGTCCATTTTTTATTGTAAAGGCTCAGCTTTTAAATGTCCAGTGGATTAAGCCAGGATCAACTCCAGTCTCATAAAGTTGCAAGCGTTGGGAGTTTCCCTGAAACTCACCTGACTCAAATTAATGAGTAATTAGCAAAGCTGTTGCATAGTTTGATGTCAAGTTCTGCACAAGTCTGCTAATTAAATCTGATGTGCGTCAGATGTGTTGCAGGACTGCAGGGGACCGGAGTCGGCCACTCCTAGAGCTGCTTTAAATATAATCATGATGACTATGATGGGCATCCAGATATTGAGCAAGCATTCGGATTGATGTCAGGATTGCCCAATGCCTCAGCTAACTGAGACACATCCAAACAGAATGAGCTGATAATATTACTGAGACTGCTACAGATTGATTCTTATTAAACTTTTTTTCACATACACTCATTAATTTACTGTTTTTAAAATGGATCAAATTAAACTAAACTGGTCGGAATACCTATAAATGTCACAGAAAAGAATAGTTTATTTCAAAAGTATGATTGTATGATGAACATAGCACACTGTGCTAAATGAGAAGCAGCATTTAAAGTTTTCTTTGGGGTTACTTCAGCTGTCCTGGATCACGTGATGTCCCGTGAGCGTGACGTCATCGCTGGTAGAGGAGCGGAAGCGGGACAGAAGCGCGCGTGCATCGGAAAATCGCTTCTGCATATAACAGAATGTAAAGTGTCATGGCTGTAAACACGCCGTGCTGCGTTTTATTTTAGGTGCCACGGTGGCTCTTCTCACTGCCACTGCATGTTGTTTCAGTTGCTGCGCGAGGACATTTCGTACTCTGGGCAGGTTTTATTGTCTCTTTTTGTGATACTTTTATTCACAGAGGTGTGACATGGAAGAGGCGGTTTTCGGACTCGCGTCTTTTTAAAAAGCCGTACTGGTTATGGAGCGTCCAGAGGCGGACACTGAGTTTCATGCTGACGCAGACCAGACTAATAAAGCTTCATCTCCTCTGAGCCTCGATGAAAACTGCGGTTCGAGACGCATCCGCGGCTTTAAAACACCGGAATACCGGAATGAGCTGGTGCAACTCCTCAAACTGGCAGGACCGGTGGTGAGAATAAAACTCTCTCTTTATACTGGGTAGTAATGGTTTGGAGTAGGATAGCCTATGAGTTATTGAGGAAAAGAGGAAGGACATGTTGTCATGGATACAAGGAATGACAGGATGGGTTGCGTAACGTGCGTCCTCAATTTTATCTTAGAAATGTTATTAACTAATCATGTTGTCTGTAAAGTGCCCTGAGATGACTTTGTGAATTGATGCTATATAAATAAAGTTAAGTTGAATTAAAACGTAGGCTTCCTGAATTGATCATTTTGCTATCAACTGAGTATCCTACACTTTATGGATGGACTCATACTTATATTCACCATAAATTCATAGCAAGATCCTCCGCAATGAAATTTGCTGTTATAGTGAAAAATGCATTTTTCTAAATAGCCTGTAGTTCAGTTGCTAGAATTCAGCTAAAGACCAAAAAAGTGCATCTATATTTTGTTTCCAAGAAGTAAGCTTGTTTTTTTAAAGGCCTTGAGAACAACATTATTTTAATTTTCCTTTGAACATTGGGTTATTTCTTTCTCATTTTTATGTTTGTGTCCATTTTACAAGCAGTTTTGTTTTGGTTTAAGTAATATATGTCTGCCATTCAAAGAACATTTGACTTTGTTTGGCTCTAAGATGATTTACAGTAGCTTAAACTTTCTTACATTTCCTTAATATTTTGCCCCTTAAGAGACAGACTTGGATAATAATTCTTGTATATTCAGATGTATGGGATTATTTATTTTTATTTATTGCTAAGTGACTTTAAGTTAAGAAAAACAGCTAAACAGCCTGTAACAGAGACATTTTTCTGTTTTATTTTAATTTATTTAAAATGCTAAAAATCACAGGTTGAAAGACACACACATTATCATTACTTAGCATGATGTGCTGTGTGTCCTTAAAATATCTGAGGAAACTGGACACGCGGGAAACAAAAGGGCACATTTTAGGCCAAAAAACCATCGGTAGCATAAATCAGGATCTAAAGGGATGCTCTGGTGAAAGAGGAAAACATTTCTGAGCCTGTGAAATGCATCTGGATTTACAATGAAGCCATCTACAGAAATCTACAATTTCTGAAGCTCATCAGAAATAGTCATACTCCCCCTGAGACAGTCAAGAAGTTGTTCTTAACCTTTCATGGGAATCACTGGTGGCACTGCGGCATGTTCAAAGTACTGCATCTCCTTTAATCATCATTTAAACTGCCCCTGGGTAATGAAAATATTCATTGTTATAGTAGTAAGAGGGTTAAGGAAGGAAAACAAGGAGAAAAGGTTGTGATATGCTACATGACAGAAGAACTGGACTGGAAATGGTGGCAATGGGTCTGATGAAGTGATTATTTTAACCCCACTCTTTGAGGCCTCAGTGTTTCTGAAACACATTTTAGATTTTTTTACACTTGTTTAAACACCAGGTTAGTATTTTAATATTTATGCTGGTGTGTGTTGCTGTGTTTCAGGTGTTGTCCCAGCTGATGGTCTTTATGATCAGTATCATCAGCATGGTGTTCTGCGGTCACCTTGGGAAAACAGAGCTAGTAGGAGTGTCGCTGGCAGCTGCGGTGGGAAGACAAGCTCAAACCTATGCCTTTCATAAACTTCCTATTTGTTTTCATTGATCCAGGATGTGATTGGAGGATATTGCTTTGTCTCTGGTAGGTGGTTAATGTCACTGGTATTTCCATTGGCACTGGTTTGTCAACAACTTGTGATACCTTCATATCTCAGGTAGAGTCCTTAGCTAAGTTTATTCTGCAAACAGTAAGTGCATTTTATTCCTTGGTTTACTGTGTTACCTGTTTCATGCAGACCTATGGGAGCGGTAACTTGAAGCGTGTAGGTGTGATTCTCCAGAGGGGGATTCTGATTCTGCTGTTGGCCTGTTTCCCCTGCTGGGCTGTCCTCATTAACACTGAACCCCTTCTCCTCGCTGTCAAGCAGAGCCCAGAAGTTGCCAGGTCTACAGAAAATACAATATAACATCCTGTGTTCATTTTAACAATCCATTTTTACAAGCATTTATTCTTCCCTTGTACATATTTTGCCTGTCTTGGTGCTATCAAGCCTTTCCCAGCTGTATGTGAAGATCTTCATGCCTGCTCTCCCAGTGAGTTTCATGCATCATATACTCTCACAAGTCTGTGGATTGCAGACATCTGATCAGTACATGTTGAGGACTCCTGTGTAACACTGCAGTTTTGTAAAAAGACAGTCGTGTAAAGAACCAAAAACACTTTCAGTTCAAAGGCTGTACGTATTAGGGCATCACCAAAATGAGGCGAATGCTGCCTGAAATGAACAGCAGCCCATAGAATACTGCAGTGTCATTATTGACTGAACAAAATCATTAAAAAAAAAAAACTAAGTCAAGCATTGTGTGAATAACCCGTTACACCTATAATGCAGTGACAATGACTTTAGGATATGATGTTTAAATAACAAGTCTCTCTCACCATTGAGATTTGCAGCATTTGTCTTAAGGTCCTAACAGAGCTTTTCAACCAGGTTGAAGTCTGGATACTGCATCATATCAGAACCTTGATTCTTTTCCTTTTCAGTCATTGTGTTTGGGATCATTGCTCTGTTGTATGAGATTGTTTCAGCCAGGCTTTGCTTGTCAGACATATTTGACTCTAGAACACTTTGGTACACAGACGAGTTCACGATCCATTCAGTGACTGCAGGTTCCCAGATTCTGCAGAAACAAGCCCAAATCATTACCCTTTCACTACCATGCTTGTTAGTTTGGTGTTTGTGCTGAGATGTGTTTGGGTTGGGCTGCTGTGCATCATGACTAAATCTCTCCACTGCTTTCACAGAAGCAGCTGGTTTATTTACATGAGGGTTTTGCTAATCTAAGCCATGCCTAAAATATCAAGAAGTATTAGCTACCTCTTACATTCCCAACCATAAAAGGGGTCAAACTTTGCAGCATTTTGTATTTGAAGTAAATTATTTGTTCAATTTTCTGTAGGTGACAAAACTTTTGTCTTGCCAAAATCTGACCTGTGTTCATTAAATGATCAATCTTTGTTCAGTGAAGCTCATTTATTTTAGTATATTGAGCATAATTTGGGAGGGTTTTAGCTTTATATGAGACATTTCTAAGATCAATGGATTAAGATAAAGTCAGGTTATAAGCTTTTCCATCCATCCATTTTCAACCGCTTTATCCCAGAACGGGGTCGCGGGGGGGCTGGAGCCTATCCCAGCTATCAACGGGCAAGAGGCGGGGTACACCCTGGACAGGTCGCCAGTCCATCCAGGGCCGGTTATAAGCTTTTGTTTCTACAAAATGGATAAGCGACAAGACTTTTGTCAGGGACTGTAGACAAGTGTCTTTTTTAATTTTAATGGAAGCAATGAGGGCATTTAATTTCAACATCTGGTAAAGACCCTGCAAATTTTTAAATAACTCCTTCATGTGTAAAAGCTTAGAATTAAAGAGGTTATGATTTGATTTTAGCCTCACTGTCTACAGTTTGTTAAATAAACTTTTACACAAGAAATGATTGTAGACATGAGCATATTCATTAAGATGCCTACTTTTCCTTTATCTTCAGGCTGCTTTTATGTACCAGCTTCAGGGGAAGTATCTACAAAATCAGGTGCCAACCCTTGACATGGATGGAATTCAATGAACATGCATGTGGAATCAACACTAAGATCATCTGTTGATTCCAGGGAATCATGTGGCCTCAGGTTATAACTGGAACAGCTGGAAATGTCCTCAATGCAATCATCAACTATATCTTCCTTTATCCGCTGGAGCTGGGTGTGGCGTGAGTTTTTGTATTATCCAAAAGAAGAACTGGAGGTTTTGGTGGGATTTATTCTGGTCAGAAATAATTTAAATAAAAGGAGAAAGAAAGAAAATATTAAAAATTCACAGACAGAATGACTTTTCATCCTCTGCTAAAGTCGTTAACTTTCCTGTTTTTATCTAGCTGCTTTCTCATGTAAAAGGTCAGGTTAGTTAAAACCAGTATAAAGTCCAGGTAAAGAAGTAATTTACTTCCACCAGAAATAAAAAAAAAAAAAACACTCCTGATCCACCTGAAACTCAGACAAGTTTTTCTGTTGTTACTCATCTACATGAAAGTTTACAGATTTGTAGAGTTGTACAGGAAGCAGACTGCCTGTTAGAGCAACCATGAGGTTCTGTTTGTGGCTGTGTCATTCCTCCATCTTTTTACCCTGTCCCTTAGTTTTACCAGGAAATGAACTGGGGATGTCTGTGAAGTAGCAAACACAGGTTTTTGATAGTAAATCCATATGAGAGGCAGAGCGACTGTGAAAACGATGAGGTGAAGTTCTTCTCAGTCACTTGACAGGAAATGTAGTGTTGCTAAACACAAAGAAACATGAATCTGATTAATAATCCAGTTAAAACTCATTTTCCTTTTCTCAGGAAACTAAATCATCACCTAACTGGGCTTAATGCAGCACAGCTAGTAGATCTGATGCTGAACAAGAACATTAAAAAATGCCAGATGCTTTTTGTGTTTACCGTAAGATAAATTGATCGTTAGGCACTAATGTGAACTTGGTCATTAATTCTTTTAAATGTGAGTACTACGATTATTAATCTATATCGATTCAGTAATTGATGAGCCAGTAGCTTCTATAGCCTCCTTTATTTCATCTTAAAGCTAAATGCACACAATATTGCACTTTCTATTTATAAAAAGATTCATTCTCATTTAAGCATCTCATTGAGGTCAGAAATTAAATTAAAATTTTCATTTGAATATTTCTAATTATTGTGATTTAAATATGAAATGATTTCGTTGAATCAGCAGGTGATATTGTTTCATATCATCTTGAATATGCAATTAGAATTGTATATTGCTAAAATGACATTTTATCCAGAAAATAGGTGCAATAATAGCATGTTGGGATCAAACATGTGATTTATACCCCCACTATGTGGAGTTAGATAAGTTGCTGCGGGCAGTCTAAGACTAGATACTGTGCTAAGTTCCAGTAGCTGAAGTGACCCTATGTTTTATATGAAGCTTTGGCTGCTGGATTCGTGGATTCTGACACTTTAACCGGATCTATTGCTGTTCTGAGGTGGTCATGATCAGCCACGGTGTTTTTCTACACACACTATTTCTTCTTATATAGTCAGAAAAAAGAGCATGGCAAGTTAGTGTACAGCAGCTCATTATTGCTGTATGCTGTTAAATAGAAGGCTTCCGCCTCCTGTGTGTGAAAGATGAGCCGAAACGTGTTCATGATCTAAACAGTCCACCTGATTTTAATCAGTGTGTTTAAAGCAGAAAATGCTTTAATTTCAGTGGCAAAAGTGGAATAATTTGCTGTTAGGAAACTCATATTTTCATCTGTGGAGGCCAATGAAAGGAAGCAAAATGAGGAAAACTGTGAGGAAAACTGGAACCCAGTAAAATGATCATATTAGTGGCCCTGATATTCATTATTCACTGTATTCCTTTATTTATTCACAATACAGTTTATTATTTAATTTTCTTTATTTACAAAGATTATGAAAAGGATTTTACTTAGACGAAAATCTTTATCATTCAATCCAACCCTCTAAATTGAAATGGATAAATATATGATGCAGTTTTAGATGTGATTACAATAAAATATCTAGAATAATAATTGCATTTTTCTCTGCTTGTATTTCTGCTTTAATCCTGTTTGTCATGGTACGATTGAAGTGGATCTGCAGCAGCCAATGCCATCTCTCAGTACCTCCTGGCTTTGTTCCTGTATGTGTACATCTGTTGGAGGGGTCTACACAAAGCCACATGGGGAGGTCAGTTCACTTCTCACATTCTGAACTTCTTGTTTTATCAAATTTGAATAATTTAACCATTTCCATATTTCTCATCTTTTTACCTTTGAACTACAGGCTGGTCACTGGACTGTCTGCAGGAGTGGGGTCTCTTCATCAGGCTTGCCATTCCCAGTATGCTTATGATTTGCCTTCCATGGTGGATATTTGAAATTGGAGGATTCCTTGCAGGAGTGATCAGTGAGGTGGAGTTGGGTGCTCAGTCCATCGCATACCAGCTGTGCATTATGGTTTACATGGTAACGCCATATACATATCCTTCTCATTAGTGGTAATGTTGACATTGCATTTATAATTCCTTCCATAAAACACTGATTTGGGAAAATTAATTAAAAAAAACAGGAGCTGCATCTCTTGACTATATGTGTCGTATTTCTCCACCAGCTTGCAGAAAGGAATCTTAAAAAAAAAAAAAAAGTTCACTGGAGAAAAATCCAAGTAGTAATATCTATCATTATGTGCTCTTTCCCAGTGCCCACTGGGATTCTCTATTGCTGCCAGTGTCCAGGTTGGGAATGCCCTCGGTGCAGGAAACATCAAACAGGCCAAGCTTTCTTGTAAAATACCCATCGTCTGTGCATGTAAGACTCAGTGTTTAGAGTAAAACTGTGCCAAATACAAAAACCCGTGCAGTCATGAGTGTGTGTGTGCATTTATACATCAGGAACCTTGTCAATAAAAAAAGCTCTAACCTTTCTGTATTTGACACCAGACGACCAGGATGTCTGCATAGTAAAGCTAATTTGTCCCACCACCCCACATATTTTTAATTTGATGGGAATTTTAGGAGGTCTGGAGGCCGGGTAAATGCCTACAACACCCGAGCATGTTCCTTAATCTGCTTTTCAGCAGTTCTACAGTGTCCCAGCCCTTTAGGCTCATTTTTTTATCTGATGTTAGATCTATTGTTACATGAACACAGGCGCACACAAAAATGATCCAGAGAAATATAAACACAAAGTTTTTTCTCTCTGCTGATGTTCTGTGTAAGCTGTTTATCTTTGCTCAGCTTTTCTGATAACATGCTGTTTTATGTGTGTTTGTGCAACCCAGTCACAGTTGCGTGCTTTGTTGGACTTTGCATCATCAGCAGCAGAAACGTTATTGGATACATATTCACCTCAGACCAGTAAGTTCACCCAGTCCCAGTAACTTTCATTTTCATGCAGAAACGTATATCGTGAACCTTTTGTGCAGATCCTTTTGTTACATAACCGGTTTAGTTACATAACTTGTGTCAAAGCCATAAAAAAACTAAACTGTAACTCATTATTGAGCATTAGTTATGTTTAACAGGTGCCACAGTGTTGCTGAAACTTAATTTTAAATTGAGAAGGAAACCAGATTGTATCTTTTAACTGGGAAATCATTTATGACGAGGCTTTTAATGTTTAATTTTAAGGATGTTTTGCAATCTAAGAGGGATCTATTTCTGCATTTCTTCAGAGACATTGTTCAGAGAGTTGGAGATGTCATGCTAATATTCGGTTTCACGCATGTCTGTGATGCCACTGCGGTGAGATACAATGCTTTATAGTGTCATAAAAATCTGTTGAGACATGAAGCACATACAATGTTATGGCAGATTTGTGTGATACCCTCCTTTCAGGGTGTAGCTGCAGGTGTTCTCAGAGGCGCAGGAAAACAACTGATTGGTGCTGTAATTAATATAGCAGGATTTTACCTGATTGGTTTCCCAGTCGGCGTATCCCTCATGTTTACTGCGAATATGGGGATTGTAGGTTAGTCTCACAGCCATCACATCACTGAGCATCATGTCCCCTTTGTGTCTACTTGTGCTCATCATGGCTCTTCTCCTATATCTGTTATAGGACTTTGGACAGGACTTACCTTTGGTTTGTTACTGCAAGCAGTTTCTTTCATAGTATTTCTATGCAAACTTGATTGGAATCAGGCTTTAGTAGAGGTTAGTAGCTGCATCTTCTCAGTCAATGATGAGGTAAAACAATGATTCTTGTTTTTGCAGCCAATGAACCTGTGCAGAAGCCATTGCTGCAAATCTTAATTAACTAAAGTGTTATAAAGAAGACTGAAGTAGTTTTTATTAAGTGAATAATTGTTTTATTGTGGATGTTAATCTGAGGCAATATTTTGTTATGATTTATTGAATTATTTAAATGTGTTAAATTTTAAAAGTAGTGCATTTTATTTTCTCATAGTCTGAGGTAAAAACAGATTGAAGTATTGTATTAATTCCTCTTCGTGTTTCTAAACAGGCTTATGTGAGAGCAGAAGTCCAAATTAAAGAAGAACAGATTACTTTGGAGTTGGAACAGAACGGTTAGACCCGATTTATTCCCTTTTAGCATTTTCAAGAAGAATTCTTACATCTGCTATGTTGATGTATTCTAACCAGTGTTTCTCAATCTCTGTCACAAACCTTCAGTTCCATATCAGAACCAGTCCCAGGCCAACGATGCTCATGAGAGCGAAACAAACCCAGATGCCCACGACCCAGCTCACTTCACCACTACCACAGTGGGAGATGCTTTGCCAGTTAAACAGCTGCTTTTCTGGCGCGGGCTAACACTTGTGATAATGGTCCTCATCCTGGTAGCTGGCGTTCTCATCAGCAACTTTCTGGTTACACTCCTAAAATGACAAGCCTCTGAATAAACCTTTTAAATTCTGATTTGCTGCTCAGAAACATCCTTAGACTCCTTACACACTAAGCACTTTGAGTTGTCCTGTACATGAAAGGTGCTATACAAATAAACTTGCCTTGCCTTGCCTTACAAAGCACATGACAAACAGTCAAGTAAAGCTCCCTTCATATTTGTCATTTCACATGTCTCCAGCTCTGTTAAAAACCAGATGAAAGACATGAAAGGTTTACATGCTGGTGTCTTTTATCATCAGAACACAAGTCTTATTGCATTATTTCACATAAATCAGGTGCTTAATTACCTAAAGATGTTTTTTGATGCTATAAATGTCTGCACGTTGGTTCTGTTGCTTTGGTTCTTCATAGCTAAGACAAAGATTAAAGTTGACCTTTTATAAATTAACTGTGAGACAAATAGCTGAACGAACCATGTATCAGATACTGAAACCGTTCTTGTACTTGACTGTGCGTAGAAATTGTTCTGACTGTTCCCTGTCATGAGAAAAAACAGCAGAATGGCAATGATTAGTGAAACTTTAGCTGAAGGACACATTTTCCACACAATGTTTGCTAACCTAGCCAAAGAGAGGAAGAAGAGAGGAATCTAATGCATTTTAAGTTATTTCCAGACCAACTTACTGATAAATTCTCCTGTGCATGAAGGTTCAGACATCGGATGGAGACAAAACTAGGATAGAAATGTAAGAAATTGGTGGACATGCACAGTAGAGGTCAGGAGGGCAGTTCATTTAAAAGTCTATAAAGATCTTCATGCTGGTTTCATGTTTCCAGCCTTGTTGTCTGAGTGAGAATTGGTAGTTGTAAAGGTAAAGGTCAGCTGGATGTGAGCTGCTGCCAAAATAATCTCAATTGTTCTGTTTCCTGCACAGCGTTTCCTGTATCTCACTGAAATATAAACCGCTTTACTTCCATTTATTTGCCTATAGTGTTGTCTTTTTTTCTTTTGGATAAAACTAAAATTATTGCATTTTTACTTTCTTTGTAACAGTCTTCCCATATGTATTAAAATGCATTCAAATTGTTGTAAGCTTTTTCTACTTTGAATAAAAACTATTTAAATATTTTTTTCACGTATTTGCTTAATTTTATTTTAAACTTGTTTGAATTACAAAGCAAATTATTGTCTGTATTTAGACAGACATTTTCACACATTGTTTAAGAGCTTGGTAAAAACTCAAGCTGGTTAAATGACACTCACATGTATTCAGACTTGGCTGTAACTGGAGTGACCTCTTGCAGATTAAGATGTTTAATAAACCCAAAGTAAATTTAGATCTCTTCCTCTGCCTCTCGCCAGCTGATTAATGGGGTTGGTTCCAGCTTTCCCATCATCCTTATCTAGATGAAGTGGTAAAGAAAATGAATATATTTAGATCTGTGAATTCACTACTAAAACTTCTTTTGTCTCAGGTTCATTGTAAATCTGATTTAAAGTTTGAAAAATTTATTATTTTCAAATGACCTTTTAATTTATTATATTAATCTATTAGATATTCTATTTCAAGCGGGGAAAACATGAAAGCTTTAACTACAACTCTCTTCCAATATAATTTGGGATATTACTTATAATTCAAATAAAGCTGTATATAAAAGCAGAAGTAAAATCTTAAGAGAGAGGATGTTTTTTAAAGAAACTTAATTTAAGTTTTTTAACACGAGCTGAACAATGTGGCTTTTCTAAAACCAGTATTAAAAGGTTTAAAGTCCCAGTAAGTTTGACTTTTTTCAAATTATGAAATGAAAAATACAAAATTGTGAAGAAAAAAGTAATGGAATCACAAAAAAAGTAAAAAGATGTGTGACCTGAATTTATTCCATGAAGTTCTAGTAGTGAACTATAATGATGTCTTCTCAAACCCCAAACAAACATCACTGCTCTAGACAAAGCAGCCAGATGTGCAAGCAGGGAGAAGAGCAAGAAGGACCACATCCAAAGTGATGGAGAGTGGATCAAAATGTACAAATACACAACTAAGAACTACAAGTTGCATTTCTGTGAAGGCATCATTAGCCAGCAGTATCAGAGCTGATGTGGTGCCCCCCAAACACAGTTTCAGGACCTGAAAAGGGTCCATAAGTAGACAGCACCACTCTACACATCTAGCGGAGTTTTCCCCGCTACTTGCTCTGCCAGTTCCAACAAACCTCCAAGCCAAAAAAAGAAATATGCACTAAAGGAAGAAGAAACAACCAGACCCTCAATAAAAACGGTGTCATTTCTAGATCCCATATCCGCTTACAAAAGCCTAAAACTGCAAGTAGAAAACAAGATAAGTTTAAACAAAATTCCAATGATTTTTAATACAAAAACTATGTTAAAGGAATTTAATTATTATAATCACAAGAGACCTGACAAAAAGTACAATAAAAATCAAACAATACCAAGAAGTGAACAGGTCAAACTCATTAAGTAAGTGACAACAAAAACAGAATTAGGATTAGCAATAAGAATAAGAATACAAATACTTTTTATTTATTATTAAGTAATTAGAAACTCAAAGAGCTCAACGTTTAATACTAAACCTCATTCAGTTACATAACTTAGTTGCTTCTACGTGGAAACCATTCCTGTGTCTGTACAGAAAAGTCATTTTAAAACAATGATTACCTTATTTCTGTCATATACAGGGTTCATTTTTTCTCCATGTTCTTCACACAACAGTTAACAGAGTTTTATACGCACGTGACGCAACATGTGGTGCACCCAATGGCAGCAGCAGCCGGACAGCTGCGGGAGGTGTTGGCTCTCAGGACACTCCTCAATTTACACCACGTGTCCCACCAGTAGGCCGTATCTAATCTGTGCTCCAGCCTCTTTTCTGACTCCACAACATCCAACACACACTGGCAGCTCCAGCTCCAGACAGGCAGGAACAGCTCCGTGATGAATGGCTCTGGGAAAACACAAAGCATTTATTCTGTGGAAGCGAAAGTGGACATGAAATCAGGTGAAGCTGCTCAGGACTCAGGGGAAAGTGATCTGAAGAGAATACGTGGCTGCATTCCGCCGAAGTACCGCAATGAACTGGTGCATCTTTTCAAACTGGCGGGACCAGTGGTAAGGGGACTCACACCTGGGCTTCTCAGGATGAAACAGTTTCATGCATGTGAAACATGTGTTTAGTTGCACACTGGTCCTAATATAAGGTGGCATCCTGACATTTAAAGTGCTCTGCATCTCCATGTGCAGGATCAGCTGTTCTAAATGTGACATTTCTCCAGGTCATTTCCCAGATGATGGTCTTCATGATCAGTTTCGTCAGCATGGTGTTCTGCGGCCACCTGGGCAAAACGGAGCTAGCAGGGGTCTCGCTATCAGTTGCGGTGAGGAGACTTTTTTTAAAAGCACCCTTTCTTCCTCCATCCCAGTTTTGCCAGTACAGATGTTATGTATGATTTACTGGTCATTGTGTCTTTCATCTCCTGACAGGTGGTTAACGTCACCGGTATTTCCATTGGCACCGGTTTGTCATTAACTTGTGATACCCTCATATCTCAGGTACTGTCCTCTCACAGGTTGTTCTTTTACTTTAGTTACACAACCAGGACAAAGTCAGCCAGTGCTGCTGGGTTCCCAAGTTATCCTGGGGTTCACTTTTAAGAAACTCAGCAGTGAGATTTTGTATCAAGTTAGTTTTCTTTGTTATGTGGTGTTTTCTAACTGGGCTCTGTTGATCCTCTGTCTGCCTCTTCCTCTTTTCAGACTTATGGAAGCGGTAACTTGAAGCGGGTGGGTGTGATCCTTCAGAGAGGGATTCTCATCCTGCTGTTGGCCTGCTTCCCCTGCTGGGCTGTCCTCATCAACACAGAACCTCTCCTGCTTGCTGTGAGACAAAACCCAGAGGTTGCCAGGTCAGCGCCCAGCGCCTTCTCTTTGTTTCCTCTCATTTGTAGCATTTCAGTTGATTTAATAAGTGATTTACACCTTCACATCACACCCACAGACACATATTTCTAGTGACTCATGGGCACTCAAAAGAAGCTGTAATTACACAGTGATAAGGTGATAATCCATCACTACACATAACCCAGTGATGATCTTTGGAGGTGGCTCCGTATCAGCTAAACATGCTCCACATGTGGATGGGGTGCAGGGATGGGTAAAAAGTCTGAGAAGTGCCGTAATAATGTACGAAAATCAATGCAGCAACGTCATAGCTTAATTTGCTGTGCGCATGCTGCAAAAGACCTTTTCAGTTCCAGGAAATATGCCGGCGCGTGTTCAGTTCACCGTCTGCATCAGCCTGATTTATTAATTACATTAATCAATCAATCAATCAATCAATTTTATTTTTATATAGCCCAGTATCACAACAAAGTTGCCTCAAAGGGCTTCACAC
>JBAMHV010000004.1:24416661-24449788 GCA_037177535.1 Pseudomugil gertrudae | reverse complement strand
AATGACATACTGTATGTCTTTAAGCACATATTAAACAAAGACTGGTGATACTTTATTACTCAAGGAAAAAATGACAGTTTTGAGCCCAATCTGTTGTATCACGATTCATTCAGCATGTTTTAGAATAAACTTTGCTCAGTCTGGTAGTTTTATGGCTTTATGTTCTCCTTATACCAAATAAAAACAGTCTGGACAGACAAATATCATGACCCATGTAAGCTGTAATCAAATGCTGCTTCATGATGAAGCTTTGCTGATGAAATGTGGCAGCATGAAGAAACTGAAACCTGCACTGAATCTGCACATGCCCTCACGTTCTGAGATGAAGTCTGCTGTAATCAAACCAGATAAACAAAAACGCCTGTTTTACTGGAACATGAAGGGGTTCAGATCTCTTTATAAAAGATTTGACATTTTATTTTTAAACAGTAGTATGTAGTACATATATCTAATAACATTGCAAACCGTATTTCTTCAGATGCACAATAAAACCCAGTGGTGCACATGATCAAAAACCATGAACGATGGCTCTGCTCCATCTGTCAGCGCCTGTAAGCCATTACAGTTCCAGTCTGCTCCAGTTTTGTAAGAGTGTTCGTGACATTCACAAAGGAAAATAAGTTCCCGTCTTGTGTTCAGCCAGACTTTATTTCTGCATTAGTAGCTCTGATGTTTGTCTTGCATCTCATTATAAGGTGTAAAACAGAGCAAAACACAAGAGTAAAAAGTGCTAAAATCTTCCATCTGTGTGGAATTTCATCATTTCATTTTGTATTTTATCTTATTTTGTGCTGTGCTGACAAACCGCAGAGTTGAGAGCAAGTATCTCCAGATTACAGAGATTTATTTTTACACTCAAGTTGTTTTGATCTAACTTGCTTCCTGGAACAAGGGCAGGAATGTATACCTCATAGGGACAAATCACCATTACTATTGTGTTGCCTCAACTTTCCATTAATTACACTGTATAATCATACAGCAACAGATGATGTTACTGTTATGGGTATCCTGAGAAATTGAAAGCCATTTAAGTCTCCAAAATATTTGCAGTATTCAGAACAGGGACTCCCATTAGGCAGAGGAAGCTGTCAATAAACATTCATCCTCGGTGACAGTAAGGCTGTTGTTCAAAAGGTTTATATGCATCTGTATTTAAACTCAGGCCTGCCTGATGGTGAGACATGTCTTTGCAAGATGCACATTTTTTCCTGCCCCACTCAGATTGCAAAAACAATTTCATAAAACATTTCATCAAGCTGGGTTTTTGTAACCAGGCTTTAATGCAACTCCATCTGTAGCCTGTGTGCAGGTTTCTGTGTTAAATTACACTCATATTCTTTGCATGAAAGCAACTCTTACAAAAATCTAATGTAACAGGGAGAATATGATGCTGAGAAACTGTAATGAAACATGATGTTCCTATAGTTCAGATCATGAAAAAACCTGTTCCCTTTTTTTAAGTTTGACTTGGAGAAAGCCAAGAGACAAGGAGATATCTGCTGCTTTGGTGGTCCTCAATCTGCCTTAATCCTCCCATTTTACCCAAACTAATATTTTAAACATGGATACTTACTGGTACTTCACACCTCTCAGTATAACACTAAGTATATACCAAATGATAAGAGATTTCTCTTTGTTTCCAACTACAGCCAAAAATAAACTCTTATTCATGATGGACCAATCATGTATTGATTGGTTGAAGTTAAATGAAAGTTTATTGGTCTTTTGGATCTAAATCATGCACTTACAAAGTAAGATTTATGTTATATTTGAATTGTACTAACCCAAATCATTCCAGGATTTTTTTTTAGGAAAACAATTTAGTTAGATTTTACAGTATATGAAAAAAATCAGCTGTATAATCGTTTTTCACAAGCTGCTGTGGAATGGTTCTGCAGAGTAAGATCAGTAATGACTCGTATTAAAACCTTTATTTAGAGCTCACTATACGGATTATGCCGATTCAGTTTCATTGAAATGATGATAAATGGATTTAACTTATATCTGCTTTACATGAAGAAATATCTGTGCATACAGCTGTACATTTTAACATTTTCTATGTTCAGGTCCTCCTTTTTATGAGGGAGGGAAGTGTATTTATTTGGAAAAAAAAGGGGAAGATGGTTGCGAAGAAGAGTTCTTCTGTCATTTCATTAACTGATGTGGACAAATGCATAAACAATAGATAAACAAAAATGTTTGAATACATTGTAGATGTTCCTGAGCTGTTCTCATTTGCAATTTTAAAGACAAAATAATAAATCACTGGATTTAACGTGCATTAGCTTCATAGGGAAGAAATGTTTGGGCTGCTAAAACTAATATTTTCCCTTTGGTCTGGCATCCTCCACAGACTAGAATATATGAAGTTTGTGTCAAATGTAATTAATGGAAAAAAGGTGAATAAATTAATAATCATCCATCCATCTATCCATTGTGTTCAGCTAATCCAGCATAAGGCCATAGGAGCAGCAGTCTAAGCAGGGAAACCCATAAATTCTTTTCCACTTCTGCAAGCTCATCCGGGTGAATCCAGAGGTGTTCTCAGGCCAGCTGAGAGACATACTCTCACCAGCATGGTTCTTCCACCAGGTCCCATCTAGATGGAACGTGCCCAGAGACAAAATGTATAAATATGTATGACTTTTTTCAGTCATTAAAACCACTTGAGCCATGATCAAATGAAAAATAACACTGTGCTGTAAGGTGAGATAACAGGCATTTCAGCATCATGTTTTGAAGTTATGACCCTGATATCGCTATGAACTCAGTGATTAGTGGGCTAAATATCCATGTTGGTGAAAAGTACTTAAATATTAGGCTATGACAATGTTTTTTACACCATTTATTTGTTAGCTGCAATCATTTAATCCTCACAATGGTTGCATGGCAACAATGAGTAAAACCATTACATAAAACACTTTTCTTTGTGGGAGACTAAATGCTCCCATGTTGGGATTGTTTTAGTTGCATTCTTCATCGTTATATTTGTCTCACAATTCACGATCTTCCACAATGAGTAAAACTGCACCACAGACTTAGATACTTAGATAGGTAATCTCACTTGTGCTGTTTTATTGGGATGAATGAAGTCTCTTTGGTCACATGATCACAGAGAGTAGACAGAACCTCCACACACACACAGGCTTCAGAGTGTCAGAGTGACAGCCTGTCACAAAGACACAGCCTTTGTTCATATTTCTGTAATTGCATCTATCCATCCATTGCATTAATCCTGACTGGGGATAACTTGAATCACAAACTTACAAAGTCTTTTAACTTTGAACGCGGAAGAGCATGTCCGTGGCCGGTTAGCTCAGTTGGTTAGAGCGTGGTGCTAATAACGCCAAGGTCGCGGGTTCGATCCCCGTACGGGCCAGTAGAAGTTTTTAAGCCGTGTATCTCTACCTGGATAATCATTTTTCGGGCTTTCCTTCACTGTGACCCGCACACCAACAGAAACATTACGACATACATAACAACACAATTTTCCATATGTGTCCTCGCGCTCCAAACGGTTCCATGGTGTAATGGTTAGCACTCTGGACTCTGAATCCAGCGATCCGAGTTCAAATCTCGGTGGAACCTATTTTTGTACTAAACGCCATGTTGATGATTCAGCCATCATAGGTTGGCTATCTAACAATTATATTCATTAAACACGGTTCATTATGAGTCTGAGTCTATCTCTTCCCTTTGTATTACAAATTTAGATCTTTTGTAGTATTACACCCTCTTTTTTTGGAGAGAAAACATCTTGGACTTCATGATATGACATTTCAAGGAAATTGCAAAGGTCTCAGCAGGGAAAGCATTTGCTTTCCCTTCAAAAAACCTAAAATAAAAACAAGCAATTATAGTAATAGGAAATGAAAGTTAAATCTTTGTTATCGTTACCAGGGAAATAATATATTTTCCCATTTATGAACCTGCTAAAATTAATTTGATAATGATAGTGGATAGGACTCACAAACATAAATAAGGCGCCTGAAACCAGACATTAGTATGCTGATTATGAGCCACACACATACACACCGGAGATTGTAGACAGAAACCGATTTTGAGGCAGATGCTGAAGTGAGCTGCAGGAGTCCATAAGATTTAGACAACAAGACATAGCTGTTGCTAAAAGCATTAATAGGGGAACAATAAACAATGTTTTTTATTGGTCTCAGGAGATTAGTGTGTGTTATAATAGAGAAAAAATCTCTAGAAAAGTAATTTAATTTTCTTAAGGAGCACAATTCAATGAAAACATATTATACATTTCAACCACAACTGAAACACTGTAAAAAACATAAAGAAATAATTCATTCATATACAGATGTCTTGGAGTTTAAATCTGCAATTTGCGGGAATTCTGTCATTTCTTATTCATTTTCTTGGATGTTGCTGCCCTCTTCTGGTGGGACTTTGACTTTGTATTTCTGAGAAAATAAAAAAAAACATTTTGATTTGTAACATTGTGATTGCAAATTCAGTCAATTTAAATAAAAAAAAATTGCACTTACTTTGCCTCTTTTGTTGGCTCTGGATGAAGTATAATCACCTCCTCCTCCTCACTGTCTGATAACTCCACTACATCCACTGTGTAACAAAAAAAATAATCAGTCATGTGAACAACTAATCCCCCCTTAACACAGTGGTTCTCAGACTCTGTGAGCCATGACCCTCAAGATGACATACACTAGTTTTCACAACCTCCCACGACCTTCCTCTCTGCCCTCCAGCATTAAAAAAAACTAACTAAAAAAAGCTAATAACCTGTTTTGGCCATGTCTTTTAGATGATGATCTTCCTCCATCTTTGTCACTTCTTCCACTTTCTCGTCATCACTTTCATCCTCATCATCCTCCAGATCCCAGGTGTTTTGCACATCCTGACCCACCTGGCCTACGCCCGGAGCAGGTACTACTGGCGAGGGTACGCTGGTTTGTGCAGTTAAAGAAGCTTAGAAAAAAAAAACAAACATTTTTTAAGACTTTTTCTCTACTTTAAATCAAGCTCAGTTCAGGATACGCGTCAGCCAGAGTCTCAGCTTTCTGGACGATGCTGCTGGCTGTTTCTGTCACGTCTGTCATCTCCACCGCAGTCTCGTCCATTTTCAGAGCAGTGATCCTCTCCTGAGGCATGGACTCTGCAAAACCGCATCGACCACCTGCCTTCCTGGAAATGTTGTATTAAAGCACATTTATCACATTAT
Source organism: Pseudomugil gertrudae (assembly GCA_037177535.1). Lineage (NCBI taxonomy): Eukaryota > Metazoa > Chordata > Actinopteri > Atheriniformes > Pseudomugilidae > Pseudomugil > Pseudomugil gertrudae. Next base: position 24,444,585 of record JBAMHV010000004.1, on the reverse strand, counting down.
TGCCTTTATTTTGTTTTGTATTTTACTTAATCTACGACGACACCATCCATGGAGTTAGCATTAGACTGAGAGCCAGAGTAAAAGATCTGACGCAGAGGACGTGACCAAAACATCGACAACACATTTATTACAAAAATGCCAACATGGAGAAACTAACATTAAAGAAACGTCATTTATCATAACGTTGACCGACATGGTGTCCTCCCTCCTGCAGGACTCAGGGGTATGAGACTTTATTATAACCAAAGAAAGCTAAACATAACTTTATAAGTACATCTTTTCATTTAAAAAGAACAGGCGAAAGAGCCCCCTTCAGCAATAATACTCTGTGTGTGTGTGTGTGTGTGTTAAATGTTAAAAAAAAAAAAACTAAAGACGCTTTGGAAAATAAAAGGTTAAATACGTAGATATTCCTTTTAATTCTCTGAATGTTTTGATGATATTATACATGCTAGGTGGTGAGATCTGCTAAATACAGAGGAGCATTTTCCTGAATGTATATTTAGACAGTTTGTCTCAAATGGGTGAACCTCTGACATGTTACTGACCTTTTAACAATTTACCTAAATATTTGTCAAATGCTCCTCCTGCTGTATACGAGTTCCTTTTCCAGCCTTTTGTTGCCTCTATATTCCAACTTTGTGCAGACGTGTTGCTGCCATCAGATTTAAAATGAGATTATATTCCCATGAAATGACGACACGTCTCAGTTTCAGCATCTAATATGTTGTTTATGTTCAAACGGGAATCAAATATAGGTTGATGGAATTTGCAAATCATTAAATTACGTTTGACACAACATTTCAATGTCTATGGAATTGGGGTGGTACATTTTACAGCTCTAATCGGGCTTTAAAAGTTAGACCCAACAAGGCCCGAACTCAACAGAATTCACCTGAGCCTACATTTTAATCCCAACCCTGTTCAGTCCTATTTTATTCAAATGTGCACACATAATTGCAATCACCACAGGCTAACCTCCGTTTCACCTCCTCAGCATCCATTCCTGTACCGTTGTCATTGTAGTAATTCTCTCAATATTTCTTCTTTAACAATGAAACATGTACCTAAACTTCTAATTCTGTGTACCTATAAAATGTGCTATAGTTGTGCTAAAGCCACTGGGAAAAACCTGGTTACAGCTATGTTTTATTTAAGAATACCTTTTAAACAAAAAGCACAGCTTACATAATTATGGATCTAATTATTTCATATTATTTAAACAGAATTCTGCAGAAAACACCAGTACATTTGAGCTGCTTCTCACCTGGCGGTCCCGTCGTTCAACAGGGCTTTGCTGATGAGCTCTGTGATTTCTGACACCTTGACGCTGGCTATTTTACTGCACCTCATAACCTTCAAAATCAAAGACCAAAAGATAAATGGATGACAGTAAAAATCATTTGGGACTAAAACTCACAATGAAAACGACTTTTCTTCCTGGAGAGTAAAACACTGACAGCATATTGGATCCAATCACCTGCTCTTTCAGCAACATGATGCCGCCGCTGGACTGGATGGAGCAGATCTCTCTGTGTTTGTTCATAGCGATCATCAGCAAGCCGTCCATCACTCGTTCTTCTCGGTCGCATGGATCCACCAGCAAATACGTTCTGCGGGTGTCAACGGTGACGCAGGCTGGTTATTTTGTCAAATGACCTGCTGATGCCACCATACAAATACTACAACATTGTTTTAGTTTACTATGAGATAAACAGCAGCAGTGATCAACATGACCCTTCATACTACTTGGATCTCTGCAGACATAATGCTGACTCTTTCCCTTCCTGCTGGCTGTGGAGAGAACTGTCTGCTGAACTCAATTTAGTCAAAGCACAACCTTTACCCAGTACTGATGGTACAGTTTGTCTCACGTTATGCAGGAATTAAATAGCTTCAGTCCCTGCAAACCGCAGTCCTGCAGGTTTTTAGTGTTTTGCTGAAAGTCACTAAGCAGAATTTAATAAGCTGTTTTATCCATTTACATTTTTTTAATCAGGTGTGTTGGAGCAGGGAAACATTGAACCCCTGCAGGACCAAACATTGAGGCTATGAGGCATCTCTGAAGATCAGCAACTGGTGTTGGGCTGAGACTGGGTCACTGAGAGCCACAGAGTGTGATTTATTGATTATTTATTCATTAAAGCGTTAGGCTCTATATAATCAGGATGTAAATTTAGTATGACTTGTATTTAGATTTTGAGCTGCAGTACATAAAATGATGCAATAAGACACATTTAAACCTTATCCAGGTTCAACACAGACCTCTTCACTATGCTGCACTTTCACTCATTTACACCACCACCAGCATCGGGCCTGCAGACTGTGCAGAAAACATGGTAAAGCATCTTTTTAGGAATCTCTGTGGTGCACGCACATTTTTCCCTTTATGCATCAGCAGGGATGTCATCAATAATTAATATAACAAACAGTGAGTTAAGCCTACAGATGGTATTTATTTAAACTGCTTTATATTTGAAGACCTAATGTAATCTTTAGAAATAAGCTTGTTTGGAGAATCTAAGCATGAGGGAGTCAACAGCTTTTTATTGACTTTATCATGATCAGGGCCTCTGCCGGACATGTTGCTATAATCACACACATCTCATTCTCTTTATACAGGACTTGTACTCATGAATGCCCATGTTTGTGCAGCCATTGTGTTGGTGTGTAGATTAAATACCAACAGCTACAGTAATGTTTTTACAGTCTTATTGCTGTTATAATGCTATTTGTGTTGTTGTTTTTCAACTGTTTATATCTGTTCTGTCTTCATATGCTCCAGATCATAATCTGCTGCTTTCTTACAAAAGCTGTGACATTTCTGTTGCCTATTATATCTGCCTCTTTTCTCTTCTCTTTAAACTCCCTTTGTCCTTGTTTCAGCTTGTGAGATCCAGCATTAATACTAAACGTAGCAATATCCAAAAATAAAAAACTATCAAGCATTAAGAGGATCTTTATATTCTCTTCTCAGCTTCTCTTGGTTAAGCTAATTTTATCAGCAATGGACAGAAAGACCTCTTACGGCTGTTGTGATGAAAAAAGAAACATTTTTTTAGAACAACCCTTTACGCCTGCATCTGGAGAGTACATTTACTGTTCATAATTACCCTTGTTGGAAGAAAGCAAAGCTGACACTGATGGGCATGTGGTAGATACTCAGAGGAATAGGGTCTCTCTCCTCCGGACTGTACTGTGGATAAAAAAACAACAAAAATAAAAATCACAACCGGTTGGTTGTTGAGACAAAGCTGATGTAAGAGTTAAGTAGCTGCCGACTTACTACTGTCACTTCCTCTCCCTGGATTCCGACATCAGGGCGTCTGAAGTGGCACAGAGCTGTGATAGCGGCGATGCTAGCAGCGTCCATCAGGTTCCCGTCATTATTCAGCATGTGGACGTCCACTCTAATCTGCCACACCTGACCACACATTCACATGCATTGTCATCATCGCTGCTGTCACAGTGGACATAGAGGAGTGTGTGTGTGTGTGTGTGTGTGTATGTCACCTTTTCTCCAGATACCACACACAGTGACTCTGTATCAATGCACTTAGAGTTTCTCAGACATCTTTCCAGCTGTCTGTTCAGCTTCACTGACAGCTCTGACTGTCTGAAAAGAAAAGAAAGACTTGATGAAGTTAATGTCCAGAAAATTATGAAGTGAAAAGAAAACGGGAACAAAGAAAATATATATAAAAAAACACACATACACACCCAGTGTGTCTAAATATGCTCTCACCTTCCTTGCTCAAACGCTGGTGAGGCCATAGGTGATAGTTCAATATTGAAGAACATGATCCCATCGTTTGGGCGATTCTCTTTAGGCGCAACCAGCTCACACGACACCTGGGCCATGACCCTGAAGGGCAAATAGAAAACGCAGAGGACTCTGAAATGAAGTGGACTCAAAGCTAAAAACAGGACTTTTACAATGAACTCGTCATGTTTTTTATGTCATTTCTTTGCTGGCACACATTGGCTGAGAGAGGCATCAGTTTCTGATGCACCAGCTGGAAAAAAAAATAACTAAAGTCTGTCCTTTCAAAATAAAAATACAGAAATCCATCAAAATAGCACCAATAGCTTTTACTTTATTAACATTTCCATAAGGAGGAAAGAACAAAATGTTTAGTTTCAATTGTCATGTTATATTGAGTATAGATTGGACTGAAAACATCTGGCCAGAGGTTCACCTTGTTTGTCCCAGATCCACAAAACAGCACCCATAGTCAGTCCCGAAACTGATCTTTATCTTCCTGTAGTCATACGTCTGTCGTCCATCGAGCCGCTGCAGGAAGACAGAAAGGTTAATAAGACAAATATTCAGAATTAAAAATAAAACATGTCACAGAAAACAAGTCAGACCAGAGATGTGATCATTATTTAAATCAACGTGCAAGGTTATTGTGTCATGGCGCTCATACACTAAAAAAACAAACTACTTCAGCAAAGGAAGCATCAGTGCATCCTCTTCATTTAAGACAGCCTTCACAATATTGCAGAGGATTATTTCTGACTGGCAGGAAAACAGAAGAGCAAACATGAGAAGGTAATGAGAAGCATCTTCATGGCTATCCTTAAAACAAGGTGCCATTTAAAATTAACAACTATTCTGTATGCACACTAAATGTGCATACAGAATATTATATATTATATTATTATACAGAATATTATGTGCATTATTCCTGTGAAATGAGTATCACAGATATAAGTGTCAAGCTCTATTTATAGTTCCCCTAATTAATATGTGGGATTAATGTGTCAAGCCCATTTAAAATCTACTCAAATATGTTTATTATATCTCCCAGATGGATTCTAGGAACTGAAACATTTGTCAAGATATTTTGATTAAATCGATTTCTAAATCAGAAGCTGAAAGGCAGAGGATGGAGACAAAACGCTGAAGTCTGCCACCATGTCTGACTTTCACTCTTCGTTTTTTCACTAATATTATCAAGAAAAGCTGAAAATCACACACGCGAGGACATAAACGTGGCATTTTAATACCAGCACGAGCGTCAGTTATAAAATATAAGAGAGGGAAGGTTGAGAATTCACCTTTTTCTCTTCGATGCCTTTAAGCAAAAAGTCTCTCTCACAGTTGGACAATGGTGTGTCTTTCATTCCGCTGTTTTATTGCTGTTTGTATCTAACTAAGTTTTCTCAACCACCATGCGGACACTGTCAATGTTTATCTACAGGAGTCGCGCATGCGCACTAGCGCACACTTTACGGCACTTCGGTTTTGTGATAAATGTCGTGAAAATTTTTCATTCAAAAGAAAAAAGAAAAATAGTTTAGATTTGCTCCTCCTTGTTTTCTGTCAAACACTTAATTCCCAGCAGTGTCTGTTTTAATATTTCATTTTACATTTAGTTTTTATCTAGACAATGTTTGTTTAGGATATTATTTCTGGATTTTGTTTATTTGTTTGCACAAACTACACACAGATAAAAACCCAAAGCATGATTTTTAATACTAATTTATTTTCTCCTTTTTGTCAGAATCACATCTACGGTTACTAGTATGTTAGATGGACATCATTTTGCGACAACTCAAAGCGCTCGCGCAGCTCATGCTGCATTAGCAGTTACCTGGGAAATTAGATTACTAAACTCCAACTAATGACCTTTTAATTTACATGTTTACAGATCGACTCGCCTCATGATACAAATTCATTCCTCATTCGCAGTATCTACCAAAACTATTAAAGAAATAATCTAAATAAGCTTCCATTTTATTTGCTAGAATAAAATACAATATCTTAAAAAGCTGACTTTAAACTATTATAAAAGCAATGGACTTTTTAAACTACGAATGGTGTCTTAAAATTAAAATGGTTACAATCTGTTGTTGAGAATGGGAAAAATCTGGTGTGTGTGTGTGTGTGTGTGTGTGTGTGTGTGTGTGTGTGTGTGGTAAATTGTGTTTAGCTGAGTGTGGAATGAGTCTTTAAATACATAATCCTGATCATCATACAGTCATAGTAAATAAATTTACCATGTTAATTAAACACAGACTGTAAAAAAAAAAGAGGTCTTTACCTACTAAAATGTGATTTTGATATATCCAGACTGAAACTCTCGGCCTTCTACCAACAAGCTTTGCAATACTGAAAATGAGTGTATAAACACTGTAATAAAAGCTCTTGTAGGCTACCATTTTCTAAGTTGTTTTTCATAATCTCTAAGACAATATATGATATTATTATTAAAACATAATACATACAAAAATAAGCCAATGGCACATCAAGATGCTATGTTAAACATACTAAATAAATAACAGCTCTTAGTACATCTTTTAATCATTTGGATTAGATGTGGTTTAAATGTACAAACCCAAACTAACCGCAACACACACTTCTTTTCGGATTTCTTCAGATGGAATCTATAAATCGGTGTCTAAAAGTCTGCTGATTAATCATTTTTCCACGTTTCAGGAGTCATTGCCGTTTCCTCCATTTTGACTGCACATGAAGGTAATTTTCACGTTGTCCGTTGGTTTTTTACGCAAAGTGCGCGCGACGCGCGCGGACACCGCTCAGCTGCACTCTTCCACCGCACACCGTTATTTAGGCCAAGCACTTAGTCACTGTCCTTTTTATATACAGCCGTGTTTTCCCCTACAGTGTTTCACTGGGAGTTACAGCAGACCATCTGTTTAAGAGACCTGTGCTGTTTTTTGTTTTGTTTCTTGCGTGAAGAGGCAGTTTTAAGGAAGGCTTTTTCCTCTGCAGTTACAAGAAGGCGCAAGGTTTGTGTGTGCGCGCGCTCATTGAGTCTCTCCATCTCCTGTGCGACATCACATGCTAGCAGTTGCTATTCATTAATTTCTGCAGTCTGTTAAATATATATAAATAATTTTATCTCAAACTTAAAAAACCCAGCTTCCGTTTCAAACGCTAGGACGTGGTTTATTAGTAGACTCCCCGTTTTAGCCTTTCAGTTATTAGCTAAACTGTTGTTATGCTAACGTTTGCTGTTGGTAACAGGCGCGCGCGCTGTTCTGCTAAACTAGCTAGCATTAGCCAGCGGAGCAGGTGTTGCGGACAGAGCTATTCATAAGAGTTTGGGCATTACAACAGTGCTCGATGGCAGCCATGTTAACTCCAAAGTGGTGTCCTATGATGTTTATTGTATTCGATTTTACAATTCCTATACTGTTGTGCGAGGAAGTATTGATACAGCTGTTTGTATCAAGCCATCACTGAGAGGTGATGGTGCACCACCACATGACCTGTTTATCAGGACAATATCTTGAATTGTTTTAGTGTTATAAGTTGTTTGGGTTACCTGTTAGCTTTTGTTTAGATTTTATTATTTCATTCTGTGTATAAAAAACGACAGGTCATTGGCATATATTTGTCTTGTCATGATGGGATGAAAGTTAATGAATGACAGGGAAACGTGGGAACACAACTACCTTGAAATTAAGATGTTTTGTTGAACCTCATACCTTTTTTAAAGATGATTATAAAAGTAAGTAATTTGGATCTGTGTAGTTAAATTTTGTCAGCATAGTCAGGTTGTGATATTTTATGAGAGAAAGTTAATGCTTCAGTACATAAGGACAGTAAGTTACAACAGAGACACGTTGCATTTATCTTTTTACCAGACATGTTTTCTCCTAATTTGATAAATAAATGCTCAATGTGTGGCACTGCAGTGTCAAACTAGTTCTAGCCAAATTGTGCATTTACAGAATGTTATTTCACAAACAAAACTCTTGCCATTGTCATTTTTCTCTCTTCTTTTGGGCTGTCATCTTAAGTCTATATTTCCTCTTCTCATGATTTGTTTTTGACCAGTACTTCTACTGGATGAAAGTGAAAAGAAGTGTTGCCCATTTTGCCTGTGGCAACAGCACACAATCTTCCTTATTCACTTTACATGCCAGAATAACTTTCCAATACCTTCACATTTGCTTTACTGTTGAACTGAAATCCAAACAACATATTGAAATGAGCACTAAGGGTGTGAATAATTAAATTAGGAGTTATTAATATCTGTTAAACGCTAAGATGGCCTACAGTGTTGGTTAATATCTGTGTTTGGTTTCTTTTGTATTTCTTGTGATCAGAATGTTTCCACACAATCACATCTTTACATAATCCTGATTATCTAATCTGATATATAATATTCTACAACTTGGCGTTGCTTATTTTCAGGCTAGTATTGCTTCCTATATTTCTGTATCTTTCTGGGACTCCGTCTATACAACCCCGTCCCTCCACCAAAACAGGACGTTCTAACACCCTTCCACAACTTAAATCCTATTGTTTGTTCTCCAGCAGAACCAAATTCAGTCTTTTTTTTTGTTACTCTGAATCAAATTAAATGTTTGATTGTGTTTAAATAATCCTTTCAGCCTAATTATATGTTAGTTGGATATGTTACAATTGACCAGAATCCCTGTCTGGTATTATTTAGCTGTTTTATCATCACTATCTCTTTTTTTTTCTGCAATAATTACCTTCATTCATCTGGATTAAAGTAGGTAGATGAAATGAACAAAATGTCCAAGCTTTCATTGCTTGATGGGGTTTAGTTTTTTTTAGAAAGAGATTTGAATTATTCAGGAGTGATGTAAAAATCAACATACAAATGAGGGCAATTAGTGAGTCTAATCAGGATAGTTTATTGGCAGGATTCTGCTTATAAAATTGGAATTTAAAATCCTTTTGACTAGTTTTTGTGCCTCTGATTGATGCATGGTTTATTCCAGCACTTTGACTACTACTATTGTGTATGCAAACGGATCTGTATCATGAAAATGAATGTTAAGGAGAAAATGGAGGAAAGCCTGCTTCTGTTCTGTCTGCACTGATTCTTGTCATTTCCGGCATCTTAACAAAAAGAGAGGCAGTGTGGGCTGATCAATGGTGGCTTTATTGATCCTGCTGTTTGATGTAATAATGCAGTACTCTGAATTTCAGCTTATTTTATAGAGATTGTCCATCAGGAGTATAAATTCCTATGAACTCTTGTATGTTCTGTGGGAACAGTAATATTCTAAGGATTGATTTAGAAAATCAAGCAAACTTTTAAAGCACACATGTGTCTGTATGTGGAGTCGAAAATGTGTGCTTCAGATGTTTGTTTGTACTGACCTGTGACATAAATATGAGATACGGATGTGTTCAAGGACAGAGTTCTCTTATTTCTCACATGATGCGCTAATGTGACTGCAGTTATTTTTTCCTTTTCTTGAGGTCACTTACTCTCACACACTCATCCCTTCATCACTTTACACACTTATGTTATCTATTTATATCACTGATTCAGCACATAAACCTCATTGTGCTCCATGAATAAAAGCTACCTCAGCCACACCTGCTTCTACTTCTCTTTCCCCCTCTTTTATCCTCCTCATCACACAACTCTCGCCCCATTTATCTCCCACTTTGCTCACTTTTTCCCGCCTCAGATGAAGTTGGGTGGAGGCTGGATGTGGTGCCTGCTGCTTCTCTCCTCTGTTGCTGTGACATGTGTCGTGGCCCACGGGAAGCAGCCAGAGGCGGACATCTTGGATGTCGACGAGGAAATGGGCTTGGATGACGAGGAGTTGAACGTTCTTATGGATGAGGATGAGGAAGCAACTGTGATGGATGAAGAGCTGTCTGATGAGGCAGATGAGAAAGGATCTGTAAATCCTGGAACTGATGCTAATGTCTCTTTCCAGGTTAGAAACTGGTCTTAAATCATCTTGTCTGGGGGTTAAAATGAGTGAAATCATGATATTTTCACACATTCCAGGTGACGTATAAGACTCCTGTCCCCACTGGAGATGTGTACTTTGCTGAGACATTTGACGATGGTTCATTGGACAGGTACAGACACACTGATTTAAAAAATATAAAATGTTTTATGGATGCTATGAAACCGTTTCAGAGGTTCTCTGCAAATTTTAACTTTGCTATGTTTATCTGCAGGTGGCAGCTGTCAAAGACAATGAAAGATGATGCAGATGATGACATCGCTAAATATGATGGTTAGTTTCTGTTCTCCCCTTCTGCTCATCCAGATGTGGGTGTGTGTTATCACACACAGCCACTTTTCCCAAGGATGATCCAGATAAGATTCTAAGGGAAAAAAAGTTTGTTTTCCCACGTGTTTCTGTCCATGTCTGCTCTTTACGGTGGTAGGGAAGTGGGCTGTGGAGCAGCTGAAGGAGAACAAGGTTCCAGGAGACCAGGGCCTGGTGCTGAAGTCCCGGGCCAAACATCATGCCATAGCTGCAATGCTGGACAAACCCTTTGTCTTTGAGGACGAACCTTTGGTTGTTCAGTGCGTTGACAGAAGCACAGACACTTATTTTCAAATTGTTGCTTAGAAAATAATAACAGCAACCTGTCAACCTGTTTGTCTTCCTTCTGGTTTCAGGTATGAGGTGAATTTCCAGGATGGCATTGACTGTGGGGGAGCATACATCAAACTCCTGTCAGATGCAGGCAATCTTAATCTGGTTGGTATACAACATTGTGCCCTACTAAAGCTAGTTGATTTTGTTTGTTTGTTTGTTTATGTCCTGTAAATAAACTTAGAAACATGTCACACACCAGTAGAGCTGGATTAAAATATTCCACTTTAAGAGTAATCTAAGTAAGAGTAATCTAGGGATGTCATGATTTCCTTCTGGAATTAATAAAGTATTTTTTCATTTCATTTATGTTTTGGTACGATAATTATTGGAAGAAATTATCATGATTTTATTATTATTATTATGTGTTATATATAATACAATATATACAATATAAAAATAAAATCACATGAACATGACTTTTCAGTCTATCTAAATCCCCTCTGCTCTGTGACAAATAAATAAATCCTACATAATTACTCTGGATTTCTTTAAGAGAAAACAGACGGATAAGGGCACAGTGCCTCTACTTGAACCCGAGAAGCTTCTTTCTGTAAATTACATTATAAAAAGTAGGAAAAACACCTACTTTCTCCTGCTCTTTAGCAGAATAGCTGCTGTTTAGAACATAAATGATAGCGGAACAGTGAAAATAAATTAATAAGATCAAATATCTGAAGTTAAATACAGTTTCTCATACAGCTTATTGTGCTCTGAAGGCAAGAAAAAGGATCAACCTCAGTCCATGTCAATTATTTCTTGAACAGTAAAACTTTTAATCAAAATCGACACACAAGCAGTGACTCGCACTGTGTTCGAGTTGTAATGCTGATATGGTTCTGACTTAATTCTATATGCATGATGATGCATTTTATTTATAGAGCTTTTATGAAAACTTCAATACTTGACAGAATAAAAAACAAGTGAAAAATAAAGCATGCACATAACAGACAACGCACTAGAAAATGAATAAAAACTATTTTGAAAGGTTAGGTCTTAATAGAATTACTTTAAGGTAATCCATAAACAGCTGCAGGAATTTACGTAACAGCAGATCAGAGACTGACTTATATTCTGTTTTTCTGCTACTCTGTACTGTAGGAGCAGTTCAACGACCGTACACCCTACACCATCATGTTTGGACCTGACAAATGTGGCGAGGACTACAAGCTGCACTTCATCTTCCGCCACAAAAATCCTCTGAACAAAGACATGGAAGAGAAGCATGCCAAGAGGGCTGATGTCGACTTGAAGAAGTTCTACACTGACAAAAAAACTCACCTTTACACTCTGGGTATGCATCTAATACCAAATATATTCATGTTTTTTTTTCTTCAACTTTGCTGACTTTGGTGTACTGTCAGTTCTAAATCCAGACAACAGCTACGAGATGTTCATCGATCAGTCGAGCGTGAGCCGTGGCAGCCTGCTACATGACGTGGTGCCTCCTGTCAACCCACCAAAGGAGATTGATGACCCAAATGATTCCAAGCCAGACGACTGGGATGAGAGGGCCAAGATTCCCGACCCAGAGGCTGTAAAGCCCGATGACTGGTGACTGTCACATCCATATTAGTACACAGAAACACATACAGAGTTTAACATATTCTGGCACCATGCCAAATCTGCAGCCAGCAAAGGACAAAAAACAGACAGTTTGATAACTTAGTATGTGCACTAAAGAAATTGTTGTCACGTTACGTTCAGCTTCCAGTGGTTTGAGTCGAGCTCACAACCAAACTCGTATAACATGAGACACGCAAACCACTTATAATAATATCAGTTATTTACACTACATGTTTATACAGGGACTGAGAGCCTGTTGGTTGTAGGATGGGCTTGTGTCTGGAGAACTTGGCTCAAGATGCCAGAATGCTTCTCAAAATAAAAGTGGAAAGATCATTCAGTATGAGGTTCGGTACTTTGGAGCCTATATGCATTTCCTATAATGTCTGGGAATGCTTTTGATGAGATCATAGGACCTGAGCGCTCCCCTCCCAGACCTGAATTAGGGCACGAGTCAACCTTTGGACAGTCTATGGTGTAATGTGAAGGTAGTAAATAAAGGAGGCATGATGTTCCAGCATTCTATCTGATTCAGGTCTGGTGAATGGGCAGGTCCATAGCATCAACGTCTTCATAATGCAAGAAGTGCTAAGATACTCCTGTCACATGAGGCTGAGCATTGTCATGCATCAGAATAAATCAGGTCCCACTGCAGCAGCAGCATATGATCCGTCACTGTCTGAGGATCTCATCCTGGTACCTAATAGCAGTTACGGTACCTCTGGTGTGGCTCTCTAAGGATGTGCCTCCCCAGATCATCGATGACCTACTACCAAACCAGTCATGCTGGAGGAGGTTGCAGGCAGCACAATCTTCTCCACGACATCTCCAGACTTTTACGTGTGAATCTGCTCTCATCTGAAGATCACAAGGACAGCGATCCTGCTGTTATCTGGCAAATACCAACTGGGCTGCACAGTGTTGGCTGTGAACACATGTTGGGCCTTCATACCACCTTCATGGAGTCTGTTTCTGACAGTCTGAACAGTAACATGCATAGTAGTGCCCTGCTGGAGGTCATTTGTAGGATTTTGGCAGTGCCTCTAAAGTGGCTCTCCAGTTGCTCCTTGCACAAAGGAGAAAGCAGTCAGGCCACTGGGTTATGGTCCTCCTAAAGTCTCCATTACATCTCCTGGTTTACAGGCCTGCCTCTTGGTATCTTTTTCATACTATCCTTGCCACCAAAGCAACTTCTCTGGGTTGCTGACACTGTTCAAGTTACTTTTCTTGGTGATGGTACTAGCACAATACAAACATGTGCAAAAATGATCCTAAAAAGGATCAAAGCAGGGGAATAATTTGTGCTACCGTCTCCGGGACCATTTCTTTATAGGGGTCATCTTGCTAAATGCTTTTTATTTCTACCTGCTGTTTGTTCAATTTGTACAACAGCAGGTGAAATTGATTCATAGTGTAACTTTCTAACACTGACAGATTGAGATCCCAAAAGTGTGACTGACTTTAAGTGACATGGTCATGATTATGTGTACCCCCCTTTCTTTGAGATATATATATATATATATTAGGTTAATTCTCAGATTTCACACATTTTAGTGTAAATATTTATTATCCTTTTAATGTGTTTGTGTGTGTGTGTGCTTGTTTTCAAGGGATGAAGATGCACCGGCAAAGATTGAAGACCCTGATGCGATGAAGCCAGAAGGCTGGCTGGATGATGAACCAGAGTTTGTTTCTGACCCGAATGCTGAGAAGCCAGAAGACTGGTGAAGATATTCACATTCTGCAGCTTGTTAATTATGCTGTACAGCACCCAGAAAACTCCCTAACGTGTTGCAATCTATGTGTGCAGGGATGAAGAAATGGATGGGGAGTGGGAGGCTCCACAGATTCCAAACCCAGCCTGCGAGACGGCACCTGGTTGTGGGAAGTGGAAGCGTCCCATGATCAACAACCCTCAGTACAAGGGCAAATGGAAAGCCCCTCTGGTGGACAATCCTAACTATCAGGTAACAGATACCTTACACGTAATTTCCATGGATAAGGGATTAATGTGAGACTCAGGAACAATGAGATTTCTGAGTCTTTATCACACAAGAACAGAAAAGTATATGCAAAATAAACTGTAGCAAAATCAATAACGATATAAAAAGGGGCCTATCCATAAGTCTAATAATACTTCAGGACATCAGCTCAAGAACTGAAACATTGGAAAATATTGGTACAGATAATGGATGGATAATGACTGCTGCCATCACCAGGAAATGGTTAAAAAGTGACCCTCCAAACTATTGAATGCAGCGGAAGAAATCTGGAAACAACAAAACTGGAAAAATGCATATTATTTAAATACTTGGACAATTTCCACTGAACTACATAAAAATGACATCTCCACCGCAATTAATGTTCTCTGTTTGCCCCCCAATTTCTGATTATGCTGTTTCCTGTATGTCATCATTAACGTCTTTTACACTTTGTGTATACGGAGAGCCAATTTGGCCAGATGTGCTCATCAAAACATACGCTCTCCTGGCACGCATCCAACACGTTGTGAATACGCACTGAGTGTGCACCGCAAAGATGCACCAACGGGTCCCCATGACCACACACACACACACCTACGATGTTCTGTGGTCATAAAAGTTTAACCTAATGGCTCTAAAACAACTGCAGCATGGGGCTTTCTGCTATAGCTGGCAGACAAAGAGTTAAACGATGCTAAATAAACGTAAAAAAGAAAACCTTCACCTGTCATGTTTGTTTTGTAGCAGCTGAGGGCAGCCGGGGCCTTTTTTTCTCATCATGTCCTCCACTTTTTGTCTTCCCCCAAGGGAGTCTGGAAGCCACGCAAGATCAATAACCCAGATTATTTTGAGGACCTGCAGCCGTTTAGGATGACACCGTTCAAGGCTCTGGGATTGGAGCTGTGGTCCATGACCTCTGATATCTACTTTGACAATTTCATTATCACCTCTCACAAGGAGGTTGCCGACCGCTGGGCCTCTGACAGCTGGGGGCTTAAGAAACTGGTGGCCAGTGCTAACGAGGTCAGTGTGCAGCCTGCAGAGAGGTTGAACTAAACACCTGCTGTGTCTTTAAGTACATCGCATAATTCTGTGATGTACAATGAAGAACATAAAATACTCACAACTTGATCTCTGTCTATTTGTTTTCTGCCACTTCTTAATCTCAACAGCCAGGGATTTTTGCACAACTAATGATGGCAGCAGAGGAGCGACCATGGCTCTGGGTGGTCTACATACTAACTGTGAGCCTGCCTATTGGACTGACTGTGCTCTTCTGTTGGCCAAAGGTACAGATAAGGTCTTCTGATCATCTCCACCATTTACATAAAATAATCACTCCGTTCTTAACCTGACTGAAGCTGTTGGATTTGTTTTCCAGAAACAAGAGGATGATGATTATGTGTACAAAAAGGCAGATCTTCCCAAGGCCGATATAGAAGAAGAGGAAGAGGAGGAGGAGGAGGAGGAAGAGGTAGTAGTAGATGAGGAGGAAAAAGCAGCTGAAGCTACAGAGGAAGCACCAGCTGCAGGTAAGATGTTCTACCAGTGACCAGATTGAAGCGGAACTTACGTCTTCATCCTCACCAACTTTTTACTGTTTAAAGCAACAGAAGAGGAGGAGGCAGAGGATGATGATGATGGCGAAGATGAGGAGGAGGAGGAGGAGGAGGAGGAGGAGGTTGAGGTGGAAGAAGTAGAGGACGAAAGCAAAGCTCCAGAAACAACATTAGAAGAAGAGGTTTGTGTCGCTACTTTTTTTTTTTACCTGAGCTGGAGAAGCTGATGAGGTCTTTGTTTTTCTTTTTCATTACATTATTGGATGTTTTCTAAAAGACAAAGAAACAGAAAAATAAACTATTTTTCTATTTTCTATTTTTCTTTAACATAAAAAAGAAATAAAAAATAGTTAATTTTTCTGTTGAGGTTTTACAGCGACTGCATGTCTGAAACACTAAGCTTGGTTGGCTTATCGAGGTGAGTCTTTCTGTTTTCTAAATGTGGAAACCACATTTAGATCAGACAGATGAAATATCCGTAACAGTACAACCATACGGACTATTTCCACATAGGAAAAATCTTTGGTTTGAACAAAGGTGTGAAGAATATACTACTCAGATTAATACCAGTAAAACAAAAAGTTGTATGATATACCCCGATCAGTAATAAGAGTTATGTCTGCAAACATAGGCTCCCCCTGCTTGTTAATAGGTAGAATTCAGGTTTAACTCTGATTATGTTTCCATCCTGTGTATCAGTGGTTCCTAACTCAGGGTCCTGAAAGAGCACAGGGTGAGCTCTTGACTCTACAGAGCTAGCTAGGTCATGTCCACACAGACAAGTTGAGGTGTATCCACCAAATTTTGCTGTCATTTACACGTTTCATTCAGGTGGAATCAGCATTTGGGAGTCTTAAAACACCAAAGTAAATAAGTGTCGTAATTAAAATCTGCTCAACAACATCCAAAATAAAATGTTTAAAAACCAAATAAGCTACTGTTGTAGATTTTATCTTGTCCATCCAATCAGATCTCTTCCATGTATTTAGTCTGGTCAATGAGCTGGTGGAGCTGCTGTAGTGGAGTATTTCAGGTCTGTCCTAAAAAATTATTTTTTTTTCTGCAACATGTCGTTGATGAAAACAAAGAGAAGCCAGAAAATGTAAATGAATCGTTCCTATTAAAAATAATAAGTGAAGTAAAAATGTACCTAAACGTTGGTTTATCAAAGGACAGAACTCGGCTAGAATGGTGAGAAGCTAGCTAATGAAATCATAAAACAAAGCATGCTGTTAGCACAGTGCAGGTGGGAGTGGGGAAGGTGTAAGGCTTTTTGGTAGTGCATGAAGGGGTCCTTGTGGAAACTAGGTTAGGAATCA
This sequence comes from Pseudomugil gertrudae, assembly GCA_037177535.1. Lineage (NCBI taxonomy): Eukaryota > Metazoa > Chordata > Actinopteri > Atheriniformes > Pseudomugilidae > Pseudomugil > Pseudomugil gertrudae. The sequence continues at coordinate 24,427,794 of JBAMHV010000004.1, read as the reverse complement.
CTGTTTACAATAGTTGTGAGGAACTTTGTATACTTCAAGTTCATTGAAGGAGAGAAAAGTGGTTCAACCTGAAGTTGAGTTTTAGTTATTTTTATTTTCATTCTTTATTAAAAATATATTTAAACTAAAATATTTTTTATACTCTAACTCCTATAAAGCAGCTTTATGCACAAACTGCAGCCTGCACCTGCTGGTCCTGTCCAGCATCGAAGCAAACAGAATAATGGTCTGGCTGCTGTGTTGTGCCAAACAAATGTGCTCTGCCAAGTGGAGTTATATGGGTATAAGGCTCCTCATGGTAATATTTTTATTTATTTAAATATGTTGTCTAAACTTATTTACTTGGAATTTATGTAAACTTGCTGGATCTAACTGGAGAGCATAGAAATAAGGGAGAATAGTGCAGAGCAATAAATGAGAACAAAGGAAGAGACAAAGATACAGCAGATATAAACAACCCTTTACTCCAACCTAACAGCAGACAACCAACTGGTACACCTGTACAGAAACACTCCGTACAACCTTTACCAGTAAATTAGAATGACTTTCATTGGGGATTTTAAAAAATGGTATTCAAGATGATAACAGTCAAAATAACAAGAACATAACAAAAGAAATAAATAACCGAAACAAGAGTAGCTGTTAGTGTATGAACCCACTGGGCAATTCAGTGACTATGTCGGCATGAGGAGTAAGAAATATACTGTATGACTAAGATCCTCCAAATGTGACCAGGCCTCCACAGAGGCGAGGGGCAGAGTAGGGCGGCTTAGAGACCTGGGCAATCTGCAGTGATCCTGGAGCACAGACCCAAGCCACCCCAACACAAAGACTGCCCTGAGGCCAGGAAGGCCCAACCAGAGTTCCCTGCAGTCATGAGGCAATGACCCTGGCTGGCCAAGATCGGCAGACACTGACCCTGAAGTGCCCCAGCTGCCCAGGGCAGCCAGACAAAAGGGCTCAGAACCTCAAGAACCCAGAGGCAGCCCCCCAGGAATCAATGCACCATCTACCAGTGGATGTGAAAGGACCCTTTGCCCTCATCCGCCCAGCTTGTGACAGTTTGTGTTGTTTGCAATTAAAATTGAGGAGCAGTAGCCACACCATGCTTGGCATGAAGCCACACTAACAGCTCTGCCCACTAAGTATAATTAAAACTGAGCTACCACGGCATGCAGCCAAGGAGACCACTTAGATGTTCCCCACACACCTCCCAGACCCTACATGTGTGTGCAAGAAAGGAGAGAGGAAAGGGGATGTAAGACTAGAGGGTAGCAAACTTCCCTCCATAGAATGAGCCACTGGCAGCTGGAGGCACCCGTTCCCCAGGAAGTCCTAAAGGGGAAATTCCTCCATCTGTAGAGATAAAATTACCATGCACTAAATGTAACCCAAACATTATCTCAGCTCTAAAACACTAAAATAAGTTGTGCATGACCACAGTGAAGTAGTTTTCATTGTGACTTCTTCTGAGACTGGGCTTACAACACACTTTCATGTTTTTTTTACTCTTTTTATTAAATTCTGACCCACAGGTAAAGGGTGGAGGAGATGTTGCTGAAGAGAGCCACAAACAATCTGTGAGGAAGAGGAGGGTACGGAAAGACTGAGGAAAGAGTCTTATCAGCTGTCTTCTCTCTCCCAATGGAGGAGTTGGAACCCCCGGCGCTGCTCCCTCCTCTCTGAGTGAAGAAGCATGCGTTTCCTCCAACCTAACTGGTAGCCCACAGTCACCCGGCTGCCCCAATCCCACACCCACACCCACACCCACTTTGGTTTGCAGTCTCAGCAAACACATCCTGTTATTCCACCTCATGTTTCTTCCTCATTCATGTGAGCTTCCTGAAGATTTAACCCACCACCTTCCTCTATCTCAGTCTTCTACGCTTTATGTTCCACAAACTGTTGCTGTTAAAACGCCCATCACTCTGAGCAGTCCACATCTTTACTCTGTCTCTAGTGTCAGTCCCCTCTCTGCACACATCAGTCATGATGGGAGTGTCGGCTCCACCATCAACACTCCCTGAGATCATTTTACAGCATATCAAAGGGGCTTCGTCTCTGAAGTTAGATTCTTGTTCTGTTGTCCTTGTTTCAAAGAACATGGTTGAGGACACTGTTTGGGTTTCAAGAACAGGAGAGGATTGAAGGCTGAGGGAGATGTTACTGCAAAGTAAGCAGGAAAATTCACCCCAGCTTAGCATTAAGATTACCTCTTAGAATGGATTTTTTTCCATTTAGATAAAAAAACACTTATTTGTATTGTTTTAATACTGTTATATTAAGTTCAGGATTAGCACTTATAAGCCTATTTATTGATTTTATGCTTGTTTGCCTGTGTGAATGAAGGTTTAAATATTGTAGTATTTTCAGACTTGAGACAACTTTTAACAATGTCGCACTCACTACAAGTCAATCTGCGACACTTCAATGCTTGCAGAAGTAGGTACGTTTTAAATGCCTTGGCCAGCCGTTGTAGGACAGAAGTCTTCTGGACATCAAACATGCCTCTTTCAGTTTGTACACAGCAGTGCTTTCCCACATCCAGATGGAGGACACATCCTAGTTTGTTGTCTGGGGAATGCATCGTTATGAATCTGTCTTGCTTTCTTTTTTTTATTGTCTAAAGCTTTTGTAGTTTTCCCCTCTTGCCAGATGCTGGCACATCTACTTGTTTACATTTGTTTGCAAATTGTACATTGCTCTTGGAAATAAAACTATTTAATAAAAAAAGGACAGTGACCAAGACATTTATTCAAACAAGATCATCTCCATTTTGGGAACTATTTTCTCTTCTTTGCATCACATTTTGCAGACAATCAGACTCAAAAGAGGGTAATGATCTTGGATTTTTATTAAAACAAACATTTAAAGGCAAGGGTGTGAGGGGGGGGGGCATTACACATGCCACACAAATACAACTGTTAAAACACCTAAATAACTTTAAGTACATCATATACAGTGTTTAGAACTCCCTAAAGATTAGCCATTTATTCTGTTAAATAGTGCCAAATTGTTTCAGATTTTTATTAAAAATGGTTTTAATGGAGTCCAAATCTGCTCAAATGACTTTTCACCATCCTCCTCCCTCTTATCCGAGGCAGCAGACATATGCACAACATGCAGCGAAAAGCATCCTCCAGCCCATAATGCATCTCAGGCCTGATGGGATCAATACCACTGATGGCCTCTTAACTGCCTTTGTTCCTCCTGCATATCTGCTCTGTTGTCAGTAACAAGAGAACCAGACAGCTGCTGAATTTCTGACCTTGTCAATACTTGTACAGGGGGTGTGATTATTTAAATAAATCGCAACAAAAAACATCAGTGCTTGTTTGCTTTTAGTTTCTGTGCTTAACTTATTACTGAGCTCTACACATATAGTATCATTTACTATCGCATACAAATACTCAGCATCTTTATACAGTCTGCAATTTGGTAATTATTCATATATGTAATTAGATCCATTAATCTGCCAAAACAAACACTTGAGATTTTATTCACACATGCCATCTAAGATGAGTTTTTTTCACTCTTTAACACTGTTGAGTTTACCAGTTTTTAAATATAGATCCAAAACCAAAGTCTCAGATCAGACAGCAGCACAAAATATTCAGAAACAATAACTGTCACGTGGTTTGTTATATTTATTACATAGTAACTTAAAAGGGTGTTGAGATGGAACGTAATGTGAAACCTTTATAACAACTTGCAGCAAAAATAAAATATAGAAACACTATCTGAAGCAAAAAGACATTTTAAAAAGGACCCACGACCTTCAGCCACCAAATATTCATACTTTGTGTTAGTGGTTAAAGGGTGATGTCTGCAGCTTAGAGAGGAACACTGAGGGCCAGATTCATTTAACATTTATTTCTGACTCAACTGGAACGGAGACTAAATCCATTTTAAGTTATTTTTTCTATTTACATTAGGTCTGACTCAGTTAAGTAGTTACAGAAAAAACCTGTGTCCGTGTCTCTGGTGGGTTTCCCTTTTTTCCAGCTGCTGGCCCCGGACTTCTTTCTTTTGACACTCGCTCACTTCCGCTTGCCCTTGGTGTCGGTGGTCTGGAAGACACTGGACGCTGACATGAGATTCTCGATGTACTGACCCAGCACCTGGTTCTCAGACTTTAGCTTTAAGTTCTCCTCTTTGACGGCGTCGACCCGTGCAGAGAGGTCTGAAACACACCAGAGAGAGGGAGGAAGCTGAAACACTAACAGATACCGGCTTCACCCGTCTCGGTCTTCATCTCAAAAATGATGCACTGGAAATCTGAAAGCTCTTTATGCTCCAGCATCATGTAAATGCCTTCCCTCTCTGTGCCTACTGTGGGGTTGTAAATAAAAGGTTTTGGGAAATCAGTAGCTGGAGCAAAAAAAGAAGAATTGTTCAAGTTGCAATAAAATTAGGGCCGTGCACTCATGTAATCATGCATTGGGTCAGTGTGATTGTACTAAGCAATGGGTCAGTATTACTGATGTATGATCTAATATTTGAATAATTGCTGTGATGAATGCAACTTTATCAAATCCTACTAACTTCAACATATTTCAGTAACAGATTAAATGTTTTCATTACCTTCCAGTGTGTGTTGAAGTTCCAAAACTTGGTTTATCAACCTTGTCTTCTCCTCCATCTCCACCTGATTTTCCATGTCTCCTAGAAAAACACAGACTTTTACTTTTTACACACATGCAAAAAAAAATCTTAACATGCAAGGTAGAGCGTGTGTAACAAAATGTACCATCTATGTCGCAGTTCATGATAAAAACTTCTTCCTCCTGTTTGGTATACAGGGCTGCAGATCCGCTTTCAGCTGTAAGATAAGGAGGACAGAGAGTGTGTGAAGAGCATGATACTGAAAGTGATGTTAATATGGAGGATTTCCAGTGTGTCCTATTTGTGTAAACTGACAAATGTGGGGTGGAATAGTATGCCATTCTCACAAAATGAAAACAGGAATGTATTTATAATAAATATATTTAAAAACTAATGTGAACTAAGAATGATGGATACAGGATACCAGCTTTGACAATGGAAAAGCCTACACGTGATTTAAAGCCAAACGCACGTTGATCCCTCTTTATCTAGAAAAAGCCCTTTTTTTATTTTGAAAAAAATACATTTAAGCACGAAAGCAGTGTAAACAATAATTCGGTGCAAGTGAAAACAGTAGCAGGTACCACACCCAGCCTGTGAGGTAATGTGGGGATGCTGCCTGCTGCTGATCACCTCAGTTTTAGACTTACCTGCCCATATCTACTTTCTAATAAGATTGTTGCGTATAGCAATTCAAAACACAATTTAACTAAAAAGTTCAATCACATGTTAAAACCCCACAAAGGCTAATACAATCATCACTAATCATATTAGGCTCAAGTGTAGCATCCTTGTCCGATACTGGGTGTGTGTATACATTAGCTGTATAAGCTAACTAGCTTAGCGGCTAGCGCTAACGGATTACAACTCTGTGCACTTCTAACATGAATATATGGCAAATGTCGCACTAGTCTGAACAAAATAGTATCATCATGGCAGCCATACACCTGGAAGCGGTTCTAATTTAACTACTAAAGCGTGTCGTTGGGAAGTATGGGAAGAGCAGCTATAAAGCTAAAATCTGCTAATGGCTAGTTCTAGCTTCGATTTATAAAAACAAGCTGAGGTTCTCCCCAGGTTTTCTAAAACAAAATAGTTAATCGTAAATCTACCCACCTACAATACAAAAGGATTATCCTGTAAACTCACTACTGTGCTGATGAGGAGAAGGAAGATGATGATTACAGCTGAACTTCATCAATTGACGTCATCACTGTGCGCACAACAGCCCACCGGCCAACAGGGGGCGCAATACACCGTACATACAGTATGAGGTTACACTAAAATACTAAAACACACAAATAGCGCTGCCATAAAATAAATACTTTACATTTTGTGAGGAAAACACACCAGGTGCGTTAGAGTAGCTTACAAAACCTATATATGCTGTTATGTAAACTGAATTCTTTCCCTTTCTGTCTGTATGCATGCAGAGTTTGCGGACTATGTGCAGTATTCCTGCCGCAGCCTCTGCGTCTCTCAGCTCACTCTGAGTCCATATGCTGCTGTTTGATGGCCAAGGCAAACCCTGAGGATGCTGCCTTTCCAGCCAACACTCACTGCCCAGTTCATTCAATTTTAATCCTCTTGCTCTGCAAACATGTGTCTGACACTTCCTTAGATCCCCTGAAGGATGCTTTATCAGAGAAATATGCCAAAATATTAGAAAAATAGTCTTGTTAAATGTTATTCAGACACGTGTACACAAAACGCCCAATATATATTTCTACTTATCACAGACATTTTTGATGGTATGACAATAATATTTATTATTATTATTAGTTTTTTATTATTATTATTTGTCTGAATAGTATGTAAGATGACATCTAAATCATAATCTTGATGTTTTGTAGACTAAATAAGGAGGAAATATGTATTTTATTTTACCAACTTGGTCATTTTTATTGTTTACATTCAAATACAATTAATCTCATCTGCGTTTTAATGTGAGTATGAAGTATGAATATGGTTTTAGTCGCCATAAAGCTGCCTGAGAACTAAGACGGAGAGGCTGAAGAAGAGCATCTTCCCCCTGGCTGTCCACCTGCTCAACCTTGAGCACTGAAAAAAAAGCCACTTCTCAATTTTGCACATGTAAATACTTACACAAATATGCTCCTGTATTCCTCAATCTGTCCGGTTGACCAATGCTACAGAACCTGACAGTATATAGGCTTACTGAATGGCTCTCAACAGGTAAAGGGTCTGTTATTATTATTATTACTATAGTTTATTTCTCACATGGATATGCACAGTCTGCATAGGACTAGGCACAATAAAACAATTCAAAGCACATATTGTGGCAATATGCTTGAAAAGGAGCATGAAGAAGAAAGATCAAACATGTAGGAATTAAGTTAAATGGAAAATACTAAACTACAGCTTAATACCAGTAAAGTCCTGCATGAACATCTAATCTTGTGTTTTCTCTGCAATAGCAATGTATGCATTGTATCTCTTCTCTTTGTGCAGTTTTCTTCAATATTGCTGTTTTCTCAGGCTCAAAATACCCAGAAATCCCAGTTCCACAGGCTTAAGGGACATTGGCAGCAAATATAAAGGTTTGTTGTGCTCAATTTTTTCTATTACAGAATTATGATGTGTTTTCAAATCCAGAAGTACATTTCCACACGTAAAATCCCTGAAATGATAACAACATTATGCTGAGTTTACAATCCCTGCATGTATGAAGAAGGTGTTTATCAGAGACTTAGCGAACATGGTTCAAAGTTGCGGTGTGGATCAAAATGTGGTTTTAAAGAGACTTTATTTCTACACTTCTTGGACATGTTTGGTGTAAACAAATGAAAAGCAAAAGCAAAGCCTCTTTAGAGGCCACACCTGAGTGCTTTTACAGCAAAACACACCCACATAGCCCCATCGCTTTTTTCAAACTCTTGTTTCTGCCTCCTTGACCTATGCCCAGTCGCACATTTCTAACATGCGCGGCCATTTAATGCAGAGAATAAAAAGATTTTTAAGTGATCACTTGAATTGTATGAGGACAGTCACCTCACCTTGAGGAGCATGTTACACATGAATGTTTTCCTGTTCAAAAGGCTAACCACATCCATGTGAAAACAACACTTCTTAGAAAATGGTTTAAGTGATCTATCTGGCTGCAAACAATCCATGTTAGTGCTGGCTTTGGTTCCTTATAATGAAACCAGAAATTGTTAACCTAAGAACAGCTGTACCTGCGTCATCTCCAAGCGAGATGGTTGTGAACATCTCATCCTGTTCGTCCAACGCAGCCTCCAGGGCCTGAGTCTCTCTGTCTACCTCCAGTTTGGATTATTTTTAAAGGTTTTATTCCACACAGTCGTTCATTAGAGTTTCAATTTTTGCTTCTATCTGTTTGTCTTCTTCTCCTTTGGCCCTGCTGCCTTTTCACCTGCTGCTCATGTCGCTCACATTGTCACGGTTACCTGCTCTACCTGACTGGCAGCTCAGGTTACATAGCTGTCATGGGAATGGGTCACCATGGCAACCTCTGCATGGGGAAAAAGAAACACTGGAAAAGTACCAAGGGTCAAAGATTAAAGTCATGTGAAACTCAGCCATAAAGATGCCACAAGCACACACTCACACGCATTTACTTGATATTAAAAGTTGTGTTAATGTGGAGTGTGCAAACAGCCTACAGTCTACATTATTGTAGCTGACAGGATGATAAAGATTTTATTAACATTGATTTAAAAAAGCTTAATGTAATAGTTAAAAATTAAATATAAAAATAAATGTCCAGCAGAGTTTCAGATCGCTGCGTCATTATGAGAGGTAGCATTCTGCCTACTGCTGGTTAAAATCACACAACGCAGCAGTTTCACCCTAATCCTGCACAACATATAAGGGTCATGCATAAAAATATTTTTAAAGTTTCAAAGAATAAGTCAAGAAAATTCTTTAAAGTGCAGCTTAGGTGAACAATAACTGCAAATATCATGTTGTATTTAATTAGTCTTATTGTCCCACAAGTAACAAAGACACAGCAATAAACAAAATACATAGAAAACGTGATGTTCTTCAAGACTTTTCAGCTGCATCATCAGGCTACAATATCTGGAAGTCTCATAAAACTGTCGCAAAACAACGACACCAGATGTCTTTGAACCTTTTTAATGTACAACACAGGACCACAAAATTACTACATCAACAACCAGAGGCTTATATAACACACACATTCAAGCTCAGGGGAAATGAAACAGACCCTTAGTCAGGATAAAGTTTCAGCTCATAGACAAAAATCCCCACACTGACATCATCTGTCACATTTTACCTGTTTTCTCTTTGCTTAGAGGAATTGTAACAAATGGTGAGAAAACTGTTTTTGCATATAAATAAATATGTCTGTGTGTGTGTGTATTAGAAACTATTTAAAATATCGGTAAGTTTAAAATCTTCTTGTACTAATCAAGTAGACCTGAAGAAGCCTCTGTCAGAACACACACACCATCACACACCTAATTCACTTTCCATTTTATTAGGTACACTTGTTCAACGGCTCATTACCAGCAATAGCTGATCAGCCAATCACAAGGTAGCTACTAGATAGCCTACATTTTGCTATGATGAGAAAGAAAGGAGATTTAGGTGATTTTGAACATGACACGATTGTTGGTCTGAATATTTCAGAAATGGCTCTGGGATTTTCACACACAATCATCTCCATGGTTTATAGAGAATGATGTGAAAAAGAGAAAATATCCAGCGAGCTGCAGTTGTCTGGACCAAATGTTGGAGGTCAAAGGAGAATGGGCAGACTAGTTGGAGATGATAGAAAGGCAACAGGAGGTCAGATAAACAGTGGGTACAACCACGACATGCAGGATATCTCTGAACACAACATGTCCAACCTTGAAGCAGATCCAACTCAGTACCAGCAACATAAAGTAGTCAGCGCAAATCCCTGTTTCACCAGGGAAAAAACAAGTGGTGTCAGTCAACTGCAAAAATCCAGATTAATGATAGAAAATGACAACAAGAAACAGTAAAGGTCTGTATTACTTTCTCTGTGATAGTCTTCAGACCAGATGCCTGCTTTGGCACCAATGATCTGATCTGCCAGGGTTATGTTAGGCATGGGGCACACACACTTTTCAATTTGTAGAAACACTGACAAACACACACACACACACGCACACACACACACACTGAGGGGATAAGAGGCTGTAAAAGAGCACTCATCCATCTGTCGATCTTCCAGCTTCTCTGGTGCTGTGCACATCAGCATATTCATGTCTCCTGCAGAGCCCAGGATGTTGTGTGCACGTCTGCAACCTAAAACAGGCAAATTAAAAAAGAATAACTTCATTTAGTCTAACTTATTGATCCTGAAAACCACTGAAATTCCTGAATGGACAAACTACTCCTTCCTGACATTGCTGTGTTCATAACACAGCAACATGGTAAAACACAGAATACCAAAAAAAAAGTTTTTTTAAGCAGTGAGAATAAATAAATGTTGACCATGATCTACAACTAACTGCCAACAGCAGACATTACCGACAGCGGATTCACATGTCTGCCCTCTAGTGGTGGAAAGTGGTAATAGGTGTAAGTTCTCTGGACTGGTGCCTGTTTCAATATAATTTCTAACTCTGCTAGGGGGAAGGGGCAGCAACATTAGTGACAAAAAAAGTGGCATAAAAAACCACATAAACCAGAACAAAACAAACCTCAACTCCAGAGCCTGTTACAAAACTAAATACTACAACAGTTTCTTTCAAAGGAACCTGCAAAAGTACAAAAACAAGGCACCAAACTGCAATGCTTCCTACTGGCAACCTGATCAGAACAGCTACCTACCCTCAGTGTCTGTCAGCAGTCTGGCTTTATAGCAGGTCGGTGGATAACTGGGCCAATCACGGGTTAGGCCCCACAGCGACAGCCAATCGCAGATGAGGGATGGTGCAGTCGGATGCGGGTAGAGGAGCCAACCAATTCCTTGGTTGTGATAAACACAACAGGCCGGGACCATAACATGCCTAAAGGGTTAAAACAGGAATATTAAGTAAACGAGACATAATTTAAGAATCATTTTTATGCTGTCTATATTTATCATGCTTTTTATTAGTTCTTTCAGTGGTGTGACTTGCAGTTTGGATGCCCCGTCACTGTTTTGGTACACAGCGACGGGTTGTAGCGTGGGAGGAGGTCATCTCCTCTGTGGATCTAGAGTTAACAGAGACGGAGAAAAGATCTAATGACAACATGTTGGTTTGGCAGAGGTCAAGGCCATATCTGCCTACTTGATGACACAGAGGTCTGGACCTTGATATTTTTTCACTGTGTACGCAATAAAATTAATGAAGACTTTTGAGGTGGGTGGTGATCTGAGAAGTTATGATGTGAAGATTAATACTGACTTATTTATTCTTCCCATATCAGCTATTTTCATTCTAGGACTGATTCTCATGGTTAATTATTATCATGAACACAGGCGAAAATAACAGATAGATAGATAGATAGATAGATAGATAGATAGATAGATAGATAGATAGATAGATAGATAGATAGATAGATAGA
>JBAMHV010000004.1:24391028-24410794 GCA_037177535.1 Pseudomugil gertrudae | reverse complement strand
TAGAATAGAATAGAATAGAATAGAATAGAATAGAATAGAATAGAATAGAATAGAATAGAATAGAATAGAATAGAATGACTGAATTATAGTTATTTTATGATACTTTAGTCTCCTCGTGGCAACAATGTCATCAGAATCATTTTAGTACCTTTTCCAATTAAGTAAATCCAAACAACTTGATGGTGTAACACTGTCATGCAGAGTGGGTTTGGCAACAGCAGTGGTGCATGGGGGTCTGCGTGGAATTGGAAAAATGTAGAAGAGGAACTGATATTCCTGATCCAGTCTGATCCAGTTTAGATTGGGACTGGGTTTCTGCTTTTTGCTAATTCTGGTCCACACTCCAGACCACTTGGTCAATGCACAATGCAACTATTTGTTTTTGCCAACCAGTAAAAACATGAAGAAGAGTAAAAAAGAACAACTGTGGGACAAAAATGAGGTTTTAATTGACCGAAAACAGCATCTAACATTATTGTACCAACCTGGGCCCGCTGGCGGAAAAGGAGCTTAAGGCCACTGCTCGGTCTCTTTTCAGGTTACAAACAACTTGTGTTGCCATGGGGATGAAGCAGATCTAAAAATCTACTAAAATATTGTCTGATCAAACATGATCTAACAAAAAGAAGAAGAAACATAGCAACAACTGGAAAATGCAACAGCCAGGATGGAAGAGGTCATACAGGACGACGTAATCATGGTGGTCTTTGGACTATTGATGACAGAAAACTCTCAAACTAAAAGAAATAAAAGACTTTAGAAAAAAGCCTGGAGACTGTAGGATAACTGAATTTTTAGTCTACTGATTGTAACCATGCTTATAATTGATTTTGTCTCCTTCTGCAGTCAGAAGGCTGTATTTATTTTATTGGCTATACTCCGTTCCATGTCACAAACCACAAAGCCACAACTCGTCTGTTTTTCATACACTAAGATTTCGCTCTTAAATATTAAACTAGTTTGATACTTGCAATTGTCAACTCCAACAAGTTTTGAAGCAGATTGTCAGAACAAATTTACTCCTATAAGCAGGTATGTGATTCCCTCCAAATACATTTACCTCACATTCAGACAGCTACCTATAATCTTGAGTGAATTATAAAAATAGAGGAAAAAAAATCCATCCAGGTGGTCTGCTGGATTTCTAAAATCGGGTTGGCCAGTCATATCATTTCAACCGAATGGGTTTGGCCTACTAGCTCAGCCGTGAATGGCTGAACTACTACCTCCTCTTTCTGTTTATTATTACACCTGCCATGTACTCACTACTGGGGAATCACCTGACTGCACCTAGCAGAGGGAGAGGACATCTACAAAGAGCAGCATCCAAAACCTAACAGGACACCAAGATGCAGAGGATTGTTTTGCTTTGTCTTTGAAAAGAATTTTGTTTAAAATGGTTGGACAAAAAGAAAAATCAGACAAGAGTCAATATCGGTGAAGCCACTGAGGCAGTAAAGATGGCCTCAGCTGCGGGACACTTTGGGTCTGCAGTCCTATATGGCTATTTTTCTGCTGGACAGGTCTGAGTTTTTAGTATAGAGTTTGCAAAAACATGAAATATAACCTCATGGCATCCTTATGTATAGCCGGAGGAGACTAAGCACCATCTAGAGATTAAAAAATTAGCAATAATTTAAATAATTTAATTAACCTATTTGTTATATTTATGTTTTGTGCAAATGTAGGTGTAATGGAAACACTGTTTGAGTTCCACTGATCAAAACTGACCCATGACAGCCCGAGGGAGGGGTTACAGTCATTACATGTATTTTGGTTAATGATTTGTAAGCCTTAATAGCAAGACACATGCTATTTCAGCCTTTGTCAGACCTGATAGAAATAAAATTAGGAGCATTGATTAGTTATGAATGTTACTCTATCTGATGTCAGCTTGCATCTGTTACTGGCTTGACTGTACTGAGACATCCCCGGGCATTTTTTCTGAGACGTCTCAGACAATCCAATCAGGCCAAGCTGATGTAGCTCCACTTACTGAGGTGATCAAAAACTGGGTGTATATATTGGTATATAATTGCTTTTCTAAATGAACAGATCAGGTTTAATTTTCTGAGATCGAGCCACTTGATTCATTCACATCAAAGCTGCCACATCTATTCCACCATTTTTACTACAGTGTCTCAGAATAGACAAACAACGTTCTGATTTTTAACACTACAGTTTTGCTTAATAAATGCTGGAGCACTATCTGGGCTAATTAACACATTAAAAACACAGCAGCAGAATACAACACACATTTACACTGAACCTGTAGTGCTGCACAGGGCAAAACGTGTGTAATATCACTTGGCAATAACAACTCATTTTCTTTTTAGACAAGACTGATTTGGTAAGATCCAAGATTAATCAAATATCCAGAACATCAAGAATAGAAAAAGAGTTGTATCTCTTGAATGCCATGTATCTTATGTTGATACAAAACCAATACACCAAAACCCTAAACATTCATTGTCCCCAGTATATACACACTGAATCACGTGCAGTAAATCCTGCAGAAGATGCACTGCTGCAGTCACACGTGGTTATTTTTACAGACTTTAACTCGGGTGTCAAATAGAGAAATTTCTCAAATAAGTCCAGAGTTGGGATGCAGGCTTTTTTGCATGCCACCATTCCATAACATCGTAGAAACTACACAAAAAATTTGCCTCCCTGCAACATTTTGAAAATAAATGTCAGATAAAACCATCATATTCACAAGGAAAGTCCTCCTTTCAGCTTGTCAAACTAATGTTAACTTCAATTTGGTGACAAATAGAAGCCTTGCTTTGATTTTATGTTTATTTATTTAATATTTTAAACTATACAATTATGTCACCAACCACAATGTGTTTGTATGGACCGAAGAGCAACAAATGTTACTTCCACAGTGGGGAAACAGCCCAGCACCAGTTTCATACCTCTCATCTGTCTGCAAAATAAAGTGACAACCAGTGTGTCCCAAGAAAATCTTCACAGTGCAGCTGAATCTGCAGAGGCATGATGAAATAGTCAGAAACAGTGTTGTATGAACTGCCACGTTCATGATTTATGTGATTGTTGTGCAAAGACAAACAAGGTTTTAGGTTCTCTGTTTTGTTGTTGTTTTGACAGGGGTGGTCTTTGTGTTGTCATGTTGTGCTCATCACAGATGAATACCTCTCCTCATCTATTTAGCTCATGAAGTCTGATTTTCCATCTTCAGTTATGACTGTTCTATGTTACATCTTAGCTCTTGTCCCTAATTCCTACTTGAACCTATGTCCCTGCTTTAGTCTCCAGTGCTGAAGGCAATAGGAATGTATAATTGTATGGGCTTAAGATTACATTAATGCATTGCAGAAATATATGTTCTTTTGTTGCTGCACTGCATTATTAAGCTTGTAAAATGAGTTCAACATTTTAACGTCTTGGGACAGTAACCTCAAAGTGTAAAGCATATTTCTCATTTTGAAGTGTGAACCACACCAACATAACATAAAGCCAAACTATTAAGGCAGTAGATGTTAAATTAATTTTAGTCAGACATACTGTATATGCTTTAATCTGGAACAGACTAAACTGTGATCTGCTGCTGATTATTACACCCAGCTGGACTTTTATGACCAACTGCAATGATTTTTTCTCTTCATCATGACATGCCACCGTGTTGCTTATTGCCATTTAGCTTTATTGCCTTTTTTACCACAGACTTGCCCGAGCTTACAAGCTTAGAACAGTGTTAAATCCAATGGGCCATGCAAGGCTATGCCAGGGACATGGAAGGGACAAGGCAGGGCCATGGCAGGGACAAGACATGGACATAGCAGGGACATGGCAAGGGCATGGCAAAGACATGATAGGACAATGGCAAGGATAAGGCAGGGACATGACAAGGACATGGTAGGGCCATGTCAGAGACATGATAGGACAATGGCAAGGATAAGGCAGGGACATGGCAGGGACATGGCAAGGGCATGGCAAGACATGATAGGACAATGGCAAGGATAAGGCAGGGACATGACAAGGACATGGTAGGGACAAGGCGTGGACATAGCAGGGACATGGCAAGGGCATGGCAAAGACATGATAGGACAATGGCAGGGACATGGTAGGGCTATGGCAGAGACACGATAGGACACGGTAGGGACATGGCAAGAACAAGGCAGAGACATTATAGGACAATGGCAGGAACAAGGCAGGGACATGACAAGGACATGGTAGAACAATGGCAGGGATAAGGCAAGAACATGGTAAGACCATGGCATTTGATATTTAGGAGAAGCAGGGCTTTGGTTTTATCTGTGTTTAGCAGAAGTCATAAATGATAAAGATTTTTCTGAACTGCATTAAATGCCTGGTATAACTTGGGGTTTGCCTGAATTGTGGTGGGGTCTGTGCAGTACATCACACTTTCATCAGCATATTTTCTGAGGAAATTTAGCTTCTGATACATTTTTGAGGATGGTAAAATAGAGGATAAAAAGGAGTGCCCTAACACTGACTCCTGAGGCACTCCATTGAAGATGTTCAGAGGTAAAGCCTTGTACAGTATGTTCTGTCTGCTAGATCATTTTCAAACCAGCAGAAAGTAATGGGAGGCAGATCAGCTCTTGCTAGGCTATACATTGGCAATGAGTGGTCCACTAAATCAAAGCCTTAAAGATAAATGAAAAGGGATGCATTGTTTTGTTAATTAGTTTTTTAGTGTCAATAGAATTAATAGAATCAATACAAACTTTGCTGTTGTTGTAGTGTGTCTTTTTGGAAAACCAGACTGAAAGTCAGATATAACCTTTTATCTTACTGATCAATAACAAGGGACTCAAGACGTTTGACACAGGGTTTAGGGATAGTAATTATTCAGATCAGAGGGATCACCCCCTTTATCACAGTCAAATCACACAAGTGGTTTATTGTCCTTACAGATCTAATTATTAGGCATTTTCACAGTTTATTAGCAACAAAATGATTTGATTTGTGAGAATATGTTTATATGGCAGTGTTTTTAGAGTTTGGCTCCCTCTGTTATCTGGTCTGGTCTGTTCAGCCCAGACCAGAGCAAAAGGCTTCCAGCTGCACTTTCATCATATACTACTGTATGTTCTAGCTTAAATCTCTAACAAGGAGAGCAACAATACACCAGCAAACCTGGAGTTTAAGCTCTATAAACTGTTCAACCACTCCAAGATTTTTCTCCATAACTATTTAAAAAAAACAAATATCAACCTTAACTTAAATATTGACATTGTTTTAATTTTTTTGTTAACATTTTTTGAAAAAAAATTTAAATATACCAAACAGTAAATTATATTTTTCATCTACTTTAATAAACTGCTTCTCAGAGTGCCATCAGACAGTATTGGATGACATCACGGTGGGAGATCCCTCACAGCAATGTCTTGACACAGATAATTCCTGGCACCAAACCGTCTTAAAGGCATAAAGAATATGTCTAAATACAGACACATCATCTAATCAAACACATTGAGGTGCTGGAGTTGTGCTGTCACACTTTACAAAGAGTAGAAACTAATGCAGCAAACAGTAATATCTTAGCACGATGGTTCATCTAATAATCACAGAGCCTATTAACTCAGAAAGAAGAGGCAGAAATAAATAACAGCCAATGGAGTGGAAGCACAGACACATGCTGTTTTTTGCCATGCAGACAGCGTGATAGCATGTGTGCTTATGTCTGTGTCAGTGTACAGTATGTGGGGTGGGGGCTGACTGTGTGTGAGAATATGTGTGTGTGTCTGTTGGATGTTAGAAAGAGACAGGGGAGCACATATGGCCCAAACAGTTGGGGATGGAGCTCAGAACTCCCACATGATACAGACAGATAAAAATAAAATGGGAGAGAAAGGCAGATGGAGAATGGCAGGAAGAAAGAGAGAGAGCGAGCTGGTCTCTTGCATGACATAGCACAGAGGATCAGAGTCAGTGTGCATGTGAATGTGTGCACACCAGTGATCACTGTGTGAAACATAAACAAACTCAAACTGCAATATTTATATCTGATTCATCCTTATTTTACTCAGATACACCGGTCATTTTATCAGGTCCACATTGCTGGTAGCAAGTTGGACCCTTATTGCCTTCAGAAGTACTTTAATTCTTGGTTTCATAGACTCAACAAGGTGTTTGAAACATTCCTCAAGAGATCTTGCTCCATTATTGACATAATAGCCACATGGTCAGACATAATGGTCAGCAACAATACTCATGTAGGCTGTTGTGTTTAAACCATGCTGCATCAATACCCAAAGGGGCTTAAAGTGTGCCAAGAATCCACCACACCATCACACCAGCAACAACAGCCTGAGTCATGAATCCAAGGCAGGATGCAGCCTATCATGGTGTTTGAAGCTGAAATAAAGACTCTGATTATGCAATGTTTTCCCGTTTTTTATTGTCCAGTTTTGAGAACTTTGTCCTCGGTTTTACTGCTTTTAGCTGACAGCAGCTGTGGTCTGCTGCTGTAATCCATCTGATTTAAGGTTAAACTTGTATGTTTAGAGATGATATTCTGCAAACCTATGATGAAATCAGTTACCGTACTGTTGTGTCTTGTGACCAAAGATAATCAATTTATCGTTGTAAAACAGAGCTTTGATTGGCGAGATGTGAAATATTTCCAGTTTTTGTTCCCTGAACAGTTTAAGCTTAGTAACCTGAGGCAATCCAATACTGAATGTTATTGACAAATACAAACTGGAGTCTGTTTAATTAATTTAACTCAAACCAGTCCATAGTAGTTCAAAGCACAAAGAGAAATGCAGCACTGAAAGAAATAGCAGAATTAAAACTTATAGATGAATCTTGCAGCTGTTTTGGTGCTGTGTCATCTTGCAGCGCAGCCATTAATGCGCTGGTGAGTCCTAATGGCTTTATCTGCTGCCAGCTCAGACGGCAGCATCTGGACTGATGGCATTAGACAGTAATGCACAGTTACCGATAACGGTATCTTATCTGGTGATCTCTAAGTTATTTTGTTTGCAATGTTAGTCAGCTATCAGTGCATTAGTTAATTCATCTCCCAGAAACTGTTTTAATTACTGACAATGCAGACTTTAATATGAAGTGCAAATGATCAAAAATTAGTGAAGAATTAGATTCAAACATTTGCAAAAACTATACAATTTTGTGTGATATTTTATATGGTTGTTATTGTTTTAGGCTGCAGGACTCCACTGTGTGTGATCTGTGTTACTGCCATAGTTATTTTACTAGTTGAAAAGTTGCCCTAATAAGGGCAAAAGATGTTACATTTCACATCATCTGACAAATTAATTATTAACTTTTAGCCACACCGACTGTATTTTTGTCCATAATTTAAACTATTTTACCAAAGCTATTTGGCCACGTTAAGAAGGAAACAACATAGTCCTATTTAGTTTTGAATTTACACCTAAACTTTTCACCTAAAATTTCCACACTGATGTTGGGAATAAACTCCAATGTTTTCCCTTTTATTAAATATAGCAGCATCTCAAAGTGGTTAAGTCATTGCTCTCCTGTACTCCTTTTATTGTTTTTTAAAAAGTGATGTGATATATTTTGGTCACAATCTGCTCTGCCCAGCCTCCTGCTCTGCTCAGCCACACCTTTCATTAGCTTAACTACCTTCCCCTGCTGCTGTCACCTGGTCATCATCTCCATTAAGTCATGCAGCTTCACATCACTCTCTCTTTGCCTGCTTGTCTTTGCATTCATGCCTGACCTTCCAGCACTTATTTCTCTTCTGTTCTTGACCTGACCAGCACTTTATTGTCTTGCCCCTAATTTAAATCTGCATCTAGCCCTCATCTGAACCCTTTTCCATGAGAAATGATCAGCAGAGAGTTTTTACTCACTTTGCTTTCTGCCCCATTGGTCCCGTGGTTACTTGCATGCCTGGTGCATGGGAGTTCTGAGTTTGACTCCAGACTTTTCACCCAGCAACAAGTTTTGGCAACTTGCTAAATAAAGACCTGCCAGAATCATTTGTGCTCCTACTGGGTCCACTTCCTGCCCATTACAATTTTTATGAGATCATGTTATATTTCCTCTGCTTTCTGTTCAGGCCATTCTTCTGCCTTCATGAACTTACGCTTTCACCAGCAGAATGGTTCATGTGTTCTTAAAGCATGCTCTTTTATTTAAATGGATTTCAGGATGCTAAATCAAATAATAGACAAACATATTCATCACAGACACAGTCTGTTTAATTTAACTTAAAACTTAAGTTAGAATTAAAACCGAAAAAAAAATAAAATGATCCTGACCAAAACTTTACAGACACTAAATCAAAATTTTTATTTTAATTAGGTTTTAAGTAACTAACAGTTTCAGTCTTCAAGTGTTGCAGTACTTTTAGGTTTTTAAATGTGTTTCATCCACAGTCTTGATGTCTGACAGTAAACCAGACCGTGTTGTGGCTTCAATCTGGTCAGAGCAATAGAGCAATGGTGATCTCCTCCAAGCTTGAAGCCGAATGCTGTGTGAGCACCAACCTTCCTGTGGGTTTTTTTCTTTCTTTTTTGGTATGGGTAGGGGCTCACGCATCACCTCTGCCAACATCTATCCATCCATTATCTGTACCACTTATTACAATTCAGGGTCATAGGAACTGGAGACGGGGAGGCGGGCTGGAGCCGGGGTACACCCTGGACAAGTTGCCAGTCCATCACAGGGCAACACAGAGAGACAAACAGCCAGTCTCACACATACTCAATCCTATATGGACAATTTTGAATGATTAAACAACCTAACATGCATGTCTTTGGACAGTGAGAGGAAACCAGAGTACCCAGAAAGAAGCCATGCTAACACTTGCAAGCTCTTCACAGGCCACTGTCCAAGGCAGGACTCGAAACAGTGACCTCCTGGTTGCAGTGCTAACCCCCTCATCCGCCCCCCCTGCTAACAGAGACAAGAAAAATATATGTGCTTTCACATTACTTACAAAAGTCTTCAATAGCACCAGAAAAATAAGCAGACTTGTTGATTTATTTCTTTAAATTGAGACACAACGTGGGATCTAAAAGAAATTACTAAGTTGCTTAAGTTTTTAGCAGTCGACTACACTGCATCAGTGTCATCAGTGCACTGACAAACGTCCTGCGATCAAATGCTTCCTTTTTTGGTGAATAAATTTCTCCATAATGCGTAGTGCATTAAAGTCCCACTCCCACCTTAAAGTTCTGTTGCCGGTTTATAAAGCTTCATGGTTTAGGACCAAAATACACCAGTGACCTCTTGACCCAGAATCAACCAGACCCTTCATGGCATCTGGATCCAAAGTCAAAACCAAACATAGAGAAGCTGAATTCAGCTTCTATGCTGCACAGGTCTGACATAAGCTTCCAAAAAGTCTCAGATCAGCTGAAACAGTCACTTTTTTTTAGGACTCACCTGTTCTCAGCTGCATTTGGAAAGTTAAAATTGCAAATCTGCAGCATTTCTGTTTTTGGCCTAATTTTTTTTTAAAAAAATCATAAAGTTTTAATAGTCATTATATAATATTTTATTCTTTCCTTTTTTGGTTTTCATAAAATTTTAGTTAAAATTATAGTTCTTATTTTGTAACACAGGCTGCACGATGGTGTGGTGGTTAGTTCTGCAGCCTCACAGTGAGAAGGTCAGTGGTTCAAACCTGTGATTGGACAGTGACCTTTCACAGTCTCCCTGTGTTAGTGTGGGTTCTGGTTTCTCTCCACCATCTATAGACATGCATATTAGGTTAATTCATCATTTTAAAGTGTCCTTAGGAGTGAATGTGTGTGTGCTTGTTCATCTCTCTGTGTTGCCCTGTGATGGACTGGCGACCTCTCCAGGGTGTACTTTACTTCTAACCCAAATGGATTTTCAAATGTTTCTGTAAATCACTTTAAATCCCCCTAATGTTAAATTGTAAACAGTTATTTATAGTATACAGTCATTTTGCAGATGCTTTTAAACAAAGCGACTTACATATGATAAGCAGACATTTTAACCATAGCTATTATAACCTAACATGCATGTCTTGTGGGTTGGAGGAAGCTGGAGAACCCGGAGAGAACCCACACATACATGGGGAGAACATGCAAACTCCACACAGAAAGGTCGCTGGACAACCCTCCCCAGCCTGGGCTCGAACCAGCGACCTTCTAGCTGTGAGGCCACAGTGCTAACCACTGCCCACCATGCGCCTAACTGTGCTTGTCTTGCTTTGCCTGTGAGCTTCAACCTAACAACCACAAGTTTAAACCTTAAAGAGCAGGATTTC
Source organism: Pseudomugil gertrudae (assembly GCA_037177535.1). Classification (NCBI taxonomy): domain Eukaryota; kingdom Metazoa; phylum Chordata; class Actinopteri; order Atheriniformes; family Pseudomugilidae; genus Pseudomugil; species Pseudomugil gertrudae. The sequence continues at coordinate 24,400,563 of JBAMHV010000004.1, read as the reverse complement.
TCTGTCAGTCATCACATAAACACACAAACATGCTGTTAAATACATAAACAATCTGTTTTGAAGTGTCAGACTATATGGAAGTCTAGAGTTGGCATTATTAAAAACTTTTTTTAAAATGTCATTATTTCAGGAGTGACAATTAAAACCAGGACCGGTAATATTACAGATCTGCCAAAGGGGGTAAATTTTTACCCCCTACTGACACCAATAAAATAATGTAAACAAATGCCTTTTTTCTTTTGGATCCTTATTTTATCATTCAAACACTGATAAAGCTTCAATCAAATGAATCAATTGATAAGCATGTGGGATGGATGCATGCTCTATTTCAAATAGAAAATGTTAAATTCAAACCAGCTTCCATTAATCAATCAGCTAACGTCAAACAAAAGATACGTTTTCTTAATATGTAATTATATACCATTTTTATTCATTATTTTAGAGAGAACAGTTAGAAAACATTTATGTTGGAATAAGAGAGTGCTGCATATCTGTTAATATTGATGTTGCAGATAAAAAACCGTGAACAAACAACAAATGCAGTGAAACATTACATTTAACTAATTATGAATGAGGAATAAATGAAATATTCTGTAAATTAGCAGAAAATGGCTCAAATGAAAATGGAAAACCGGGTGGTAGTCCTTTCATTTAGCAGATAGGTTTCACTGTAAACACCTGCTGTACGATGTGATGGCGATCGCACACTGTGTGCCGACATTTCACAAATTTTCTTTTAGTTTTGCTTTTCACACACACTTCCATGTGCGGCCACAGTTTGCTATCTTCCCCCTGGCTCAACATGGTTGGCAAGCTGAGCACTTAGTGGCGGTGACGGATGGCTTTGGGATGCGCACACTGTGCAGCTGCTGACAGAGATGAGTAATAAACACACACCACATCATCGTTGGGTCACATCATCGATGGAGCTCCGGTTGAGGACTTGCATATTCAACTATGTCCAAAACTTTATAAAACATCACAACAGATCATCTTCTCAATGCTTCTCCAGGTTACCGCCACAGCTTCATGTCAACAATTTCCCCCCTTGGTCATATAAGAGAAGCAGATCATTTCTTCTCTATCTGAGTCTTCCTCATTTATTTGTTGGAACACAGTCTATACGGCATAACTATTATCCATCCATCCATCCATCCATTTTCTACCGCTTTGTCCCTGAAAGGGGTCGCAAATTGTTAAATTGATTTAGGGAAATCTATAATTTTATCTGCCTGGATTTGCTAGTTATGAATAAAAACCCTGATGTGCTTACTGTTATTTTGTAGTAGCCTTGCAATACAGTGCTGTAAAACTGAGGCTAGTTTCAGGATTTTATGTTATTTTCTGTGGGCTAAAAATGACAGCTTCTATAGCTCAAGGCACACATGATCATAACCTTTTTATTTTGTACTACATACACCTCAAAATTCACAAGATTACAAAAATGGTCATTTGAGGAAAAGTCATGAAGTTTAAGATGGATAACATGAGGCTAAAAATACAACCATGAACAGATTAAAGTGCTGCCTCCTGGTGGACAGGAAGACTCACACACCCTAGCAATGTCAGACCTGTGATGTTATTTTTTCTTTGAATGGAGGGGAACAGTTTTTGGAACAAGCATTTACAGTTACATAAAATATTGTTTTTTTGACTTTTTTCAGCTCACTTACATCATCTGATTTTCAAAACTTTGAATATTGTCAAGTGCAGCAGTAAGGTGTTATACTGATATAATAACAGGCATAAATCAAACAAATTACTTTAATCTAAAATTTACTTTGTGATCTTGAGAAAAATGAATTATTACTTATTGATCTTGAAATAAAATTAATAATTACATGCATGATAACTTGGCTTCAAAACACCCTCCCTGAATTTTTGTTTTTGTAAAATATATCCTTTTATTCTACTTTTACATTATTATTGGGAAAATCACATGGAAATATAACAATTATTTGCCATCTATGACATTTTCTCATATACAAGGTGTCTTGCTGTGCTTTCTTCATTTATTTATTTATTTTCATTGGGTTGTATTTGTTTATATTTTTCGTTATTTGATTCTCTTGTGTTTCTTTTTGCTTTCTTTCTTTTTTTCTTATTCTTAATAAAAGTGGAGTAACCATTGTTTTAATTATAGCCTGTTTATTGCAGTGCGCCGCGCGCGGACTTGTCCGGGCGAGCAGGTCGGTGGAGGAAACATCCCCGGTTCCCTCCGGGATTTACCCCGTGCTCTGCTCCGGGTTTTCTTCACGTCCATCAGCGGGCTCTTCACAGCCTTTAGCTGGTTTTTACTCACCTCCTGTCCTGATATCACTCCGCCAGCATGGTGGAGAAGCGGACCTGATTATTGTGATGGTGGCAGGCGGCAGTCACTGACTTCCGCCACTGCTTCTCATATCCGCGTTTTGCGCCGTCTGGGCCATTCGAGTTGCCTCACAACCGGACTACCGAGGGCGCTTGTGCTCTTTCTCTAACTCTGCTACATCTTCACCGGGATTTCTTTCAAACCAGAGACCACATGAGATGCAAGTTCACTGGGAAACTCCGGAGCCTGTTCGGTTTACGCAGCAAAACTTTTTCTCAAAGGACAACACTGTGGAGGGTCGAGTGGACTGTTGCTGCTGCTTGTCGGGACGGTTTGTTTGTATATGAACCCTGACTGCCTGCTAACCCTTATACACCCCCTGCATTTATTTCCAGAGGAGTTATAATTGCGAGCAGCGGCGGTATTGTTGAAGTCAGTTTGGAGCTTGTTTGGATCTCCTTCTGGCTGCGTGTTGTTTGTGTTTGCAGGCGGTTTGTTTAGTACCAGGGGAGAGGAGGAGAAGCGGTCGGTCGCGACTGCTTGTAGGTGTGTTACAGCCATCCTCGTAGCCCTTTAAACCTCCCTGGTTGTCGCCCGCTGTAGCGGCTGTTGTCGCTAGTATCTCCCGCTTGTCGCCCGGCTGCTTTGGGACCTTTCTCCGAGGAGGACGCACACGGAGAGGACACTAGGTGGTGGACGTGGAGGTGGCCGAAAAACGAAGACGAGGTGGCGGCGGTGGCGGTCGGCTTGACTGGGAGAAAAGTTCTTCCAAAATAGCAGCCACTCGGTGCAGTGATGGGGGACTTCGCCTCCCCCGCTGCCGGACCCAACGGCAGTATCTGCATCAACAACAGCATGAACCCGGGCAGCGGGAGCGTGGTGCCCGCCGGAGCGGTGGGCATACCTAAGCACAGCACGGTGGTGGAGAGGCTCAGGCAGCGGATAGAGGGCTGCCGGAGACACCACGTAAACTGCGAGAACAGGTATCAGCAAGCCCACGCCGAGCTGCTGGAGATAGAGAGGAGGGAGACCGTCAGCCTGTACCAGCGGAGTCTGGAGCAAAGGGCCAAGAAGTCCGCCGGTGGCAGCAGCAAGCAGCCGCAGAGCAAGCAGCCGGACGCGGACTCAGCATCTTCAACGGAGCAGAGAAATAACACGCTCATAGCGGTAAGGACGTGCTTTCAGTAACCAGCAAAGTCCACGATACTCTTTACAAACCTGTAACTATCGCTAAACTTGTTGACGCGCTCAGCACGCGCACACCTTTACTTTTAAAACAACTTGTTTACAGCAGTTCAGCCTCCGTGTTGGAGGCAACAGGCTTGGAAATGACAGCTGCTGTTTTCATTTGTTACCAGACGGCTCAAAGGGAGCGAAGAAGTTTGGGAGGCAGGGCTCATTAGTCAAAGTTCAGATTTATTTTTCAGAAAAACTTCTCCTTTCTTGTTCTTTGTTTCTGATTGTTTGCTTTTGTGGTAGTTGTCCTGCAAGATAGGCAAGCAGTAACATTGCAACATTGCTTCCTGCAGCAGTTCATGCTCCAGCCAGACCTGTAACCTTTGTAACATACTCTTAAAAATCAACAGAGTTGCAAACACTTTAATTACAGCCACCTTTTCTCAGAAAGCAACCTACCATCAGACATGAAGCCGGCTTCAGATGCTACTACTACTATTTCTTTCTTCAGATTAATTAACAATGATCATATAATTAAGAAAAAATATGGCAAAAGAAGCCAAACCGTCCTGTCCATGCATTACTGTTACAGTTGGAATGCTACTGTGAGTTCTTGTTGATAGGGGGCAGTGGTAACATATTGAGGATTGCTGAATCTCTTATGGCAGTTCTATGAGGATCTAACTTTGCTGCAGATCAGATTTTCATTTCCAGTGTTCAGCTCCAGCTGGCAGTATGAAAGAGATGGAGACAGATAGCAAAGTGTGTTGCGTCCCCTGTTCACACCATGTCCCCTGTGGGCAAACTCTGGTTTCCTTTAGAAAACACCAAAGGATACATGTTGGGAATGTCAACATTGTTATCCCTTTTGTTGCTGCTGTTCCTTCTCTTTTGAAATGCAAAATCAGAGTGGCTTTTAATTTTCTGAGGGTACCTCGGTGGTTATGGCTGCACAAGCCAGACCAGCTCCAGCCCGAGAGAGCAGCAGTGATTTTAATAGTGCAGGAGCTCCCGGCGGCCCTTGTGGACATTAAACCGAACCGCCCATTAGATGGCCTGCAACAAATGCTCTGAGAATGGAGGGATTACTGCTTAAAGACACAGTGGCACAGGCATCCCTTTGCTCTGTCCCTCTCTGCTCCTTTCGCTGTCACTGATGGCGACAGCTTGTATGCAAACCCCACATTCAGAAGCTGAAACACACAGAGCTGTCGGTTGGTTCCTCTTTTCTCATGCTGCATCGTAAGTTCTTGGCAATGTGTAGCCAAGAGGTTGTAAGTAGGATGAAAGGTGGGAGAAGCCTGCCATCCCTTCTCCCGGTTTTTCCTCAGAAGAACAGAGCCGCAGCTAGATGGCTGTATGTAGTCGCTTCAGAAGCAGGCATTCGAGGAAAGCTAAGCACGCTGTTGATGTGACTACATAGACGTGCATACAAATATTCCCAGTGGGTTGTAATCTGGAGGGTCTGTGTTACTGACTAGCCTTTGAAGTATGCAGCGTGCAGACGATGAATTCAGCTTCACTTGCACGTAAAGAATTGCAGCGGGAGATACGGTTATGTCATGGATGGATATGTAAAGTTCACAGCTTGAAGCTAAAAGCTGTACACATTGTTGGTTCTCCATGTCAATATCACCAATAAAACATCCAAAAAGAATGGAGGAAGGTGGGAAAATCTGTCATTTAACAAGAAAAGAGCTTAAAATAGAAATACATGTCATTTTCTTAAGCATCTTGCTTTGCTGTGTACATCCCAGTACAATATGCTTTGGTCTAATGGTTCTCAGACACACCCACGTCAAGGCAGGGGCAAAAGTCTGTAATTATGGAAAGTGTGTTTGTGTTTATGGGCTAAGTATTAGTGAGACTGTTGAAGAAGGCACTGGGAAGGCACTTGTTGTCTTACCATTTAAGCAGCCATCTATGGCTACAGACAAGCGGGGCCCAAAAGGTGAAACTGGAAGTTTACCTTCCCAGTAACCAGCACCTTACAGATCTTTGTTTGCTTTAACGCAAACGCCAATGTATAACTTTCACTAACACTTTTATATTCTGTGACCTTTGTTACATATTACAAGCCCCTGGTACTATTTTATTGCTTTTTAGTGGTTTATGTTTTGTTTTTCAGTCAGAACTTATAAATCCAAAATACCTCATGTCTTTAAAGTTGCAGCATCTTAAGATCTAATTATACCAGTGCAGGCATCTGACTGTTAAGACTGTAAAGTAAAACAGCTGATTAAGTCCTTTTTTACACAGATGTACGATTTCTAGGTCAAACTTGTATCATGCAAAGGTTTCTTCCTGTTTATATTAAATATCTCCAGCTTTAGGTTTCTTGCTGCAACCAACGAGGATGTTAGCATGTGTTTGACCTTTCGCAGAGTGAACTATGATTCAGGAAATGACGGGCAGATTCACTGATAGTTGGAGATAATCGGTACCCATGACTCTATCGTACAACGGCGTTGGTGTTTTAGCCCGTTCAGCTAATACAACGTGGTTCGACGTAGTGAGGTTGTTTTGGGGGGAAGCATTAGGATGCTGAATTACTGTCAGATTAATGGGAACATATGCTACTTTGAAAGAAGCTGAATGATGAGTAAAAGATGGGGTTATTCTAGTGAGATTAACCCGATCTTTTGGTTTACCTTGCTTTTGTAAAGCGTTTACATCCAGCAGGGGATGTAAAGCCACTAACAGAAGCAGGTTCCCAGCTTGCCCAGAGGACAGGAGTTTCACTATGACAGCATTATCTGACAGGTTGTGTTTTTTTCTTCTATGGTTTTTTTTAATGGCGTTACTTATCCTAATTGGTGCCTTAGCACCCATCAATCAAAGCCGATACTGCAGTTTTACAGCTGAAAGGGTTCTCACCTCACACACAGTTGTTTTTACTACGGTGGCTCTGAATGGACAGATGGTGGCACAAATATGGCAGCTGCCACAGAGCAAGTAGAAGCAAATAACTCATTCTAAAAGAGTAAATTATTTTAGTAAAACGATTAGATACCAGTATAAACGTTGTTTCAAATAGCATCAGTTAATGTGATGGGTTTTCAGTATGGGATGATTAGTGCTTACTTGAGAAAAGTGGGAACCGTTGGAAACGGGTGTATGATTAGATGATGCCTCAGTATTTCTTTCATTACAGCATGTCCCCTAAACCTTAAATCATCTACACAAATTAGCTCATCATCGAGAAGGAGAAATGTTCCTTACTATGAAGTTTGTATCTTGAGTTGCTGAAATGAAATCTAGCCGGTTGGTAGCAGACTGCGATGAACTGACAACCTGTTGAGGTGAACCTGCCTCTCTAATGCGAATTGCTAGGATAGGCTCCAGCTTTCCATGACCCTGAATTGGGTTAAGTAGTATAGAAAGTGAATGAATGGATGCTTTGGCATCAACATGTTTATCTGTGGAGGGTCGACACAGCACTTTCCCGGTTTGCTGACAACAAAGTTCCCATTGCTAGTTATTGTGATATTATACATGACCTATTGTTTTTCATGGGAAAAATCATCTTGGGATGCCTTGTTAGTGAGTTTATCGTGTTTTTTTTCTGAATTTAATTGATGAGGTTTCACCGAAAGTCTGTGATTTTCTTGCAGATTATTCTGCTCACGTTTTCTCAACGTTTCCAATAGTTCAACCAACTTTGGCCTGACATACAGTCACTTATGCACTGTTACCTACCGGTGGAACAAACAACTTGTATGTTCAGTGTAATCTGTTTGTTGTTCTGCTTTTACATTTTTGATACGTTTATTCTCCCAGAGTGACATTTGACTACCAAGTGTGAACTAATTTATTACTCTTAAGAGACGAACCGTGATGAAACTCCAGTTGGAGGTGATTTTAGTGTGTATTCATCTTCTTTCTTTTTGTTATAAGTAAGAAAATACAAACATAATCCATTATTGCTTCTTTTTTTCCTCCTAAAGAGAAGAATCCTGTTCAGGACAGGTTGTCATGTAGTAACACGGTTCTGTTCAGATCCCGGTGGAAACAAATGGAGCTGTAACCAGGATCCAAACCCGTGACCTTTCAGCTACAGACACGTGTCTCTGACCCAACAGGCCACGATGTTGCTTCAAAGCAGAACTGTGACCCATACTTTTCCTGACAAAACATCCAGTCAGATCTGATTATCTAATCGCTAACAAGTTTGCAGCTGCGAAGCCGGCGCGCACAGCGAGGGGCTCGTTAGTTCCACTAAAACACAGTAGCTCAGGACGGTCTGTCTTCTGCTCTGCTCGCTCCTTGGCATCCACCTCACAAAGGAATGTCTCACACACACACAAACGCACACACACGCGCACTCTCTCGTTGTCCTACTCTTGGCAGCAGAGGCCAGAGTGTGGGCGGCTGAGTTTTCATGAATCTGGGGCCTTCCTTCCCTTCCTCTCCTCCTGCTCGTCTTCCTCGGTTTGTTCAGCACTTCTCTGGTTTCAGAGTTGCGCGGCGCGAATGTGCCGTGGATTGTCTTCTTAGTAGTGATGGCATTGTTAAAGTCAGCTGGGACCGTTGCCCGGGTGCTATATTTAAACCACTGAGCTGGCGTGAAGCTGACACCCGGTAGTACGCACATGCACACACGCAGCGTGTGACGTCGGCGTGTACGCGTGACATCACAGGCATGCTGTTTTTGACTCATTACACGCCTGTTTCATTGGCTTCCTCTTTTTTTCTTTTCTTTTTTATTGACCGTGTCTTTTAAACTCTGCCCTCTACCTTCTCTGCTCCCATGTGCACTGCATTTTTGTTTCGCCACTCTGGTTTTTTTTTGTTCTTTTTTGTTTTAGCTTCAGTCACTACACTCACACACACATAAAAGCTCTGGATGTTTTTGATTTGGGGCGGCTGCAACCACATTCCCTTCCTCCCACGCTTGTTCACATGTTCGACAGGAACACGCTTTGTGCACAGACCCTTGAATAAGCGAGCGGGCAATTTTTTTTTTTTGTACTTGTGAGTCAAAAAGTTTGAGCAGCTTGGAATGGCTCAAAGCTAGCTGTAGTAAAGCATCACAAGAGAGACATCCCTCTCTTTCATTCTTATATGTGCTTAAAACATGATCTCTAATCTGCATCCTTTCTCTTTAGTTTCAGACAGATTTTTTTTTGTGGCTTTCCACTCCTACAGCTTTGCATTATATTTGCCTGTGCTTAAGTTTTCATTTTAAAACCTGCGATTAATTACTTTTATTGAGCTTTTATCTCTTTTATAGCAAGCTTTAACAGCCAAGGACATTTCCACATACTCCTTCTGTGTAAAGCCACGATCTGTCTCTCGCAGTTCCTCAGCTCACCTCTGTTTGATTTCTCCGGGATATTTTTGCTCCAGTTTTCCGATGACGTGACGTAGGGATGAAAGAAAGCGAGGTGAAATGACACCAGGGAAATCATACCCAGACTGACGTCTTTCACTTTCTCCTTAATGATGTTCTCAAAGATAGAAAAAGCTTTTTTTTTGTCTTTTTAAACAATTTGTTTGGATATTTTACATGTCTACACCTGATCACTTCCACTTTGAGTACATTATTAACCATATTAGAGAAGCAGATCAAAGCGAGGTGATTGTGTTATGATCAGTGAGACATTGATATGTTATCTTTGAATGATTACACTGAAATGATTTGTTTAGCTTTGACGCTTGTCCACCACATCAGAGTGAAAATAAAAAGCCGCCTCGGTCACGGACAGGTCCGTTTTGCTTCAGCTGCAGCACCCCAGTGGAAAGCTGCTGTTCTATCCAAAGTATGGACAGCGGTAAGCGTGCACGTTGTGTCACCACATATTAGTCTCAATTTTTCACAAGACAAAGAATTAAATAATCTCCGTCAGTATTGACTGCTTTCTTTGTCTTTTGCGGATGCTAAGACACTCTTTTTATTAAATAAGGATGAATAGAGTGGCAAAGAAGGCTGCACGGTGGTGCAGCTGGTTAACACTGTGGCCTCACAGCAAGCGGGGCTCCAACCGGGATCCTTTCTGTGTGGAGTTTACATGTTCTCCCCGTGTTAGCGTGGGTTCTCTCCGGGTA
>JBAMHV010000004.1:24371839-24389082 GCA_037177535.1 Pseudomugil gertrudae | reverse complement strand
CGTTGACAGCTGGGATTGGCTCCAGCCCCCCCACGACCCCGCTCTGGGATCAAGCGGTAGAAAATGGATGGATGGATAGAGTGGCAAAGAGTTGAGGGAAAGCCACAAATGATCATCTGATTTAAGTTGAGACGAGCCAACACGAGCATGAAAACATCCCCTGTACTGTTCTCTGACCAAGTTTCATACTTTCAAGTATTCAATCTAATCATTTGGGCTGTCTCCACGTTGCTAATAAGCTACCGATAATTAGAAATCAGCAAAACAAAGGTATTCTATATTTTGGGTCCGGGGCCTTGAAAAAAAAAGGATCTTTTTGAGTTGTTTAGAAGCACTAAAGTCCCATTTATCTATGTAAAAAGGTATGCCTGTTTCAAATGTTGTCAAACAAAACTGACCCACATTCATCCATCCGCAAATAACTGTTTGTTTGACTCTTTAGCTTATATGTGTAACTTAGAAACGGCTTATTAAACAGTGTGTAAATATAAAATCAGCTCTACTGAATCATGTATTTTACAGCTCTGTGGAATACGAGACGTGATACGAAGCATACCTCATTATTTAAACATCATCTAACAGCTCGACTCGGTTGTGAAGTCATGTCTGATTTCCAAACTTTATCATGGAGCAATTTTCCATAAATGGCTGAAAGGCAGTGATTTTAACAAACAAATGAACAAAAACAAACAAAAAACACACCGTTATGTAAATGTATAAAACAGTTAAAATTAAAGTAAATTTACTCTGGATAGATTCACCCTGTGAGGTAGCAAACCATTTGTTCTCCTCTTACCTGAAACCCGTAGGTGTTTCATTTAAGGGTCATTTTAAAATATTTGCCACGTTGCCATTTATTGTCTATTATACGAAAATGCTTAAAACATTCCCATCAGCTTCATAAAATATCATAATCGTTCACTGGAAATACTTTAGGACTGTTTATGTGGACGACCTGCACAATGACCACAGTTTCACATTTATTTTTTATTTATTTTATCATAGATGTAGACCTGCAGTGAAACGACTTATTAGTCTAAAACACTACAGGAAATGCAGCTCGGTTAATTATAAGTTCTTTCTTGATTTGTCAAATAGCTCTCAGTGGCTTAACTTCTAATTTTGCCATCATTTCTCTTTATTGTTGTGTGAGGGTTAACTGTTGTTCTGTAATAGTTAACAAGCAGCTACTGGAGACACTTTGTATGTCACGTATATGCCGTCTCATCTCTTCAGCTGGTGGTGCCACTGCTTTGTTAGTACTCTGTCAGATGGCAGCAAGTTTCCTGCTCTGTGTAGCTGCCGTATGTATCTTAAAGCTCCTGCATGACAGTTTAGTTATTGCATTATTAATAATGGAATGGAGGGAAACAATCCCCCCTCCCCGCGCGCCTCCACCACCATGTACTTAGACAAACGGTAACCTGGTAAAATATGAATGAGGTGCTTATCACCAACGCTTGGACGTGTGTGAGCTTATGTGCAGATCAGATATGTGTTGCATTTCTCCTTTACATCAGAGTGTTGAGAACATGGGTATCCAGGTGTGGAAGGATAGGTGTTAACTCCCTCTGTGAAGTCTGAGTTAACAGGTAAAATGTGGATTCTGACTTGTTAATTGCATCAACACACTAACAGCTGCAGCACAGCTAAAATAAAACAATCTCAGACAAATGGCAACAATCCGCTGGCTAAGTGACCTCCAGCGGGGACATTAATCCCACTTTCTGTTTCGGGTTATAGTAAAAAGGAAAACTCTCTCAGTAGTACGGTTTGTGCATGCTGTCTGTAATAAAGTCAGAATAAACGTACGGATAAAGCGACAACTCGAAAGAAATGATTCATTTGTTTTTCACAGCAACTGTTTGTCTTTTAACCATTAGCATTTTAATATTTATTAAAGAAGAATTGTAAAAGAGTTGCGTCAAGTACCATTGCATATTGAGTGATGTTTCAGTGTTCTTTGTTTAGTAAATTTCTTGATCTGTGATGCTCATTGCTGAGACTTTTGCAGGGCTGCAGGTTGTATAATTTACATCCCTATGTAAGGATCTGTGACTTCTTTTAGAGACCGTGGTGCATCCAGCCCTGGCTCGCAGCGAGTGCATTTGGACCTATTCTTTTTACTTTCAAATGCTAAATAACCAACTCCTAAAACTAAATAAAGACAAATTGCTTATTTTTGGGAAAGAAGGTTGGGTTTTATGACAAAGTAAAAGGCAAAACTACTAATATAAATGTCATAAGTTGAATGGATTCAGGAAAAGTATGCATATGAGACCAAACCAAATATGCAACGCAAACTGTGTTCATGGCTATCGTGTAGCATCCTGCCTTATAAACGCTTCATTTCGTAGATGCTGTTGCAATTTTAGCCACTTTTTGTTTCAGAAATCAGAAATAAACTGTGGCTTTGCTGGGTTTATCTTAAATACACACTTTTCTTAAAACTGACATGCTGCAGCGGTGGACTTAGCTTAACTCCATCTGTTTGGCCTGTTTTCTATATTTGCTTTTCTTATTGATCACGACGTGCACCTCCAGAAGTAAAATTTCCAATGTTGAATGAGCAAACGGCTTTGGCCTCATTAGTAGCATCCCGTGTAACTTCCAGGCAGGGAGATGATGCTCCTGTTCCTGGTGGGGTTGCTTCCCTTTTTTCTTTTCTATGTGGGTATCCATGCTGTTGGACTCTTTTCTTTTCTTCCCGCTCTGACTCCAAACTTATGTTCACTTATTTTTAAGTTTGTTGCAGTGCAGACAAACATGAGCTTAGCGCAACAGGTAGTAAGCAATATGCCAAATAAGCAAAAATCAGTTTTAATGACAAGATGGTGTTTCCCTAAATCAAACTACTTTTTTCTTTTGGGGTGTACACAAATGCCACAACAGCTGCAAATTTGACCATCCATCCATTTTCTTATCCAAGTCAGGGTCACAGGTAGCTGGAGCCTATCCCAGCAGTCCAGGTGAGAGGCGGGGTACACCCTAGACAGGTGTACCAACACGGAGAGACAGATGACCAGTCACACTTACACTCATACCTGTGGACAATTTAGAATAACCTAACATGCATGTCTTTTTTTTTTTTAAAGAAAAGTACTAATTATGGATTCTTGACACCATAAAATTACTGAATGAATAATGCAGAAGTGACCTCCGAACTAAGAGTACAATGAGATGATTTTGTTTCTTAGTCTGAAAAGAGGGAAAGAAGAGTTATGTCATTGTGCTGGTTGCAACAGCACTTATGTTTTTGTGTACTTGGGGGAGGTTTCTATTTCTCTGGTTTCTGAGTTGTTGTGAGGTTGTACGTGCATGTGTTTTAATATAATTGTGAAATTCAATTGATGTTGGAGAAATCCCCAGAAAAGTAGCTGCTGTGAAAGGTTGGCTAATGGGGATCTAATAAATCAAACAAACAAGGGAAGTTATGCAATCTTGTGGGATGATTGTTTTGAGTTTGTGCAGAGAAGCAGCTGCACGTGAGTCTCTGTTGGACTAGCGTTCAGCATTCGCATCATGTCAGCAAGTTATTACATATTATAGAAGTCCACCTGCAAAACGGCATGGATAATACGCAGGGTTGAAGTTTCCAGATGTGAAATGAATGCTGCCAGAGCTCAGACACACAGTAAAACCCTGAGGAAATATCACCTAATTTGTGAAGGGCAGCTTCCTGTTATTTGCAGGAACTTCCTGTTTCTCTTGTCTGTTTAAACTTGCTCACTGAAAAATCATATTACTGCAGTTATTACCTGTTTATTCCTCTCTTTTTTCCCGCCTTTCCCTTAACGTCTGTCCATCACAGGAATGGCCTCGGCTAATGTTGGTATCTTTGCCATGTTTCCTCTCGTTTTCATCCTCTCACCCCATCGCCCTTTTGTTCATTCCCCCTTTGACCTTTTGTTTATCATCCTTGTAATCTGTCCTCCCTTCTTTCCTCTGCATCCTTTAGACTCAGTCAAGCTTTCCACCCCTCTCTCCATCTCTTCTCCATGTCTTTGATGATCCCTGGTTCAGTGTCGGCTAGCAGGCTTAGCGCTCTAAAGCTCTCTCGGCGCAGGTCGGTGGCCGGGAGAAATCCTGTGCTAAGAAGGAATTACCTACCGCACGGATTCCTGAAACATACCCTGACTTATATACACAGGCTTTAATTGCACACTCACAGATGTGCACACTAAACTGCATCTGATAAATCTTTGTGCTTAAGCTGGTTTGTATTTTTTTGCTGTGTTGCTGCAGAAACCTTCATCTTTTACCCTTTCCATCCCCTGTTAGATGACATTTGTTGTTCTTTCGAGGGCTAGGCAGATTCTCTACACCTTCCTATTGAGTCAGCGTCATGAATTTTTTATGGATGTTTGTATGTGTGTGTGTTGGGAGGAGGGGGGGCTGCATCAATAGCCATTAGTGCAGCAGCTGTGGTAATTTTGCCACAGTGGCTGCAGTGCAGGCGGAGGAAAAGAAGAAGGAAAAAAACATTGGCTGACAATACTGCAGAGGGCAATAAGGAGGAGAAGATGGAGTGAGGACACAGTGGGACAGCAGGACAGTGTGAGGGAGGATACTGAGGATGTGCTGGGACTTTTATCCACATGGCTGCTATGCTGCTGTTTAATAACTGATTTTAACCAGGTGGCTGCAGGCTGGAAGCCCTGCTTTGACATAGCAGAGGACCTACAGATGACGGCGTTTGTCTGCTGACTGTTCAGGATTGCATGAAACTGCCTTCGCAGGCCTCCAAAGTGGATGTTGTCACCGTCAGCTTAGTGTGTTACAGCTGCCTTAACTTGATTTACATGAACACTATTATCTTGGTTATTGTCAGATTTTTTTAATTACATCTTAAAACATTCAGTTGCCTGAAACATGGATTAGGAAAATAAAATGTAAAATAAAACTGATGCCGCTGCTTTGAGTGCGCTCAAATAAGCCAAGTCTGTACTGTGATATAGGATTAGCAGCTTAATGAAGTAACTTGGGGTTGAAGTCTGGGTTTTCAGTGTCCATTAGCCTGTTAACCTCACCAGGTTGTGTCACCAAGGCAACCTATTTTAGAAACCTAACCTTGTCTGTAGCGGATTAGAGATCAACACATGTAATGGAATGGCCTCCTGATCAATCAAATCTCCTAAATAAGTAAATATATAATAGATTAATTGAAGAAGCTTCTTTTCAGAATCTTCCTGAGCAATAGTTTTGCACATTGAAGAGACAATATTCAACTGATTGCCCTGCAGATTGAATCAGGTCTCATAAAAAGTAACTAAAATCATCAGTAATGTAAAAAAAAAAACTTTGAGTCTGATGTTCCAGGGCTCGGATGTCTGAAATAAGCTTCAACAATGAGCCACCGAATCACTGCAACCATTCTGCTGGATGTTCTTCATTGAGTTGGTTTACTTCTTTTACTATCCAGCTGGCACACGAGCTGGTTGGATATGATGATGAAGGGATGAGGAAGGAGGTTATCTCTTAAATTGATGGGAAACTTTCAGCAGGAGGAGGCTCCACCTTTAAAACTACAATCTGTCTGAGCCGTAGAGATTTATTTTGTCATTAATTGCATTTGCAAAAAATGTTTTTGGGCGACGTTCAACGTTGAATGAAACTTATTCCGCAGAGTCAACAACATTAATCACCTTTTAGTTTAGCATCCAGACAGACCTGATGTGTTTACATCGATATGATGGAGGTGTGTGGATGCTTGAGCCCAACAGGTCATTGTGTGGATGTGCCTCCTGATTTAAACAATGTGCTGAGTCCACCTCATGATCTGACAGAATGAAAAAAGAAACTACTTAATATGCTTCAGATGTATCGCACGTAAACACACATTTAGTAAAATACCTCACTGTAAACCACTCGGTCTCCCTCAGAGGGAAGGGGTCAGGAGTTGATCTCAGGCTTCCCCGGTCCACATGTTGAACGTAGCCTCTGGTTGCGTGTGTGGGTATGTAATAGAGAAAATGTGGATGGGTAAATGGGATTTTTAGAGGAAATGTTTTGATCACAGCCCATTTAACCAGAAAGTATCCGGATATCCTAAAGCTGCTTTGTAGTAAACTGTTTATCTTATTCAGGTTTCTGAGCATTACCCTCTGATAAACACCACAGTGGCTCAGATGGTGAGAAATGTGACCATGTGTGGCAGATGATTAATTTCAGTGTGTGTTGTTGTTTTAGCAGCAGTTATTTCTCTGCTTTACTAAGTTTTATTTGGAAGGGGTGCAGTCTTTAAGTTATACTTAAATTCATCCATAGATTCTTAATTCCTATTTTTGCAAATGCCAGAAAAGCATTGAGACCCATAACTCATAAATCATAGTGTAAATAATAGAATTGTGTTTAACTAAAAGCCCTTTAGGAAACTCTCCACTAAATTTACTGTATTCTGTTTTGCTTAACTTTATCATTTTTGTAGAAACGGTGTTCCCATGTTGCCCTGTGATTTGGTTACACAGTGGAGCTACAAAAGACAAGTCTAAACATTTAAATTTTTTAATACAAAAAATTATATTTATACATCTTAACAAATCTTAACTAGTTTCCATCTGAATTTGAGGTGTTAGATGCCTATTTCGTAATGAATTTCAAGCAGAAGCCCAAGAAATGGGCACAGGGTTCATATGGATTGGTTTCAGTGTATAAGGAAGGTTTAAGCTTCATGTTAGGTTAGACACAGAGAGATTTGAAGGATTGGAAATATGATATATAGCCAAAAGAAAAATGAAAATAAATTCTTAAAATGTGACACATCTGTCGATGTTCAGGAGCTTTTCCCCCTCAACTCAACATTTTATTGATTTATTGGGTCATTTGGACATTTACTTAAATGAAATCATGTGTAGTTTGGAGGGGAAAGTAAACTCATAGACTCCTGAAACGTGACCCAGACGACGACATAATGATTGTTTTCACTAGACATTAAAGGGTAGAAGGGTTGGAAACCACTGCTTCAGTCTTTAATAATGTGTTGTACCTTCAAAGCTTGTCATATTGTCCATTGTGTGAAACCTTCATCCTAAAAATAACTTGTTAGTGTAACTGTCAGCTGAAATGGAGATAATAAAGAGGAGTTGAATGACTTCAAAGCTGTATCTGACTACAACACTTTACTTAATGTTACTCTCCATCACTGAGCCAGATATAGTACAAGGCAAGCCAATTTACAGCTGAACTTTATGACCTTTTGAGGCTTTATAGACAGATGTGTGACATGGCAAAGTCTTATAAGATTTGTCAGGGATAAACTTGGAAAACATTTTTTTTGTATTTTTTATGAGAAGGAAAGGTTGAATTAGTTAAAAAAGACATCAAAAAGTGTGTAAAACAGCTTTAATCAAGCCCAGCACAGTTTGTATGACTGCAAACGCATAACTTAAACCAATTTCTCCAAAAATAAACCTAAAAACAGACGTGTTCATCAGATATTTTACTCTTCCTGAAATCTCCCTGTAACGTTGACTTGTTTTGGATCTTGATGCGTTGAGCTACATTCTCCGTCAGCAGCCTGTCTGCAAATCACTTCCTGAATGGTTCCTAAAATAGCTGCAGCAACGATCACAACCAAGGAAACATGCCAGCTGCGCTCTTCAAAAACCACACTCACTTTCAGCCTCGTCTCTCCCCATGCTCGAGTATTAAATGGACTTTATCAGCAGCAGTGCCAGCGTTGAACACAGCCAGCCAAGTTATTGAGCCTTGTTTGTTGTTGTAGTGCATCATAAATGCTAAATTATTCATTAATCATGAAATAAAAAACAACAGAAAGGTATTTGTCTCAAATCATTTCTGTGGGACATGATTTGAAAGTTGCTTTTTCTTTCTGTGGTTAAAACTTACACACTTTTTCCTGCTGTTTACTGTAACAATGAATAGATTTTAGTCCTTAGTCAACATTTACTTAATCTGTTGATTTTTAGATTATGGCAGAAAAAGGATACAGCAGTGGCCTCATAGATGGTATGTAAGGCCTATGATTTGGATTTGAAACTATACTATTTTCACTGCCATCGACCTTGTGACCTTTCATTTGGTCGTATCGGCTCCTACACTACCCCCATTCCCTCATTTCCGTATTGCAGCTTGCAGATGCATAGCATAAGGATGAGGATGAGGATGTGCACAAAAGGATGTTTCAAAAGATTGCAGAATATGTGACACAGCAACAATCACAACCAAAATAGCCATCATAAACACATATAAAGCTGGTATATTCTCAGAATAAGAGTCTTAGTACCAATATACACTGCTGGTAGTTTTTTGTTTTTCGTTGTATTTAAAGAATAAATTTGACTTTTATTGATATAAAACATCTTTTTAAAGGAGAAACTTCCTTACAAAAGTTTAATTTCTTTGTCATATGTAACATGGTTGCGTTTGTGTTAGTCCGTGTGTTAAATAATGACAAGAATACTTTGTGGTATGTTTTTCACCCTGAGCAGATTTAGGTCAGTTGTGACATAACGTTTGTCAAGCCAGCTTTTTAGGGTTTAAAGCTCAGCTGAGGTTCTTTAGACATCATTTCCTGAAAGTCTCCTCTGCCGTTAGAAGTAGTTAATAAGTGACAGTTCCTCTGAAACAAAGAGAAGAGGTGTGATTAAACTCTTTTCTGGGATTCTTTTATTTTGGGTTTGTCAATGGCAAAGGAGACATTGAAGTTTTTTTTAAAAAAATGTCTTTTTCTTTTCTTTTTTCTTTTAATGATGGATACTTAATGGCTGCAAAGCAAAACATAATGGAGAAAGCCTCTGGAGGATCTTCACTGTCAGTTAGCGGGGGTCCCCGGAGAGATGGAAAAGTCCAAATCTGCGTTATGTACATATGCTTAATATTTTAGAACATTAGCAATATTTTCCACACCATTGCTTTTCCAGTTCATTACACCTGTGTGCTAAGCAAATAGGCCTGGGAAAAGGGATGCGAGCTGCTTTGAGTGTGATAACAAATGGAGAGAAAGAAAGATGTGCTTGTACGTTTGGGAATTATTTCTTTAGATTACAAGGTTTCAGACGGTGTTAATATTACCGTGGTTATAGAGACGCAGTATGAGCTTGTAAACATCTGACTCATTGTAGTTTTTTTTTCCAGGTTGGTCTTTTTCAACATTTTCTTCAATTTCCATCACAGTTATGTTGATGCCAGAGGCGTATCAATACTCAGAGATTAATGATTGTTACAAACGCTGCATAAGTTTTGCACAGTTTGTCTAACTTTTACCAAGTTATCATTGAAGTTGTATTGATGGAGTTTAACCTTATTCTAAATAAACTTATCAACATCCTCCCAGATATCTTGTAATATGAGAGAAAATCTTTAAAGTGTATGTAGCCGTGCTAACTTTGAGTTGTTAAGAGTTATATCTTCTGTTGCACACTGCCCATTTTCCTCTCTTTCTCCGATGTTGGGGCATCAGTAACATTCCATCTGCTCCTGGTTGATCCTGAGGATATACTGCATAATCCCTGCAGGGGGATTACACCTGCCCCAGGGGTCTGCTCCCCGGTGGATGAATATGAGCTCAATACGAAGCTAGAAAAATGTTGCTGCTGTGAATGGATGTTTGCAAAAACTAATTCACTAATTCACTATATTTGTAAAGTTTGTTTTTTTTTTACCTGTGAAAAACAAACTAAAAGGTGTCCAATCAAAGAGCGGATGGCTTCCTGTCTTTCTGCACGGCAGCAGGTTCGTAAAGGCGTGTACAAGGGTAACGAATGATTGTGCAACGATTTCATTAATAGACTTACTTCACACTTAAGATTTCGGATAAAAACTGGACCCTGGTCCACTTACAAATGAATCTCTGTTCAAGTGAACTACATACAGGAAGTGGACCACAACGTGTGGCATTCTGGGTAAACGGAACCAAAATAGACATGCTTGTAAGTCTCACGAGGGGAAATGTTTTGCAGTCAAAGGTGAAAGTTTTATAGAAACATAATCAACCCAAGACTGCTAAGATTTGATGCTGCTCCATAATTAGCTTTTAATAGGTGAAACAGAAGGCGTCGTGCATTTAGCAGTGGATGAAACAGTTTTAATTTCTGTTGTTCATCTTTTTTTAGTAAATCTTGATGCAGCATTGGCTCTGTTGAGGAGGAACACATGTTTTAATCAGTCAACTCCCAACCGTACAGAGTCTGGCAGAATAAAAGCACCTTGAAACTGGGACCAGTCACCTTTTAAAGAAAGCTCGTTTCAGAAAGCTCATTCTTTCAGTTGTGACCCAAAAGTCGTGATCACAGATGAGAGCTTGCACCAGTAAATCCAGAGCAACCCTTGTCATCGCTGATCAGCTTTCATTGTCATCGCGAGATCATGAAACCCATCAACTATTCCGGCTTCAGCAAAGAGCCACCCCTGACCTGCAGGGAGCTCGCCACCCTTTTTCCTGTAGAGACCCTCATATATGGAGGGACTGACTTTCCTCCAAAGTGACTGATTGCTCTGTTGTTTTCAGATTCTAGCAGCCAGGCAAAGATGCAAACGGTGTATTTAGATTTTTTATTTTAGACTTCTGTCTCGATATCTGTGAGTGTCGCTCTGACGGAGCCACAGAGGAAAGAGAATGGAGAATGAAATGTCACTCATGCTTGTAAGACCTTTCTCTTTCCTGAGGAGGAAACAGATTTATGAATCTGACACAGGAATGAAGCCCAAGCTGGTACAGCTGCACGTACACATGAGCTTTCCATTAGTCCTTTTGCTGTCTCTTTGTCTGCCTGTCTGTCCGTCTGCCCCTATTACCTCCTCCCTTACCAAGTGGCTGTTTATGTGGATTGTTTTCATGGCGTTGTCATAGCGACCGTGATGCAGACAGCCCGAACAGGCTGCCTGTCTGCCTGGATATGTCAAGTGTGTGTGTGTGTGTGTTTGTGATGAAACGCCAGGGTGCACTCTCCTGGGAGAGGAAGTGTTTGGAGAATTATGTAATGTCCTTTTTTTTTTTTTAAAAAAAAAAGGGGGGAGTCAAAAAGAAAAGCTTGTACATCTGCATGTCGCTGCACAATATTACTCACTAAACATGGACATTGGATCAGGATCGTCGTGTAGTTTGTGGACATTTTGGGTGCCGTGTGGAGGTCAATATTCCGTCTTAACTTTCTCTTTTTGAGAGCAGGATACAGTTTCTAAACTTGAACACTCTGTCAGGCAGCTGGGGGGGTGGGGGTTGAAACGAGGCTCTTTCCTGTGTGAAAAGTTTCCACTGAGGTTGTGGGCTCTGTGCCAGTAGCCACCCTGTTCAGAGGGAGAGGGGGGGAGGATTGGATGGGAGGAGAAAGCAGAGGAGGAGAGGGTGGGAGGAACTTAATGAATAACACAGAGAGGTGGAGGAAGCGAAATAGAGAGGTTCGGTTTGTTGCCAGGTGGGAGGTCTGTGAAGACTTGTGACGCCGGCATTCACCCACAGAGAACCCTGTCATTGGACATCATAAAAAAAAGGGGGGGGGGGGGGTGTTTGGTCTATTAATAGGATGCTAATCTACGAACGAGAGGGCTAAATATAGAAAAAGATGCAAACAGAGACAGGAGGGAATCAAAGGAGGTAACGGAGCAGTTTGATGAGGTGGGAAAGTTTTTAAAAGTGATGCAGTGTGAACTCTGGTCAGGTTGGTTTAAAGAGGAAAAGTATACACCTGTAACTTCTCTCACTTTAAGAGGGATCAGTGCATTTTAGTTTGTCTTAGAAAAATACCCCTACAACCAATTTTCCAGTTTTTTATCCTGTAATAATAAAGTTAAAGCAGAATAAACTTTTCAGGTAGAAATAAACAATTGCTGGGTGTATATTTTGATTAAACCTGAACACGTGTATGTTACTGGAGGAAACTGTCTAAATAGTTTCTGTTGAGTTTGTTTCAAATCAGTATTTTTATTTCTGGAGAGAAGACTGCAGATGTGAAAGGCTTGATCACATTTCTGTTGGTAATAAAATCTATTTTCTTGTTTTGCTTTGCCTTCATGGTGCGATGTCTGTTAAAGCATTCATTTTGCATGATTTTAGCCCCATATTCCGACAATTTAGTGGTCAGATGTGTTATTGTATTAATCTGCACAGTATAAATCAGTTTAACTTTAAACTAAGGCAGCAGTTTGGAGGCAGTCTTAATATTTAAGTGGTACTTTCCCAGTTAGTCCCAGTATTCAGCTTTAAAGTGTGACAAGTTGCTATGAAATAAGTTGCAGGAGTGGATGTGGATGAAGCTTTATGAAATTAAATCTTATTTTGTTTTGAGTCTGAATATTTTCTTTAAAAAAAAAGAAAAAATGTAAAGAATGAAGTGGAGCAGAAGCACATTAGCCATAAAACACTGAGGGCGGTGTCAATGCCAGGTTTTTAACAAGAAGGGAGAGGGCACTGAATAAAACAGGACCTTTTGGAGTGGTTGCATCAATTTTTTCATCCAATCATGTAATTTTATTATTTTTTTAAATGTCATCTTAAGTATCTCAGGTTTACACAAATGGCAATGCAAGTTCACTTTGAAGCTCCTCAGCAAATTTAGGTCAATTTGGCAAGTTACATTTCCAGCGTTTTAACACTTTCCTTCATTTTAACATTTAAATCAGAATTTGAAGGTGAACAGTTTGTGTTGCTGGTTAGAAATAAAGACTTTCATGGTGCAACAGTGTGAAATGACTGATTAGGAAGTGGGTTAACAGAAACAAGCAAAAGAAGTGATTTCATATCTGTTTTCATGAGCTTATTGATCAGACAAGAAGATCTGTCTATTTGTTGGGAATTGTTATCAAAACACTTTGTTTCTTGCTGAAAGTAAATCTGTGTCTTTTAATATCTAGAAACAGAAGCGAAGACTAAATCTGTAGTTCATTACGTTAACGCAACACATTTCTAATGCTGTGTCAAAATGTGAGCAAAACCAGCTGGACAGGAAGTGACATGGAGAGAACTTCTCTTCAGTATTAGAGACGTTTGGGATGTTATTTCCTGTCTGGGAAGATGCTGGTCAGTGAGGTGTTTACTGCTCGCCGGATCAAACTGCACGTTTGTCAGATCAGGTACATTATTGTTTCATTTTTTCCAAGACCTTTTAGAAGAATTATACCACTACATTAAAAAAATCCTTTGAGAAAAACATCTGTAGCACAAAAAAACGCATCAAACACATCAACATACTTCCATATTTTCCCAGAGTGGCAACTTCTTGTTAAAATGTCTCTGACGGCATCTCAGGCTGTTTACTGTGATGGATCACCTGGTTGAAGCAGCGTTCATGTGCCATACTCTGACATTAATGGCAAGACGGTGCAGATTGCTGTGTTGGCTATAAATTGTATTTAGCGTGGACTAAAAAGTCGCTGTGAGTGACTGAAAGTGACGAGGTAAAGAACTCTGCGTGAAGTTTGCTCCTCATCCACAGCTCATAAGATAAACTTTTAAAACTTCTAATCTCCTCACCACCTCCCCCTCTTTTCTTTTCTTCCTCCCGCTCATTCATGGCTTTCTCAAGTCTTTAATTATGTTCACTAGCTGAGTGAGTTTAGAGGGTGGGAGTGTGTCTGTTCTCTACAGTTTCCCGCATGTTTTAGCCTGTAATTAGTGTTCTTTAAGATGACAAAAATTCAGAGAAAATGTTAAAAGAAGAAAGAAGCTGGCTTCAGCGAATGCATGCACACACATTTCGTAGTGCTGAACGAGAAGGGGAGGGGGGGATTTACTACAGCCTTCTTTAAAAGCATAATCTGCTCTCTGGGCTTTGGGAAGGAGGTTTGGAAATGTTGCAGTGAAGAAAAAGGTGTACACACGTGCACCAATTCAGAGGCAGGCTGGGTGGCTGCAGAGATGCAGCGTGAACCAGTCTTTAGCTAAAAGTGTGTGTATACCTGTGTGTGTCTTAGAAAGTGACTTCTCTTTTGTGTTCGTGCACAACAGTAACTTGAAACCCGACCCAGTGAAGCGCCACAACAACACTTATTATTCTCTCCCCCTAACTGAGCTTGCCCTTCATCCTTCATTTTTCTTGCTCATGAGTGTATTTTCTTACCCTCCCTTCTCTTGCATTCTCCTTATTTATGCCTTTTTTTTCCCCTAGCTTCTGTAAAATTCATTTTTACTCTCTCATCCTTGTACCTTTGGGTTCTCTAAGTAGCTTTCCCCACATTCGTGGTCTCAAACCGACAGGACTGTGTCTGTTTAGCCCAAAGATTCCAGACTAAAGTTGCTTTTAGCTTCGAGCTACATCATTTTCCTGCTTTCATTATGGCTCTAAAGTTGAGTCAAGCTGCCTCGGCTCTGATGTTTATGTCCAAACATGATAAAGAAAATGGAAATGTTAAGAATGTATTTTTAGTGCTGTGGTGGAATTATGGTCTGGTCTTTAACATTTCAGTGCAGCTCCGGTTTTTGCAGGAGGCCCTCCTCCATGTTTCCCCTGTGGTATGCCTGTGTGTGTGTTAACTAAGCTCATGGTCGCTGGCTTTCCTGTGCCAAGTGAATTTTCCTGCAGATCTCGTTCACACGAGATTTGGGAATTGTAAATAATCACAGAAGCCCTCATGTATTGATCACTGGGAGTTTTTTTAATGTAGCTTAAACGGTCTAATAGCTATGAACCCATTTTAAACATCGTGACTTTGACTCAAATCCAAGTTCAAATAAGGTAATAAAAAATCAGTCAGCCACCTTTTAAATAAACTGATTTAGTGAGACAGTCGATGTGGGAGTGTTGACTGATTACATCTCAAAACAAAATTGGGTTCAGATATGTATCAGTCTAAGGAGTACGGTACATTTACTGTTTTCCTGCTTTCACTGCTTCTCATATCTGTCTGTAAACTCTGCTTAGTGATTATAATTAACATTTCTTCTCCTTGTCTCTTTTTTTGCGTTGCAGTAAAAGTAAATGTTTGGCACAAACATGGAGTTTGTCAGCACCTGTATCACAGTGTTACAGAGTTACAGGCACAAGAAAAAAAATTGTCAAGTAAAAAAAAAAAACAAGAAAAAATATCTGTCTGAACAACCTGTTCTTGCTCAGCTGCTCTAGTTAATAAAACCTCTTTTAGTTTTTAAAAAATATCAATATTCACATTCAGTCAACCTTAAAGCAGCTAGATTACATTTATAAATAAATTGATATGCTTTAATGAAGCATATTATTAATATGTTTTATATATAAAATTATATGATTAATCAACAATATAAAGAACTATCAGTTATTTCACTCAATCAGCTGTTCCATGGAACACCTCTCATCCACTTTAAGCAGAATATATAAGACCAGAGCTACTAAGTTTGACAATGTAATTAATATATTTAACATACTTATTCTTTAACGTGTGATCATGTACCACAACTTTACTCACAGAAAGCTAACATTTTAACAAAGCAGCAGAGTAATGTGGAACTTATTGAATCATTACCCATTTCATCCCAGCTGTTGATGTCGTCATACTTTCTATCTATAAAAACTTCATATGATGCATGTTTACATCAGGCTTCCTGTGCGTGCAGCTCAGGCATGCAGTGTGCAGGCTGCTGAAGTGTTTCTTTTTCTGATGAGGCTCAGACAGGTTGTACACAGGCAACTTTGCACAGCTGCGGCCTTTTTGTTAGACTCCGGTATTGCAAGTTTCTTCTGTGAGACACCACCTCCTAACTGGGCCCCTGGCTGCTACTGGAACTAAGGGTTAGGTTTCTAAATACAGGGTACCAGATGGATTCTGTTTGCTTGTTTCTCTCTTTGAAAAACATTTGCCATCAAAATTACCTTTAACTTGGAGTAGTGAACTGGAACACACAGTGGAGGCACAGCCTAAAGTCTGACTGTCATACAAGAGAAAATAAACATTTTACACAGGTTTTCTAAGATCAAACCAGAAGGAACAAAAATGTGCCATTTGGAGACTCTTGATAACCACAGTAATATATTTTAGGGAAATAAAGCTGTTACTTTTGAACATTAGTCAGTCTTCCCTCTCCAGATGTGTACAATGCTCCGCTAAGGCTTCATCTTCTGAATTTTCTCTGTCCACTGTCACTGCTTACCATCTCTGGTTACACAGCTTCTCCACTGCTTGTGTGGTGTCTGATTTGGAGAGAATATTTTACATCTACTTCATCTTCAGCGAGTTGATTAACAGTGGTGATGGCGATGGGTGAAGACAAGGTTGTGCCAAGATGGCCACTCTTTCCTGTTTTCCGCCTGTTAAACCAGGAAAGACGACGTGTGAATCTGTCTGGTTCGGTCTTTCTGTCCATCTTTCTTATTCCTTCACTCCTCTTCCTCTCTCTCTCTCTCTCCTTTTCTCTCTCCGCTTCCCCCTTCTGACTGTCATTCCACATTTATGACCAGCCTGTGATGTGTACCCAAGACCGACGGGGCACAGCAAGATGGCCACTGTTGCCCTGGAAACAGAGTGGAGAACTGGAGGAGATTTTTTTCCCTCTTTTTTTGTTGTTGCTGGATGTTCAGGTTGGCGGGGAGAAATGGAGAGTTTTGTGAAGAAGCGAGCAGTGACACATAAAGAGAAAGTGTGTGTGTGTTTCAGCTTCACCAAACCAAACGCTAAAAGCAGCATTGCTAATCGATATCGACTCCGATACACACTCACTTCTTGGTATTTAGAGAATCATCTTCAGTTTGTTTTAGAGACTTGACACAAACTGAGTTTAACATTTGGTAATGTGTGTGTGTTTAACGGAGAGCTGGTCGTGGTCTTTTGCCGTCTTTCTTGATGCGGCGCTGGATTAGAGCGGTTACATAATGTGCTCTGAGCTTCAAGCAGCATACGCTAAGAGGATTACCACAAGTCTACTAAAGACACTGGTCCACAGACACACTTGTGCACACAGTCACACAGCGCTTGAAGGGAGCTGTGAAAGTACACATGAAGTTACGCGTAAATGTCCAACGTGGTTATGCATGGAGTGAGACATTTGTCATGGTTCATGCTGGTTCACCTGTGGAGTGCAAACGTGGAGTGTATCTAGCTGGTGTTATGCAATTTGGTAATCTTCTCATGTCACTTATCTGTTTTTATTGGTAACACACTTCAATTTATATCCACCTGCAGCTGCAGAATATGGTTAAGACAAAAAGCAAGAAGGCAGATTTATCCTGAGAGTTCATTTTTAGGAGACACCATAGAGACACACACACAATATTTCAAACATATTTGTGTGAATGCCCTTCAGGCATTCACACTTAGTTTTCCTGTTTCTCTTTCTTTACGTTTATTATTCTCGCGCCTGTTTTTCGGTCGTTCATATC
>JBAMHV010000004.1:24360605-24370902 GCA_037177535.1 Pseudomugil gertrudae | reverse complement strand
ATTTCAGCTTCATATAGTTCTACTAAAGGTTTTCGCTTGTTTTCCGCTAAAGTTCAACAAACATTTCAGCCATCTTATAACTTCTTTTGCTCATTTCGCTTAAACTTAGACTGGTTTTCACTACATGTACACCTGATATTGAGCCTTTAATTTCTTTTGCTATAACAATTTTGCTGTAACACTTTGTTTTACTTTTTTCCGCTTATACTTCAATCTTTTTGCTCTTAAGCATTACAGTTCTACGAATTCCGCATGCAGGCATTCCCACAGCTGTTCTGCAAGAACAGCCAGTTCTAGTCCATGTTACATCTCTGAAAAAGTTACTATACACCTCTAAATAAACTATTAAATATAATATGATTCAACTCAACTGCGCTGTTATAGCAGCTGCTGCGTTTATGTTGCAGCTGCTTTAAACAGGTGAACGTAACACCACATGCACAGGAGCAACCAAAGCAACAAAACAACTCTTTCTGAATGGTCTTTTTGCTCCTGAAGCAACATTTCTGTGTAGAAACTGAACTTAATTGGTTTGTTGCCTCCACAATCTGAGCAAAGTCCAAGAGAAACTGCAGTTAAACTTTGTTGCTGTCACCTCCAAACAGTTCAGAAGGCAGGGCTGAGGTGATGTCTTTGCACATTGATGGTATTTCAACAAAGGACCACTACTACAAAGACTACTCTAGGGCTTCCCAAAAAAGATACTTACCACCCTGATTGCTTCATGGGTGCTGGAATCTGGGAACCTACCAATGTAACCAAGTTCAGGTTGTGTTGTATTGATAAATAAAGTTTTCTCCATATACAATCTGACCTGTTGTACTATTTTGGGACCCTTCCAGCCCGATCTTACCGATAAAGGGGGAAACTTGACAAACTATAATCCACTGATAGACAATCCATTAACTTTTTGTGCACTGCAATGTTGCTGATGCGTCTCTTACTGTCCTGCCTACCAGGTAGGGGTTCAACTGGCTGTGGAAATTAAATAAAGGTTTGCCATACCAAACCATATCAAACTCTCTAGATCCAAATGGACCCCTTGCTGAAAATGGGCCTCACGTTTCAGGGAGTTTTGACAGTAATGTTTTTAAGTGTGTGTGTACTTCAGCCATAGACCATATGCAAAAAGACATACGGAGCCTTTGTGACTTCACTCATACGTTTTCGGAAGCTGATTTGAAGCTCAACAGGTGGTTTCCATCATCACCGAGTCACGTGTCATCGCTCCTGCCCCAAAAATGGGCAAACTGGTGGAGCTGAGAGGAGGTTATGAACATGAGGTGGATGACTGGCATCTATCAAACTCTGAGCTGTCTGTAAGCTAAGAGGTTATTGAGCTAATTTAGAGCTGCTGTAGGTAGAGGTAGGTGGGCTAAAGTTAAAGCACAATGTTAGCTGCGTAAAACCCACGTTTGTGTCTTCTTGCTAATGGATATCAGATACCTGTTAATCAAAAGGACACGCCTCCTAGTTATGCTAAATTTTAAGATTAAATAACATCTAAACAGATTAGTTTATTAAAATTTGCCCTTCACATTTGTCATGAGGGTAAATTTAAACAATTTAACCTAAAATGTTTTTTTTAACCCAGCTGTAAATGTTTATTTGTGCTGTTGAGCTACATTTTCTAACAGGGAAGTATATAGGGATTGACCCCCTTTTGCGAATGAAGGGTGAACTGCAATTTCACATCGGCTTCATTTTTAACCACCGGAGGTGGCGCTCAGCATCAGCTAAAGGGCATGTTAATTATTTTCCTTTCTAATATGATACCCGTCTATTAAATCTTTATTAGTTTAAGGATGTCAGTGTCATCTGATGTACACCAGACCTGGTTAAAGCTTCCATAGTTCACACACAAAAACCACAAATACATTTGAGCATGTGCACAGCTATGGTGGTTGAGAGTGATCATGTCGCATGGAGGTGGGACTGAAATCTCACAGGAAAGGAGGTGGGCTGTCCTCAGAACAGCTCAGCTGTTTTATAGGTGCTTAAAAATGAATCCTGAAGGAAGGAAGTAATGGGCAACCAAACCCTCCCCCATCTCCATGCATGTGCTCCATCTCCATTTCCTGCTGTAATTGACCCATCTCTGTCTTCCCTCCTTTATCCCTGCAATTAGACCATCTTTACCCACTGGTACAGCGGCGAACATACACACTAGCACACAATCGATGACCATTATTTGACCTGTCACAATGTGAGAACAGATAGTGAGTGGGAGACAAAAGAGAAAAAGAAGAGATGTGAGAGTGTATGTGGGGGGAATGAGAGCAGATAAGAGGCTTGATTCTCTTGAAATGTGCAAAATGCAAGGCTGCAGTGAGCCTGCAGGGACTTTAGCTGATGAGTGTCATCGCCTTCTAGAAAAAGTGACGTGGAAGAACCAGAATCTATAGCTTCACTTTCGTCTTTCTGCAGGACGCAACTAAGACAGTAATCCACCTGGAATCATTTGATCTTTGTAATTTCACATCACTACAGCTGATTGATTTTCACATTAAGGACAAACTGGGAAACTACAAAGCAGTGCATTGCTGCCACCATCTGCTGAGGAGTCTGGTTCCATGATAAACCCAAGCAACCAAATATGACGGATGCTATCACTGACTCTGCTGTTTAATCCCAATTCTCGGTGTCGGGTTTGTAACTGCATGCAAAGTGGAGATTTTATAAGTGATGTATTAAAAAATAAAAAATGTTTTGGTTATGATAACATGAAAGATGTTAACGCTGATAGAATTTCATATGTGTGAACTACTGATGCAGTTCCTGAACGTCATCGCATGTTCCTCCATCTTTTCCCTTATTAGTCCAGTTTATGATAACTGTGTTCATACAAACCAGTTCATAAAAATATTTACCCAGCAAAGGAAATCAACAGATAGTGTTAAGTTTCCCTTTTAATCAAACCTCCATCCTGAGCTGCTCAAGAAAAACTTCTTTTTTAAGATAAAGTTAAACCTCCAGCAGAACTGGAACCAGGGAGGCTGGACCAGGAGGACAACATGCATCATATTTCTAAGAATGAGACAAACACAAATTAATTAATTAAAAATGTAACAAATGTATACATGCAGAGTATATAAAGAGAGAAGTGCTCAGTGCATCATAGGATGCCTCAGCAGTCTGAGCATGTAGCAGCATAACTAAAGGGATGGGTAAGGGCGTATTCACCATGGCACTGTTTAGTCCAGTTTAAACACTGAGCCTGTCACTGGATAGCATGGTTCATTTGGAACTGTGTGAGCATGTATTCACACTTGGGTGTGGTCCAACAAAGCAAACTCTGGTCCTCCTCCTTCTGCTGCTCATACTGGACATATTGTTGTGAAAATCACATTAGGTTGTAGCACCAAAGTAAAAACCAGCATAAAGGTATTGTTGCTCCACTGAACGAGCTGTCTTTAGACTCTACCCAACCAATGAGGCAGGTTTCTTCCTGCTTTTTCACCTGGAGCATCATGAAACTTTGACAGAGATTCCAACACAAACTGCACCAGTTACTATCTTCTTTTACCAGTTTGCTGGGTTATCTGGTGTAATGATGCACCAAATGAACCTAAAATGCCATTCTGTCTATTAAAACATTATCATGGAGTAATTTGATCCATCAACAGATATTGTGGAAAAGGCTGCACACTGCCACATTTCTACCTTATTTACCCACAAAGCTTATAACTTTTTTCACCTTTTGAATCAGTTCAAGGGAAATTAGATAAGATAAAAAAATCACATGTACGTTTGGAACATGTACTCATGCAGAAAGATGTTCTGATAAAACAGCAAAAATAAAGTCAGTTATACTGTATTATATGTTTGCAAAGTGATAAATGGCAGTGTGAGGTGTTTATTCCATTAGAACAGTATAAGATTGTGCTTTTGCTTCATGTGTGGAGGCTGAACTTCAGGTGTGTAATTGTAGTTTTCTGAGGCAGCTGCAGCTCTGATTGGTCACTGACACATCACACTGTCTGCTCAAAGCCTCCTGTCACCTCTCATCTTCTCTTCAAAGTGCACAAATGCTCCTCAGCTATGAACCGCGAACCAGTTATACCAGCCTGTTACCTTGTTCGCAGCAATTTTGATAGTTTGACTGCTGTGTTTATTTAAACGTAACTTCAGGGGGAAAATGGGACTAAATTAGGGTCATAAATTTGATGAATGTGAGGACATCAAAGTCAGACAGCAAGCATGAATTTAACTGTTAATATTCACACGTAATGACAGAAAGTGAGGTTACTGTGCCACCTGTGTGTTGGGAAGAGCTAATTATTGATAATTAACTTGGATTATTTGATTTTATAGCTATAGGAGGTCGTGTGGACTGTCTCTAGTTTAAAGCATGTGACTAAAATGTTTTTTCTCTCCGTATTGGCCATGCCATCTGAGTTCATGGAGCTTTTTTCTTTGTGTTTTCACTCTAATAGTGTCTATTTTCCTGCTTTGTATTTAACGCTGCCTTCTTTGCATCCACACTCCTATCTGCTTGAGCTACTTATTGTTTAGATCGTGGACTTGTTTCAGTAAATGTAACCATGACAAAAACCCGCCTCTTTGCCAGCGTTGCACCTCTCTGTAATCTCATTCAGGCTTTTGTCCTTTTGTTTTATTTCTTCCCTGCCTGACCGAGAGACTCGGGTTTCAGGCTGTAAGAGGACACAAAGTGAAAGTGGGAGGTTTGGAGGACTGAACTCGAGCAGCAGGTAACGTTTGTCACTGCAGGGGAGCTTTCTCTGCTGCTGCATTCCCTCGGACAAACGTTCCTCTTCCATGTGTTCTTCTTTTCATTTGCTTTGGTTATCTCTGGCTTTTTTCTACCCCCTTTTTTTTACTTTTCTCACAAATTACCTACGAGCTTTTCCCTGTCTGTTTCTCAATCTCTGCTGGTCTCCCCCTCTGTCTCTTGCGCTTTGCGCCCAGCCAGCCACAGGAATGTATCTCGAGGAACGCCTGGCGAGACGAACTGGATCAAACGAGTTCAGAGCAGCGCTGGAGCCCGGCTGTCTCTTGCTCATTTCCATCTCTGCTCGTCTTCTTCCTCTGCGCTCCGCCTCCTGTTCCTCTTGTCTCCTGCTCCGTGTTTTCTCCTCATCTCCCCCTCCTCCGCCTTCTCCAGGTCTCCCTCTTTCCTTCGTGCTTTCCTGCAAACTCATTTGCTGCTCTTTTTCTCCCTCCATGCTTCCTTTTTCCCTCCCTGTCTCTCCTCTTTCTCCTCTATTCCTCTGGCACGAAAGAGAGACAAAGAGATCTTTTGAATGCCTTCGCGTGTAGGAGGTGGACCTCAAGGGAGGGGATCATGTGGATGTTTGCCCTGTGTGTGTGTGTGTGTCAGACTCTGTTTATGTGCACATATTAGAGCCCTTTAGCCCAAAGCTTTGGCTATAAGAGAGAGGAATGCAATTTGATGCGAAGGCACACACACACTTTCTCTACCCTGTCTGTCAGTCACTCGGGCGGCACTCATAATTGGCTTATAATGCCCTTGTTACCATAGAGGGACCCCTTTTGCCCCACCCC
The DNA here is from genome assembly GCA_037177535.1 of Pseudomugil gertrudae. NCBI lineage: Eukaryota > Metazoa > Chordata > Actinopteri > Atheriniformes > Pseudomugilidae > Pseudomugil > Pseudomugil gertrudae. The sequence continues at coordinate 24,365,376 of JBAMHV010000004.1, read as the reverse complement.
CCACTTCTGTCTGATTGCCTGTTTGTAACTCTTCAAAACAGGCCATCAAGTATGGGGGTGGGTTCATATCTGTGTGTGTGTTTGTGTGTGCATTCACATGGAGGTTAAGGGGTGGGTGCAGAATCAGGTCTCCCCCAGGGGCATTTGCACAGGGATGCACTCCCATCTTTGTCTGGGGGACAATAACAAGGCGCGTGTGGGTGTTTGTGCACGTTCGTAGACATCCGTAAAATCCCGGTTTTGATCCCTGCCGTCGTGCTTCAGCTTAAGTGTCTGTGTGTGTGTGTGCTCACAGATAATTAGTGTCTCGTTTGTGCATTAGACTGTTGACTCCAAACAGATTCAAGGTCAAAGATTCCTCCTGTTTTGACTTGAGCCCCTCTGGCTGCTGACTGGCTTATTATGTGAGTAAATGCTATAAAACTTGATACTATTCTGTCAACTAAGAACAGTTGTTGCATAAATGGAATCTGGAGATTCTGGATTTTTGTTTTTAGCCTGGCAAAATTTAAAACCAGTCTATTTCCATTACATTTATCCTTTTAAAAACATTTTTTTAATCAGAGTTCAAACTAGGTATTGGGCAGGTCGGCTAAAAATGGCAGTAAAGCCAACAGAGGCTAACACTGAGCTGACTTGTTACTCAAACATATAGCATTCAGTACCAGAAAACCATAGCAAAGGTCAGCCAAGTCTCCTGGAAAATGGGTTGGCATTTTCTGTTTGTTTATAATTTTTACCTTTTATTATTTTTCTGAATGTTTTTGGGTTCATGTGTTAATGTCTGTTTAGTCAACCAATGAAAAGGGGCCCTAAGCTGAGCTCATGCTCTGCATTGGTCTTTGCTCAAGCTAATTTTGATGTACGCACACCACCTTATGCATTTTTACTGGTGCTTAAGGGCTGGGATATACTTTCTTTGTACGTTCATTTGCGTACATAGCAATGTTCAGCTGCATCTTTGTATTCTCGCAGCAAACAATGCAAGCGTACTCTGACCAAAAGGTTTAATACCGGAGGCCACTGCTAGGGGGCAGTAGGTAGCACTAGGACCCCGATCTAATGTCTTATTTACTCCGAAAACGTCAAGTTAGAATTAAACTAAATTCCAAAGTAAGTGGCTAAAGCCGAATTTTTTAATTCCTTTGTCATGTAAACCTTCATTCCGGTCATGCTTGTTACATTTTCCCGCCGCGATGACACACACGCAGTCTTCTGCCTTCAGTCTTTGGTACTTCATTTTCCTTCTCCTCCTCTGCTCATGAAAAAAAGTAGTTTGCTCACGTTGTGCTGATACTTTAAAATATGATCAAAATTGAAGTTATAATGGTTGTTATGTGCTGTGATGGACTGGCGACCTGTCCAGGGTGTACCCCACCTCTCACCTGAAGTCAGCTGGGATTGGCTCCAGCCCCCCTGCGACCCCGTATGGGGAGAAGCGGTAGAAAATGGATGGATGGATGGTTCAGTGTGATTTTCCATGTTACAAAACGCTGAGAAGCAGGAAGTGGTTTGTTTATTTCCGATATATATATGTACGTGCGTCATGTCTGCAGAATTGAGAGAAGGTGAATAAACGTGCTTCCATGTAAACCTCAGTTTGGTACGAACATTTTCAAGTAAACTCAAAGAAGAATTCAGAATTACTTAAATCCATATTGTTAATTCTACATTAAAATACATCATGTAACCATACCAGAATGTGTCTTCTGATGCTTGGATTTTATCTTATTATCATTTGAAAGCAGAATAACTAAGGATTTACCGTTTCACTGAATTATTGTTCATGCTTTAACATGAAGTGATAATAAATATGAAATATTGCATAGATCAACTTGAAATTATAGACATTGGGTAATATGTTTTTTTCCGTTACATTTTCAGATTTAAATAAGCTAAATTAATGTTTTTTTAAATAAAAAAAATCTCATTTCTAAGCACTGCATGAGATTTGAGTTTATTTTTTAAAGGAACACAAATGTGTTTGTTGAACCCAGGGATACATGCCGTCTTACATGCATATGCGTTTTAAGTCTTAATGAGTTAATTGGCTTAAGCGACAGAACCACCAGTTCAACTTTCCGTGAAACAAAACCCCTGCTAAGTTTCATCCCTCCACACGCTCCTGACATCCCTCATCCATCTCAACAGGCTTTTATAGTTAACCTGCCAAGTAGCCAAATCTTTTCTTTTATATTCTTTTATAATATACTTTATTTCTCCCTGGCCATAATTGAAATATAGCTGTTATTGGTCCTACACAGAACTGTTGTATTAACTCCATGTACACACACACACACATGGTGCAACTACTTCATAGTAAAAAGTCTTTGTCGAAACAGAAATGTTCTCTTTTCTTTGTTTTCGCTCTGTTTTCCTCTTGCTGTGTGTTATTGTCCAGTGCCTCTTTAAACCACATGCCTTTTGAAATGAGGAAGTGCCTTTCCATTCTCTCATTGGCTGCTTCAGGGAGTTGTGGGCGGGTTGTAGTTGCTGTGACTGAGTAGGAGATAAAAGCCGAGGTGGCTTCTGAGCTGAGGCAGGCTATGAGTTTCCAGATGATCTCTCAGAGGCAAACACACACATATATACACACAGAAGCAAATTTGTGTGATAGGGCTGAGTGATCTGCGTAGGTGAGCATGATGGGAGACATCGCAAAGCAAGTTTTTATGGATGAAAATTAAGAAGGGGCAGACAAGCTGGTTTAGATGAAAAGGGAGGAAAAGAGGAGGCAAAAATAAGAGGAAGACAGGGGTGCGAAGCGGAGATGGAGAATTAGTGTGATGGTCGACATGACTGCGCAAGAAAACGTGAAAAATGAGGGTGGTAGGAGGCAAGATGTGCATGTCACAGCTGGGAAAAATGAGGGAGGACAGAGGAGAGGAGGAAGGGAGAGATGCACGTGATTAGGAAAGGAGAGGAGAAGAAGAAGAGCAGCGTATGTCAGCTGGAGAACAATGAGAGGCGTTCATGACACGTCTCCAGGGGTATCGGCTCAATGTGTTCCCCCTAATAGGAGCTAAAATAATTAATAACTTCCCATGCATCGCTCACACACACACCCACACATTCGGCTCTGCTCCTCTTGACATACGGGGACCCATTCAGACATCGCATGTGCATAAACACGCACCCGCGAGTAACGTGCAGCCTCCTCATCCCTGAAAAACACACATTGCAGCGAGATGGAGGGACAGCTACACAGAGGGAGAGTCCTGTTCTAATGTTCACTCACATGAATAAGTGATGGTGTTAGGAGGCGACGGTATGGGCGGGAGGACAGGTCGGGTGTGTGCATGCAGATGTGCACACACACACACACACACGCAACCCCTTTTTGCATGAATGGTTCCTCAGGACCTCAGAACCAGCGCTGTGGAACAAAGCCTACCACTGGTGCTCCTCAGTGTTGGTGATCTGTGCATGTGTGTTCATTGTGTTTCATGGCATGTGTGTGATGTTTATGGCGGGGGGGGGGGGCAAGCAGGAGGAGGAGAAAGAGGCAGAGCCACAGATATGGAGGGAGGGGAGGTGCAGTGAGGAGAACAGAGAGAGGGAGGAAGACAAACTCGTGTAGTCATTGAGATGTTGAAAGCAGCCCGCAGGCAGACTGTGCACGCTCTCCCTTTACCTCTCCCCACCCCTCTTTTCCTTTCCCCCTTCTCCTCTTTGTAAGCCCGAAGAGCAGATAAAAGCTGTCCTAGACTTCAGGACAATAATGGCCATCACAGCTTTGCATTCAGCATCGCCTACCTGTCGTTTCTCCTCTTTGGAGGTTGAGAAAGCGTCTCCACCATCACATTCATGTGATCGCTGCACAGACAGCAGCTGCGTGAAACATGTAGCAGCGCTCCCTACCTGAGCTTAGTGTCACATTAAGCCTCTCAGCCACCTCACACAGGCAGCTGCAACACCATGAGCTACTTTATCCCAGTACAAAGCAGCACTTGTCTTTGTTCACATGCTGTACGTTTGATTTGTAGAAATAGGGCTGACCTGAATGCTTTGACGCTTCCAAGCTGCTGTTATTCCCATGAAAATCTGTAAATAGATGCTTCTTCTTTAAGTGGCACAAACCTTTAAGCTGCTTGGGAAATTAGATTATACAATCTACAGCAACATGAATATTTGTTTAGAGCTTCTGAGTGGCCGTTGACTATTTCCAGTGCAGAAATCTGCACGAGCCTCATTGACCTATTGATCAATGCATTGCTTGATAGGACAGTGTTTTCTGCATGCAACATATATCTAGTTAATCATATACAGGCATTGAAGATGCAGTTTTATATTAAAGTTGTTCCATAGTGTGCAAGAACAGAGAAATTTGTTCTCTTTCAGGACTATGAGAAATAATGTCCTCATCTTTTTCTTCTATAGGGCCCAGTAGCTGTTGTGTGACTGGTCCAAAAAAGTTGTAATTTCTGTTTTCCCACTGACACGAAAGGTTCAGTAAGGTGGAATGGTTAATTTTTTAAGGAACTGCTAACTGAAGGAGTCTATATGAAAGATATATGAAAATGTATATAATGTATCATGTGAGAGAGTGATAAGGCTGCAACCAAACGGTTCCCCGGGAAGATGCTAAACAGTTCACCTGTGTTTCATGGCTATAACTGTCAAAACACACAACTAACCTAAAGCAACGTTTACAGACGAGTCATCCATGTGAAGGTAAGCATGCTAACCAGACTGCATGCTAACCAGACTGCATGCTAACCAGACTGCATGCTAACCAGACTGCATGCTAACCAGACTGCATGCTAACCAG
>JBAMHV010000004.1:24344239-24358402 GCA_037177535.1 Pseudomugil gertrudae | reverse complement strand
GCATGTAGTCAGGAGAAGCCTGGAATTGAACTCCCAACCTTCCGGTTGAAAGACAACTGCTCTTCCACCTGAGCTACTGATGCCCATAAATATTCTACTTCTAAAGAGTGTTTAAATAAACCCAGTTTGAATCATTGAGTCACTCAAGCAACACATGGAGTCAAAGCTCTGCACCCGCGTAAGAAAAGTGTCAGACTAGAGAAAAACCCCAAACTTCCTGTTTGCGGCTTGAAGACGACATTTTAGTCTAAACAAGCTTTAACGGGCATAGCAAATGTATTTGGATGGCACAATTCAAGAACAGGGTGATTCAAGTGGCTTTACAGAAGCTTAAAACATTAAAACAAAAGCAAAATAAATAAAATGATTAAAATAATGATCAAGTACGGATTAAAGAAACATAAAATGTAAAATAAACTATTGAAAAGGTATGTCTTTAACCTGGATTTAAATAAACAGCGTTTCAGCTGATAGAAAAAGATGTTCTGAGCAGATCAAGGTTTGAAGTTTTACAGTAAATAAGAAGCAGGGCAGCGTTTATATCCACATTCAGCATTCTCTTCATAAACACATTGGTAAGCATTGGAGGAATGAAGAAAACAAACAGCCATCAGCTGAATTTGTGGATTTGACTCGGCTACCTACCACCTCAGTGTTGCATGGCTTGTGTGAGCTGTTTGTAGGTGTTGTGTGTGAGCTGAGTTCTGGTACTCCCCTCCTGCAGCATTAACCCAATCGGATTCGAATCGGAGCCTATTTTTAAATGGCAGCGTGTGAGGTTAAGGCTTTGTGTTTAGTGCGCGCACTACGTGAAAGTCTGATGCACTGAAAGTATGCACAGCCTATATCATATTTGCCTCTCTGTGTGTGTGTGTGTGTGTGTATGCCACATTAGCAGATGTATTTTGCTGGAAGTCATTTATATGGTAATGATGTCATTTACCTCTGAAATGCATCTTCTTCAACTCTGCCAAATAGGGCTTATCCATACTGGCAGAGCTCTGCGTATGTGTGTGTTTTGTGTGTGTATGGGTTTTCCTTTTGGAGGGTTAGTGTGAAGCGGCAACATCTGTATCCTGTAATATATTGAGATGAGTTGTATCTATATGCATTTGTTTTTCTATGTTTGCGTGGGGGGTCCGTATGTTTGGGCACAGCAGCTTGCTTTCTTTTATTAACAGGAATGTGAAAATGCTACGTTTTGAGGGAAATGCAGAAGTCATTTGTCCAGAGCGAGTTAAAGACCACAGCCGCAAAAGCATTGCTTCCCTTTCAGTGATGGACATGGCATCCACAAACCACACGCCCGCTTTTGCTTGTGTCAGGTGACGAGCAGCCAATAGTTATCCTGTAGGGCACATGGACAAAGATGGCGTCGCCTCTCCTCGGACATGGCAGCCTTTAAGAATATGCAAGAGATAATGAAGCTGTGCAAGAGCTTTGAACTCTCGCAGAGAGCAGGAAATGTTCCTCACAGTGAGCTCCACCTTCATTAGAGCACTGGCCGGCCAAACCTCAAAACGTGCGTGCGTGTCCATTTGATCAGGCTGCCAGCCTCTTGCTGGTTTCCACGGGGCTGGAATAACCACATGGATCATGTTGCTTTGGCGATAACTGTCATTAACATGCTGATTACAGGTCTGAGCATCTTAAAATAAGACTTACACACTGGGGCAGTGGATCAATACATGCATGCTGGGGTAATGAAGGGTCTGCCTGCTCTGCACAGTTGAAATGATGCATTACGCAGGATGAGATTGATGGAGAGAGATGTAGTTTAAAGATTGATGCTGCAAAAGAATGAAGTACTGCGGAGAGGTGAAGAGGGGCTAAGATGGCGTTTAAGAGGCTTACGGAGGGTAAAAGTGTTTGATTTAGTGTAAAAGCAAATGAAGGACGTGGAGTGACCACACATTTAAAGACAAAGAACAGACTCAGTGTTTCATTAGGTGGAGATCACACTGCCATGCGATGGGATGGGTGTGGGAGGAAGACTGAGATTGACAAGGAGGAGTATTGTTGAGCTTGTTTTAGGACAACGTTACGGTATTCTGGCTCCAATCATGAATCATGCCCAGAGGCAGAAGATTAAATTTCCACATTCACACCCATGCCAGACATACATTCAGAGGCTCATTTACACCGCACTCTGCAGGAACGAGTCAAATCTGTAAAGAACGTGAGGATAACCAATCTAGAATATTATTGATGCTATGAAGTAAAAGGATTTATTGTCTTGGAATCTGATGCAAAATGTTGCAAACTACTAAACTTTTTGTTCGCAGTGCATTTGTGCACTTTTTAAAAAAGTTTTTTTCAATGATATTTAGCTAATGCAACTTGAATATTATGGCCAATTAAATATCAAATTTATAACAAGATAATGAGCTGTTTGAAAAGTTCCCATTCACTGGCGATGTGGCACACCAGTCAAAGTGCTTTACTGGACTGGATTGGATTTAATTTATTAGTTTTTTCTTATTTATCCCTGCAAAGCCAGAGATCTACAGACTCCTAATTCGTCTTGACTCTCAGTTCTGACTTGTTTCGTATTGCTGCAGATGTATTGGCTGCACACCCACAATGAGAATCTCCCGTTCCACCACATCCCAAAAAATGTTTGAAATCTGGTGGTTTTATGGAGGCCATTGGAAGACATTGTCATGTTCTAGAAAGTAGTTGTAGGTGATTCAAGCTTTGTGATATAGTGCATTAATCTGCTGAAGGTAGCTGATGGAAGATGCTACGCTGTACTGTACGACACTGAGGTATGCTATGGTGTTTCAAACTTGGCTACTAAGTTGCCCCAGGACACCACCACTGCTAGCTTGAACCACTGATCCAAGGCAGTATGGATACATGGTTTCATGATGTTTCCACCAAATGCTAAGTCTATCATCTAAATGTGAAGCTGGGAGACTCATAAGACCAGGTTATGTTTTTCCCTCTTCTGTTCAGTTTAGATTTTTCCCTGTACTTAGCAGACAGGAGTGGAACCCAGTGCTGTAAACCATCTGCTTCAAGGTTGGACATGGTGTGTTCAGAGCATAGACTGTATGTAAAAGATGGCCAGAGCCTCCTAGTAGGTTTCTGAAGAGCAAAAGTAAAGGGCAGTTTCGACTGTCGCCATCACTACCATCTGCTTCAAGGAAGCGTCACATGTGCTGTCACTCCTGGAAAAGACAAACATGGGAAAGAGCTGGAGCTAAGGAGGCAGGAGCCGAGAGTCTGAGGACGAATGATTGATGTATGTCAAATTCCAAGCTGCCTGTAGCTAAAAGCTAACTATGAGCTAACCGGCTAAAGGAACGACTAAAGCGACTCAATTCACAGGATACACCCCTAATTATGCCACATTTGAAGACTAAACATCTATTTTATTTTATTCTGCAGTGATTTAGCAGACACTTTTACCCAAAGCAACTTACAACAGAAAATAAAAACAGAAGCAAGAAATGGTACAATAAAGGACAGTATTGATAAATGCCAGTCAGACTGCTGGACACAGGTGTTGCCATGTGGTGCTCAAGGCAGATGAGAAAAAAATTCACCCGCCTCGCAACTGCCATGTAGGTAAAACCTGATCTATTGAACCTAAAAAGTTTTTGTGTAAACATGTTTAAAAAATGAGTCTATGGGCTCTGTTTTTGGGCCCCTAGTGGATGAAGGGAGAACTACAGTTTTGGGCACTTCTATATAGGTTGTATGTTTTTCCACTTGTGGTTGCTGCTTGGTTTAGAGATGATATTCAGTATATGTTGGTTGTAACCGTTGGTCATTTGACTTCATGTTGCCTTTTTGTCATCTCCAGCTAGTCTGCCTATTCTCTCTCTGACCTCTGACATCAGCAAGACATTTTGGTCTCTCTGGACATATTCCCTTCCTCAGACCATTCCCTGTAAACCCTTAAGATGGTTGTGTGTGAATATCCCAGTATCAGCAGTTTCTGAAACACTCAAACACCAAGCCCATATATTCTGCTTCTTCCTCATTCTGTACTTCAGTAAGTTGCTTTGTGATTGGCTGATTAGATATTTTGTCATCAAGCATTTGAAGAAGTGAACCCATATATTTTTGCTTAATGTTTTAGCTATTTTTGCTTCATTGTTTCACTATAAAATGCTTTTTTCCTTTTTATGGTTCTACCATGAAGCACTTTATGATTTTATTTGTTTTTTAATTTGTTCTATAAATTAGTCTGAGCTACTTTACCTACTTTTACTTACTAGTACTTACTAGTTGCAAAAGGGGAAATGAGTCTGTTGTATTTGGGTAACAACATGGAGAAAAAATAAATGTGATCCATTCCAAGCAGAGAGGAAATTTCACTCAGCTGTCGTTCACAATGGTTGGTTTTTCATCGAGTAAAATACCTAGATTAAAAAAGGCCAGTCAGCCTCGTTACACTAGCCTTCTTCAGTTTCAGCTGATAGTTCAGATTTCTTTGCTTATATTTCCAGCAATGGAGCTGCTCATGCCTCGGTGTTTTGTCTTGTTCATGTTTATTCAATTGATTAAAACATTACCTCGGCTGCCCTCTTGAGTTTTCAATGACTTGCTTCTAAACAGAAGCAAACCCCCCCCCCCTCTCATTCTTCTGACTCAACATAAACATGGCTTTTAACATGAATGTGATGTTACCTGCAGTCACTTTGCCAGATTGATTGTTGAGTAACGGCAGCATTACTACTCCAACTCTGTTTCATATAATATAGTCATGAATAAACACAAAGAGAAAAGAGTGTTGCACCAGACACATGGTGTTTTACAGGTACTGTGTTCACAATTATAAAAGAGAAATTATCTCTTAAGTTTTTCACCCACTCACTCAGTCTCTGTATGTTTGTATACTTGTATATTGCTTCCACTCTTGGTTGGACTTTGCTCTGTCAGGGTTTAGATGAAATGTGTGCTTAGGCAGTGTAAATACACACACGCATGCACTGGAAGAATCACAGCGGTAAGACGACAGCAGTCTACTACTGCATGACCTAGTTATGCTGGCAGAAAAATTACAGGAAGGAGAGAGTGAAGACAACCAGGAAGAGAGGATGGAAACAACAGTGTTTCATTTAAACAACATCCTGCTGGTGCCTCAGCGGGAAAATCAGGGTGGTAAAGATGAGAGGGCAGGTGATGAGTCCACAAGTAAGAGTTTGAGTTTTTGAGAAATGTGGAAAACTCTTAAACCGTCTTATTCTAGGACAGCCTGAACCTTGTTAATCAAGCTTGTAATATGTTTAACTAAGGATTCATCACTCCATTTATTCCTATTTCTCAAGGATTTTACTTTGATAATGTTAATTTGTTGTGATAGTTTTTTTTTAATGTTTGTGTTTTAGTTTTTTAGGTTGACACTTCTTCTTTTGTCCTTCACTTTACCAGTTTCCTCAAATGTTTAAAGATACATGCACACCATGCTGAGATATGCCAACTTTAGCTAATAGCTCAGAGAGGAATAAACTTTTTCAACAAATATGCTATTTTCTGTCTGTCAAACTTTGCTTTGAGCACTTTAGTAGATGTAACTTGAAAAATAAGAGAAATTATGCATCTTTGTGACAGGTTAAAGTAGCACTGCCTGACTTTTCAACATTATAAACTATTTTTTCTGATTTGTTTGATGGACCAGTGACATTTATTATGCACGTTCATGGAGATGTCATCATCCTTCAACTTCCTGACACTTACAAAGCACATCTTCTAACTTTCGCTTCCAAGGTGCTGCATCACATAGTAGCAGAGTTTCACTTTAAATACCGCATTAAATGCGAGCAAGTGGTTATCGGCAGGCTGGCCTTGAACGCTGACCGTGGCTGATTCAGCAAAGACACCCATAAGGAGACATCGTTGGTGGAAGCAAGGAAGAAAAAGAAGAGGAAAAAACTAATCAAGTGATGAAGACGAGTCAACATCAGACTGATTTTTACTCAATGGAGAGAGCTTAGCATACAATTATGATGCAAGATGGATGCTGAATAAATAAATGAGAACCTGGAGAAGTGTTGCTGAGGACATTTATACAAAAGAACAGGGAATTCTGTTTCCTTGGATGCAAAATATGAAGAAAGAGATGAACCGAAGAAGAAACAAAGCAAGGAGTAAGGAGACGGGTGTCGTGACTCAAGTTAGTGGGATGTGCTGTCTTGAGACCATCGATCTGCACGACTAAAGACATCTGGAGCACAGAGCACACACACTGACGCACAGCTCAGTAGGTTCATTCCTCCCAGAAAGGCTCGGCATGTCCTCTGGCCATCACACACACATACACATACTCCCTAACTGTGTGTGTGTGTGTGTGTGCGTGTGCGTGTGCAGCCAGTGAGATTCTGGCTTTGCTGCCAAATAGCCATCAGGGCCCCTCCACTCACTGCCACAGTGATCTGTTACCATAGCAGCCTCTCTGCACCCCCCCACCCTCCACACACACACACACACAGCTCAGAGGGTAGAGAGCAAAAACTGGTGGACAAAAGAGGAAAAGAAACTGTCTTTTCTGCCACGAGAGCATCCTTAAATTGTGTGTATGTGTGCACCAGTCTGCCCTCACGACAGGCTCTGGCAGAAGCAGAAGCCGACTGAGTTCGGACGCAGCCAATCACTCTCTCGCCTTCTGTGGCACATCGCCCAACTCAGCCAATCGGAGAGGTCCCAGTGAAACACACTAATATACACACACAAACGGCTGACTAACATTTTATACCAACGTTAAACCGCTCTGAATATCAACATGTGTGACGGCAGAAACCTCCACATTAGGAAACGTGGTAACATGTCTTCTAGTCATCCATGCGTCACTCTTTCCGTCCTCCTTCGTCTCCCGTTTCACATCCTCTCTGGTGTTTGATGTTCCCTGCATTGAGTTCAGACGGCCTCTCGTGCTCAACTCTTTTGTTGTCATGTCCAGAGAGGACAGGTGCTGGACACAATCTGTCTCTATTGCTTTCTCTTGTACAGATGCACACTGAAACCTGCACATGCAAACACACACAAACACACACACACAGCTGTCAGGCCCCTCCTGGTGACCATCTGGCCATGAAGCCAGGAGTAAACGCCCCCCTCTCTCTTACTCCTTCAGGTTTTTATTTCCCATGTTTTGCAATATAAACAACATGTTGGGCAAACCTTTTGCAGAAAGAGTTCATTTTAAACCTGCTAACTAGCCTGTTACTAGATTAATTACAGCTAAATGAAACACAAAAGAGGCTGCTAGCACTCTGCTTTGTTACAGAGCACAACACAGACTCATTATTAATCATTTCACCAGTTGTCTGAATCTCTTGGCATGAACATCCTGGAATTGAATCTATATCATATAAAATATGCCATGTCTGAATGTTATTATGGGACTGTTTCTCTTCACCTGTCACCAGTAGGATGAGTTGTTTATAGAACTCTTATTTTTACCCATAATAACCAGTAGCGGTGTACAATATGACTTAATAACAAGGCATTTTTAAACAGAATTACTTTATTTTATTTAGTGCAGTCCAATAAAGTTCTCAACTTTTCTTGAAAACGACCCAAAACTAACTTATGACTTGTTTTAATGGAACAGTGACATTTATGAAGCACATTTCTGGAGTTATTGTTGCCCTACAGCCTCTAAAGTCTGGCAAACAGTGATTCATGACTTTTTGCTAGCTGGAGGCATCGCATGACAATTGAGTTTTGCTTTACACCAGCAAAGAAATGTGGGAGGATGTTAGAGGAAGTGAGGAAAAGAGGGAGAGAGCAAGAGAAAAGAGAGAGTAAATGTTAGACTGACTTTTACAAATTTATAGACGGCTCAGAGAAGAGACAGGATGCAAGATGGGTGCAGAATTAACCTTTGTTAGGGGAAGTCTAAAGTATCTGTCAAAGTTTAGGAGTTCTGCTTTAAAAATTGGGATTTATTTCCTGTTGTAATACTTCCCATACAGTGGTATGACTCATTTCTTCTGCATTTTGCCCTGTATGCGAGCTACATTTAGTTTGACCAGCCTGTCAATATTTTTCCAGATACTCTGTTTCAGTTGCAGACTTAAACCAAAACATCTTTTAGTATTGTAACAGGTGTTCAAATCAATACCAGACATGACATATTGTGCATTATGAACAATGCTAGTCAGTCAGAAGGGTTCTTTTTGCTTTACAAGCAGAAACCATTGATGCATGCACTGTGGCACCGTGTCTGAGCCGAACCTGCAGTTTGAAGGATAACTGACATGGTTAAGGCTATGTTCCCACTGATGGTCTAAATTCCCAGTTCAGAGCTTGTGCTCTGATTATTTTTTTTTTCTTTTTGTCGTTTATTACATTATAAGCTACCCTCTGAACAGACCTCATCCTCTGGTCTAATTTCTGCCACCACCTGGGTCGGCCGTGTGTGGGAACAGTCTATGTCCCCGAAGCAACCCACATGTGCAGAGAAGGACAAGATGTCAAATGCAGCACTCTGCATCTACAGAGGGGAATATGGATGCTGCACTTGTCAGTTTCAAAGCTTTTATACAAATGGAACCATCCAAATATGATAGGATTTTCTTTCATCCAGTTTTCATTTGATCTTAGTGCATCTTTCCTCCTTCAGTGAAGAATCATGACATCTGTCTCAAGACAATGGTGTAAAAAGTCAGGTGAAATTCAACATGACGGTGCTGTAGTACAACTGAGGAAAGATTGGATATGCATCCAATGTAGCTCCACATATAAAGTAGCCTGGATTGGATTAAAAAAAACTATTTGTGCCATTCGGGCTGTAATAAAAAAGATCAAATGGGTCACATATGGGCAAACGAAGTTGGATTTGATCCACAGTGTGAAGTATTGCTGTATACATCTGCACCTAAAACCTACCTAACATGATTTTAAAGGACAAATAATAAATTAATGCAGTTTATGTGAACAAGGTATGTACATACTGATAAAACTACATCACTGACGTTAAATTTAAGCTCTGATTTACACTGGTTAATCATACCATCCTCACTATTTATGCCAGTCTCTGTGCAGCTGATGTCAGAACCTCTTTACACTTCATTACACTGCTTAGTTTTAGTTCCTGTTTCCTTTATCACTCTACTCTGCATGCCTTAAAAATTCTCCTTGGGGACACGTAAAGTGCTTTTTAATTTGAATTACAGTCACGCGCACCGCACAGCGTTAACATGAGGCAACAGAGTCTCAGTAAGATTTTTGTTTTCCTTAAATTTAATCCCCAGTGTTTCCTAAATGACAGAACAATCAAAACATGTTTTACACATGGTTTGTATTTGCACAAACCATGGTTTTATTTGTGTAATAGTAACACTTGGTGCCTATAAAGTCTGTTATTTCATGTCACTAAGTCAGTTTTTTTAACATCAGCATCCCAGTGAGAAGCGCAGCTCTAATTTAATCATCATCAAATGCAGAAGAAAATCTCCCTAATTATCCTGTTTAGTTTTGTTTGTTTCTTTCCTCAGTATTTCTTTGGTGTATAGTTTAGTTTGTAGCTGCTGGCTGAGCCCATGTTGTTGAACACGTGAGGGAGGGGTTGAAGGAGGGGAAGGAAGAAGAGAGAGAGTGATGGAGAGAGAGGAAGAGAGAGATGGATCTGTTGATTTACTGAAGACTCAAACAAGACCAGCCTAAACTCCAAACACCCACTTGCACTTCCTCCCCTCTCCTCTCCTCACTTCTCCCTTTCCTTCTCCCTCGATCCCCACATGCCCCTCCTCATCCTCCTCCTCCTCCTGGCGTGATGGTACAGCTCCAGAAACAGGAAGGAGGCGCAGCTCTATAAATAGAGAGGAGCTGCTCAGCCAGGAGCCACACACAAACACACAGTTTCCCCTCTCTCATCCCCTCATTTTCTCTCCACTCGCCCTTTCTCTTACTTACTTCATCTGGTAAAAGTACACACTCGCACAAACACACACACACGCAAACATGCACACGCACGTCGTCCTTGACTCGGAAGATAATTAGCCGTGCGTTTAATGCTAATGGTTTGTAAAAGTGTCTGTTAACACACACTGCTCCTCAGCCTTCCCCATTTTTCTACTTCTCTTCCTCTACTCTTGCCCTCTCCAATACAAGCACCCACACACACATACACATATTAAAGTCTATGTTATTGAGTCAGGGTGTTGGGGATGGAGTGGAGGGGGCTAGTGATGGTCCTCTAACCACTAGCTTTTTATGTCAGGTCAGCAGGTTTGAAACTGCTGATGACACACATACATGCTGGCACTCTTTCTCACTGCACATGTGCACGCACATAAACACATTTTGGATAAACAGGAAAGAGTGGTTACAGTCTGTGTGTGTGCGCGTGTGTGTGTACACCGTAGTGTTGCACAACACATAGCTACAGTATCGGACTAAAACAGTTACTAAATAGTTTACTATTCGATTAGGAGAAAAATGCACATTTCATTCATTAACTGGTAAAAATATTCAAACCTCTGGAGAAAAAATGTGTCCAGATGCAAATAAAACAAACAAAAGAAGAAAGTGTTATTGTTTAGAGGATTAGAAATGTCTGTATTCGAATCAGGCGTGTACAGGAGGCAGACTGGCAGGCGCTTTCTCACACATACACCCTTCTCTGGGACTGCAGCCAAATGCTTCTTTTGTTTGCACCTTCCTCTTGTCACTTAGACTTTTCTGTCCTTCACTCACGTTAAACGCTTTGGTTTTGCATTTTGTTCTCTTGTTGCTCAGTTCTTTAAGGCTCAGGGGAGCCAGGCAGATCCTGATATTCAGGAAGAGAAGCTTCGGTCTTCAGCTTGTTCTGCAAAACAGAGACGTTTCTTCTTGTTCTTGAGGTGGTAAGAACAAGAAAAAAAGTTTTTGTTTTGGTTACTTCATACGTCACAGATAGGTGTCTGTGGTTACACTGGATTACGCATGCAAAGTTCTCAGCATACCACCATTTTTTTCCCTCCCTTTTGTCTGATTTTCAGGTGGTTGTAAAATATATTGTCCCACCTAAGTTTATTGTTTGCTGCTGTGCTCACCTGCGCGTGTGGCATCAGGCCTGAACCATCATGCACAGTACAGAAAGATTGTAGAGGGAAATTATGGGGCCAATATAAACAAATGTGTGTTTATACCCATAAGTGTTTAAAGATTTTTGTAGCCGTCAATGAATGTTTGCAAAAAGAGAAAAAGATTAGTTTGTAATTTGTAAATCAAGTTTTGTCAAGATAAATACTTTTTTGACAAATTCAAATTTATGAACTTTTATTTAAGTTTATGAACTTTCACTTTAGTAAAATAAATTTGGATCTTAAAGGAACAAAAAGCTCTTTTTCTCTTCACGGATGTAAACGAGACTGTGAAGTTGCAGAGTTTTAGTCTGGTTTTTATACCTCTATCTGATTGGATCATTTGGTTTATTATTATCCAATCAGAGGGCAGATGGGTTCCTGTCCCTCTGCACCGCTGCACTCTCAGATTTTTGTCTTCTGCCTCTTAATGGACACCAGAAAGCAGATGATTACACAATAAGAAGTTTGACACATCACATGGTAATAAACGGTAAATAGCCCAAAAAGTTCAGCAGTTTTAAAATATATTTTGTTGAAGGGACAAATAAAGACATCATATTCAAACCATTGGACCTTTCCTACCACTTGTTCATGGGGTTGGGTCATTAAGGGTTGAAGAGAAGTAGATAAATGTTTTTATGGGTTTAAGGATTATTTATTAGATTTTTGCTTTTTGTTATATTAATAATAATAAAAAGTCCTTAATATACCTTAAATGCTTCCTTCACATCACATCATAATGCTTTTTGTGTTACATGGAAAGCCCTCTGAACAGTCGTACATAATAATAATAACATAACCGTAACTTTATAAAGCTTATCTAATTAATATCAGAAGAAAATAAAGGCATTGTGAAACTTTTATTCATTTTGGTCTCATTGTCTGTACTCAGAGGACTAAGCGAACTGATGGTAACATTTGTTGACAAAAAAGCAAAAACCAACAAAGGAGTCTCCAAATATAAGATTTAAGATAAGTAGGAAGAGAAAACCAGACATATGCAGTTGTATAGTGTGTACCTGTTACAAGCAGGTTATGCTTTGTTATCCTCTGCTGTTTCCAGCTTCTTCCTCTCTGTATCAGCTCGCTTTGGGTCAGAGCCCGGACCGGGGAGCATGCCGAGAACATCTAAGCTAATTTCAGTCAACTTGACTGTGCACATACAGGAGAAATTTAATTTCCAGCTGTATTATCTGTCAGTGTTTGCCCTTGTTAAAAAAAATATGATTAGGCATGATTCCAGTCAGACCAGTCCAGTGTAATGTCTGGTTTTTGTCAGACTAACTCTAATTATTTTTTTTAATGTCATGTAGATGTATTGATTTGCAGAATCACCCCTCATTGTTCAATCTGTGCCTAACACCTGAGTGTATTTTAGGTTATTCTGGGCTTTTTTTCTCCAGTATGTCCGGATCCATCATGGCTCGTGTTAACATGCCAACTGGAAATGATTACAACGCTGAACTGTTGCTTTTAAGACCCAGCATATGGTATCTAGTGGTGTAAACTTCAAACTGAAACCAGTTGATTGCAATCTTCCTCACTGTATTCTCCCAAATGTAGGAAAAAACAAATCAGTTAAGCAATAAATAGTTTTTTTTATTGTTACATTGAGGCAAGTTGAGACTAAAGACCAAACCTTCAACCCGCTGATGATGATAATAACTGCCCCTCTCTCTATTTTCTAAGTTCGGACCACCTCACAGACCCTGTACATCAGGATTATTTGCATAAATGCCCTCATACATGGTCTCACTGACTTGCTCAAGGACACTTCAGCAAGGATGGATGTTTGCTGACGTGTGCTTGAATCTGTGTCCTTGAGTTGAAGGGCATACTCTGATGGTCCTGCCTGTTTAGTTTTTTCAGCCATTCTTCTTTTCTTTAAAAGCACTGAGCAGGAAGGCAAGAAAACAGCTAAATTTATCACAAAGTTTACTGAGGTTGCACACAGATGTAAGCATTTTAAAAGTAGCAATTAACTCTCAAGCTTGCTTCAAGTCAGATGATAAGGTACTCAGGTCGGGTTAAACTCAAGATTCATCTAACAAGCAGCTGAGAAAGCAAAGCTGCAAGATGGTTTTACTTCATAATCTTCACTTTTATATCCAATTATGGCTCACCGCAAACAGATGTGTACGAATTTTGCGGTAACATCCTGATAAGCATGATGGAAACCCTTTGCATTAGTATTTGTTCACAAACTGGGAGTTTCAATGTGCAACTCCAATCTGAAACTTGTTACCCCGTCACCGCTGTCTCTCTCCACTCACACACAAAGGCAAATACATTTGCTTATTAAAGACCTGTTTTATCGAATTGACTCAATTCAGTGTAGCAGGCCAGACCAGGAAGTACCGTACACATGTGCAGACACACAAAGTCTGGCCCTCACCAGAGAAGCCAAATGAAATTTAAATGGACTGATATCTCTGTGTGTGTGTGTGTGTGCGTGTGTGTGTGCGCGTGTGTGTTCTTGTGGTAAAACTGAAATGGATGCAGGATTTCTAATTTGATACTTGGGCTTTGGTGGTCAAATATGAGTTTCTACTTAGTGGAATTATGTGCATTTATTTATCTTTAGGACCACATTTCCATGACCTTACTCTAAGGCGTGTTTGAAATATTCTGCAAGCATTTTACTTTTGCTGTGACATAAGAATCAAACAACAATGATAACAATTAATTGGCTACAGAATCACCCTTTAAGTTCCTGCTTTGCGTTCCTCCTCATATTTCCAAACTTTGCCTCTATCACAACATTACCAGTACACAAGGCATTTTACCTTAAAGCAGGATTATTGTAGCGGTACATATTTATCTTCACTGGAACAGTTCAATATAAGTCATAACACTTTTTGTAAACCTAATAAAGGCAAATATCATATTTGATACAAACCGTTTCTGAGACTCTTTACGCTCCTGTGATACTTGTGACTCTTCATATGAATCATCTTATTATATGACCCTACTATCTGACTTTATTAACACATTTAACACTTGTTCTGCTAAAAAATATGAATGAAATGTATATTTTTGGTTTAGAAATCATGACAACATTTTAGCATTAAAGGAGAACTTCGCTTTTTTTTAACCTGGGGTCTGTTGTCATCTTTCCTTCCATACATGTGAGTGATGT
>JBAMHV010000004.1:24331191-24344139 GCA_037177535.1 Pseudomugil gertrudae | reverse complement strand
TCTACATCACTCACATGTATGGAAGGAAATATGACAACAGACCCCAGGTTAAAAAAAAGTGAAGTTCTCCTTTAAATGATGTCGTACTGTGCACCATATTTTACACAGACATCACATCTTTATACAACAAAATGACAATCACCCGCCTTTTACACAGTTTCACATAGATTTAGTTTCCTAGAAAGGTCATCCATATACATATTGAAAAACAACTTGTCAAACCCCATTAGGTACTAAAAATAATGCAGATATCTCCCTACTTCATTAAGCTTGCACAGACAGATATGAATACCAATATTAAACATATCTTAACCCCTTATGCTGTTAAACAGTTATGTCAAAAGCTTAAAAGCATTCATGGTGGTGTTTTCCACCATATTATATATTATATGTTTATTCCCCCCCAACCCATGCAGGAATGCAGAATCTGAATCAAACTCTTAAGTATACAGCTGATATATGAGGGTACTTTAATGAGAACGATACCACACGATATCAGGTTTTCCTAATATCTTGCAGCCATATATCAAACATGACGACTAGAAGACTATTAGGTCTGCTGTGGTATTTGATGAACAACTTTACAGAATCACTTAAAAACATATTTTGTTGGAGGAAAACGCATAAAGGGGAATGGTTTCCATTCATCAAGCTTTTAGCAGATCCAGCTTCATTCAGACTTTTAGAGACAGCATCACCTGGGTGGAAAGACTTTTTTGCTGAGAAAGCTGTGCAGAGGTTACCGACTGCGGCGTCTTGTGTGGAGGCTCTTAAACTAACTGTGTTGTTGTTTTGTTTGTGTGCAGATAACATTTGGAGGAAGGTCCAATGTTACCCATCACTCTACAGGATGTCCGTTGTGCATTCTTCATGCGTTATGTTAGGCTCCTCGTGATCGGTCATTAAAATCCACATGTGTTGACACCTCACAATCGTTCTGCAACTGGCTGGGTTGGGGGGGTTGTCATGGTTACACAATAAAAGACTTCAGTAGGGGTTGAAGGAGTTCATGTCTGTCTTGTCATGAGTCACTAAGTTTGATAGCTGTGTTTTTAACATTCTCACATTAACTCTGAACTATTTAATATCCCTTATTAAACGTGTTGCTGTGACGGCTGCAAACTGGTTGACCCAGTGTTCCTTTTCTGGATTTATATACTCAACTTGTGTTTTTCTTTTTTGAATATAGCAACATTTTTGTGTCAAAACAGGAAAAGAATGACAGAAGTATAAGATCAGCACTGGTGAGCAGTGCTGGATGCGAATAAGAAGCTTTTTGACATGACCTGCTTGTGTTGCAATAGTATAAGTTTTAGTTATAGGTTTGTTACAGTGTCAGAACTGTAATTACCATTCTGATTGCTAAATGAAATGGTACAGTGTCTGAAATATGGTAAAATACTGTAGAGGTCATCAGGAGCTTGATGTGGAAGTCTTAAAACTTAATTAACTCTTAAAACTCCTAAATCACCGCTGTCCTCAAGCCTGTTGCTTACATTATCAACAATGGATCAGGATTGGTAGCGTTTAACTCTGTGGGTTGAATTGTGATCAATAACTTACCCTTAAGGAAAACTATGGGAGTTTTCCAGGCTTTTCTGTTCCTTCCAGGTGGTTTATAATCCAGCCTCAAAGTGTTCTTTATTCAGAGATGCTGTATGATAAATCTACAATGAAAGTTTCATGATAGCACCATTATTTATCATCATTTAAAAAAAAAAAATCCTGTCAGTAAGAAACTATTATTTTGACCTGGTAATGTTATGAAGCCCCTTTTCTCAAACTTTTGAACAATTTGATAGCTTAAATTGTATTTTCCGATCAGGAGTAACTAAAGATGAACAAAGCGCTACGGCAAAAATAAAGCCAAAATAAAATGTTCAAAAAGCCGATTTGATTTGTGGGATAGTAATAAAATTGTAGCGTAGGTAAATATAATAATAATAATAGGAAAGCACCCAGAGAGCACAGACCCTCCACCAAGCCACACAGTCCCCCAGCTTATTACTTACACCCCAAAATATTTGTCCTACCTTGTTATCGAAACCCGTCCATTACTTTTTAAGTTGTGTTACAAACGGACGGACGGACAGACGGAGATATTATTTACAAAAAAAAAATTAGCTAGTTGAAAAACTGAAAATGTTAATAATTTGTGTTGTGTGTTTGTTTCAATGCCAACATTTTGTTCTTCCTAAAGCCAAGACTTGAAAGATTGATATAAAGATAAAACAGGCTCATTAACTCCTAACTGCTTATTTCTGTAAGGTACTGATGGTAATAAATACTGGTTTGATTGGCCTTTATGGTGCCTTTTTTATTGTCAATTATTTCCTTCATTTTATCCTCATGACGTTCTGAAAAAATACATATGACAGCAATTAGCTTCTATGTGTTAAAGGCCAAACAAGCAGACCAAAGTTAAAAAGAAAAGAAATGACTTTAAGTTTCAGAGGTTACCTAAACGCAGGATGCAGAAGTTTGTCTTGTAGTGGTCATCACTCTTTGTGTTTGAGGAAAAGAGATGGAAAGAGGTTTTCTGAGCTGCACAGCCTGGATGAAAATGCGTTGCCTCATATTGTCTTTGTTTTCATACAGATGCTACTTTGCTTTGGGTTGGCTTTGTGATTTTAAGCTGTGCAGGTGTCATTTATGGACAAGAATTTCATATTTGACCATTGGCCTGAGAGGAAGCATCTGCTAGATGCTTCCACATCGACTTGTTCCTTTAATGTCGAGACTTGTGATCGATATGATGCTCAGCATAGAGAGAGAGAGCAAAGCAGAAAAGATGAGGGGAAGAGGAAAAAGAAGGCAGGTTGCTGGAGAGCGAATAAGTGAGTGAGAGAAAGAGGAGGAGGAAGGAGGAGGATGCAGCACACAAAGCACCAGAGCAGCAGGTTGCTATAACAACAGCACCTTAGTGGTTCCATCCCTTTTCTCTCCCTCCCTCTCTCTCTCTGATCACCCTCTCATCGTTTGCTCCCTGCTGTCATTTGGCGTGCTATGCCTCTCCATCAAGCTACCTAACACCCCCCCCCACCCCACCCCAAACTCCACATCTTCTCTGCTTCATCCTCTCTCCTCCTCTTCGTCTTCCCCTCAAAAGAAAAAGGACCATCTGCCGACAAATGCATCCCCCCTCTTCCGACTTGCAAGCGCGCATCTCTCTGGTTTCACCTTTGTCTCTGTGCGTCTTCTCTGTGTGTCATGGCAGCAGTCAGAGCAGCAGTCAGCAGGTGTTTATGTCAAAGAATACACAGAGACGCAGGAGGGGAAAGACGAGCCGCTCGCTCTTTTACATCCTCTCCTCCTTTTTTTGCAGCGATGCTCTTTTTTTCCCACCAGCTCTCACTAAACACTCCAGCTTGATTAAACTACTTCAGAATTCTTTGTCTTCGACCCCTGATGTCGCTTCGCGTCTCTCTCAGATGCACAAACATTCATTCCTCTCTTTTCAGCTCACCTCAGAGGTAGTTCATTGTTAAACAAATGTAGATGTTGTCAAATTAAGTTTGCAGCGCATGACAGGCATATTATAGTAATTCAGAGGTGCAATTAGGTTGCTAATTGTGCTAAAAGAAATAAAGGAGTAATTAGCTGGAGTTAATAGAAGGTATTCTGTGGTAGCTAACAGTTTTGTTGTTCATCCCTCTGGCTGTGGCATGCTGACTCAGAATGAGCAGACAAAACCACAATCCTCCCATCTTTTGTTTTTTCTCCCGCTTTGCCCGGACTCCTTTTCTTTGTTTCTGTCTCTACATCCAGGGTTTTATCATGAAGGTTAAATGAAAAATGTTTATAGGTGGGTGTGTGTTCAAAACCTGTGTGAGTGTGTGCATGCATCCATGTGGGAGGAGGTGCTACAGTTCACACCACCTGGACAATTATGGGAGTTTTTATAGGTGGGTTTTGAAAGGCAAGTCTGTTATTATCAACGTGAGTCACTGGCATTTAGGGGAAGCCTTTAACACACACACACACACACACACACACACACATATACATCACTCTGTATACAGGAGACACAAATTATTTAAACCTATTTATTACAGGACCACACCTGCATACTCCCAGTTAAAAAACCCCTGTCATGACGGTAGTGATGTGTGTTTTCTCATATTTTGGTCCTTATTGGCTGCACCAGCACATGAGTTCAAGTTACACACACACACACACACACACAAGTGCATGCCTTAGTTTTTGCTGTAGATACTTGGTTTGTAATTTGATCAAGATAATGAGGCTGACTGTAAGTTACTGTGGTGAACACACACATTCACACCCCAGAAACAAAAAAAAAAAGAAAAATGGAGGATGCATGTGTGTGTGTGCATACGTGTGTGTGTTTGAGATGGGGCATGTGTGCCTCTGTTTCTGCCAGCTTGAATGAGTCCACCTCCAGGTCAGAATACAATCTGAATATATTTTGTCTGTTGTTCCATCTGAATAACAAAGAGCTAAATGTGCATTTGCACACACACACACACACACACACACACACACATACATGCATCGGTGCAAGGAGCTTCCTTTGTGTATGTGTTGTGTGTGTTTGACTCTTTCACATTTGACAGCTGAAAGTGTGGATTTTACTAAATATTTTGCTGCTTCTGAGCTCCTTTTTTTCCCAGCTGGTTGTTTGAAATGTAGATGAGCAGGATACATATGACTAGTAAATGGCTTCTATCGATGAGTCTTTTGTATGGTTTTCTTTATGTGTGTGTGTGCACATCCTTCAGTTAAAAAGACTCATGAACTGATATTAAATTTACAGTAATTACAACCACCACCATGTAAAGTCACTGATTCCAGTCACAATCTTTTTGTTATATAAACTATATAAATATCAAATAAAACTGTAATATTGGAAATATCTGCATCTGCACTTTGTTGCTTAAAAAAAAGAAAAAAAATCACCTCTTTGTTTGAGCCCCAAACTTTTGGTTTTGGATTTGGGACCGAGCATGAAATTTGTACCTTGGGAACCTTCCTAAATGAGGCCCCTGCTTCCCATTTGTCATTTTAACAGCATCTGCTTTTCCCTGCCAACTTCATTAGGTGCAAAATTGAGACTGAGAGTTTATTAAATTGCACAAAAATTGCACAGACACCCAAATTATCATGCAACCATGTCTCCTTTCCCCCCCACAAACTAATTTAATTTTTGCATGCTCTCATTGTTCACCAGTCTAAATGTTATTCTCCAGAATGCAGCAATGAAGACCCAGGTACTTTTGTCAAACAGATGTAATGTCTTTGTGTCACTTTTAGTACAGCACAAATGATCATTTTTTGTTTCAAACACCTTTACTTAACCAGACAAGGCAGCTAAGAACCATTTACAATGCTTACCTACGCCACATGCACATCTAGTAAACTAACTCGCACTCCGAACCATTGTGTTGCACATACCCGTAAACTATATGTTGATGCAGAATACCTGAAGGTTACCATCAAAAGTCTAATTATTTCAAATTTAAATCAGATTAAGTCACAGCTTGCAAATTCAATAATCGTGATTAAATATAATTTGCAATTATTCTTGAAATATGCATTCCTGCCGCATCATGTCAGCAGAAACATTAAGCTACTTGTTGAACATGAAGGTCCAACAACACATTTTCAGCTTTGGCTTGGTACTTTAAGTTTAAACAGCTTCATTTAAAGGGATAGTTCAGATCAT
The DNA here is from genome assembly GCA_037177535.1 of Pseudomugil gertrudae. Lineage (NCBI taxonomy): Eukaryota > Metazoa > Chordata > Actinopteri > Atheriniformes > Pseudomugilidae > Pseudomugil > Pseudomugil gertrudae. Next base: position 24,338,453 of record JBAMHV010000004.1, on the reverse strand, counting down.
TTTTCAGTTCTATCAATGATCTATCTTTGTTCTAATCCATCCACAGGACCAGTCGACTTGTCCAGCTTACCTCCAAACACCTCCATGTCCTGCCATCATAACCAATATCTTTAGGGGGGTTTCATGCTGCAAAGATGTTTTAAAAATGTTTATGCAGTTAATTACTCATTTATTTAGTGCTGTTAATGCTTTATTTTTGACATTTTGAATTGAAATGTCCACATAAATGTAACAAAACAAGCATGTAAGGCTGAAATGACAAATACACACTTTTCTGAGCTCAGACATACACTGTTACAAGATCACATGAACGAAATTTATGAGTCCATTGTAAAATGCTGAACAGTTTTTCTTTGTAGGATCAAAAATAGTAAAATACCACAATCTTTCTTCTGAAGTTTATCACTGTGATACAGCTCCAGTTGTGCCTCTAAATGAAATCAGACAATGAGTCTCTAATAGAGTTAGCAGAAAGCTGAAGTGTTGTGCAACTACAGTCCTTTTAACCACAAACTCACATTTCTGACGTGCTGATGTCAGTATTTGCCTCTCCAAAGAGATATTGCCAGTTTGAAAACAACAAAAAACGATTAAAAAACTTTATCGTCATTAATCATTAGTAACAATGTATATTTTTCTAACCCTGTTCCACTTCCTGTCATCATGATGTGATGCTACCTGGCACAACTGCCTTAAAAGAAATTTGGAGCCTGTGTACTTTGAACACTGACACACACACAGGCTATTCCAGTCTGAACAAATGGCATCTCAAACACAGTGTAGATGTAATATGTAGGTCTCGTGTTGTGTACTTGGTGAAGTTGAGGCTAAGTTAGGGCACAGAGGTGATCTTGCTATGTATGTGTGAGTTCTCTCCACAGGCTCCCGCTTGCTTCCACCGTCTAAAGACATGCATGTAAGGTTATTTGGCTCTAATTGGCTGTATGAGTGGTTGTCTCTGTGTTGGCCCTGGCAACTTGTTTAGGATCTACTTTGCCTCTCATCTACAAGCTGCTGGGGGAGTCTCCTGCTCCCTGCAACCCTGGTTTAGAATAAGTGGGAATAGAAAATTACTGGATGGATTGTTAAAACCTAGAAAGAAAACCAGTCACCACAATTCTGGTGCTTTTCCACTACACGGTACTGTATGTTAACAGCTGAGCATGCCTCTCATATGTTTTTGGTAATACCTCAGCTGGGATTCAAAGTCTGTTTAATGGATGCCATTCAGGATAAATCCCCTGCTCTGATCCTCGGGGGCAGGTATCCTGCAGCCTTTACAAGTTTCCCAACTGCAACACTTTTAGTCTCAGCACAGGCTTGTGCAGAGCTTGACATCAAACTGTTGGAGGACCCTTTAATTTGTGCGAGTTGTTTTACAGCAGAGAGACATCTAAAACCTACAGAGTAATGACCCTCGAGGACCAGGATTGGGGATCAGTGATGTTCAAACACAGCAGAGCATTGATCGATTAAAGAATAATCAGCTGTGGGTGTAAACAAACTCTACATCTGCTTGCACTTACTGACACACTTCCTTGTTCCATTTAGTCATCTGAAAGTTTGATAGAAAGTTTAAAGCTTAAATTATGGATGTTTGAAAACATGGATCTCAGACTGTGAAACGATGAACAAGGAGTTTGGATTATTGGATCTTTGTTTTGTTCTCAGTGAATGAAGTGTCAACCTGTGTCTGTGGTACGACTGTAAAACCACCCCTGCTGATGATTAAGAAGTTTTATTTGTTAGGTCTACAACTATAAATCTTATTTTCCTGAACATATTTATTTATGTATTTGTATTCCTTGTGAGCTGTATGCTTCTTTACTTAGCATCAGCTCTCATTGTCCTGTCTTAGATGGTGTTTACTGTCCATCCAGTCCTCGGCTCCTCCCCTTTTCCTTCTGTATGACAGTAATTACCTTAACTGCCAGTCGTAGTTTGTTAGCACCTGGTTGTTATCTTGTTTGGGCCATGGCCGAGCCAGCGAGACAGTAAAGTTCAGAGGATGATGTGGTGGCATGAGAATGAACTGTGCATTTCACAGAGGCAGCTCATTTGCTCATTGGGTAATGTTAATGATGTGGAGATTACTACAGCTGTTCCTTTGATTTTTCTGTCTCTCCTCAGAAAATCACACGTACATCTGCTGGATTTGCTCCCTTAGAGGGCATCCAGCCTTATGTCTCCACATATGTGTCTGTGAGTAAAGTGCAGCGGATATGCTGCATATGAGAACTCATTGGTGTGGTCAATGTTTAGCCAGATTGACTGCAAACTGAAAAGGAAATTGATTTGTCTTTTCAGCACACTTCTTGCTTTCTCATGACAATTCCTGGAGTTAGGCAAGAGCAGCCCGTTGCCTTATTGATTTGTACCTTGTGTTGTTCCATCATGAGCACCCTGAGGACTATAAAAAAAAAGTTTCTGTTGCTAACATGTCTGATGTCTGTTGGCTTGTAGTCTTAATGTTTTGTTGTTTCTTTGTGTTGTTTTTTACAGCTCCAGGAAACTGTAAAGAGGAAGCTAGACAGTGCACGATCACCCTTGAATGGAGACCAGAATGGCATCTGTGATGGAGGCAGCTACTCACCAACTACCAAACGGGTACGGAAGGAGGGCTCCAGTGGTTTGGATTCACTAACGGGCCTCCCTAACAACAGCAGCAACAATGTGCCACCCATCTCTCCATTGCATCACCAAATGGACATCAAACCCTTACTCAGCGGGCCCAACACTTCTGCTGGGAATAACACTACAAACAGCAATGGCACCCATTCGGGCCGGGCGTCAGATGAGCTCGGGAAGAATGGTGGCAGCCATGTCCCAGATATGAAGCTGAATGGCTCGCTGGACTTGGAGGACAGTTTCGGCCTTCTCAAAGACCTGAAACAGGAGCCACTGGATGATGGGGGAGGGATGGAGTCTTCCGATTCCCAGTCTCTGTCCAATCAGAATAAACTGTTCTCTGACATCAACCTCAATGACCAGGAGTGGCAGGAGCTGATCGATGAGCTGGCCAACACTGTGCCAGAGGACGATATGCACGACCTCTTTAATGAGGACTTTGAGGACAAGAAGGAAGCGGAGTTTGGAAGGCCAGCAAACAATCAGACACCAGGCCCGCAGGACGCAACTGGGAATACGACGGCGGCTGGAGGGGGTGCAGCTTCAGCATCTGCTCTGCCTCCTCCCCCCCAGCCTCCACAGGGAGTGCCACAGGTTCCTATTGGTTCACCACAGGTCAGTTTTAAGATAATCCAGCTTAGATAGTCCTGTTTATTTTACATTTTTTTTGCTAAAAGTGCTATTCTAATTCATCTTCACTTCCATTTACACAGTTTGTTTCCACGTCCGTGTTCATTCCTTTCCAATGCAACCATTGGAACCAAGTCAGTTTATTCTTCTGTGAATTTCTTATACGTCAAAACTTCTACTTATTTTTTCTTTTTATACAGTGGCTGTATTGTTCTTTTATAAAGTCACAGTGTTCCTAATCCAACAAAATGAGATGGAAAAAAGCAAAAACCAGTATTTTTGCCTTTGCTGCATGAATGCTTTTATCTACTGCAGATAAATGCAACTCTTTACGTATCACACAGAGGTCATATAGTCCATGGCTGTTTCTGAATGTGCACTCTATGCCCTAACTCCTCATTCACTACACAGTGCTACACTGGATAGCATACTACTGTAAATAGTGCCTTCATCCTGTTGGCAATTTGGACACGAAGCTCACTACTTTCTCGCTCGTCTTTTTTATAATATCTACTCAATGAAAAGGAAATAAGAATTCGTGATCTGTAGTTCTTAGTTTACCTTCTTAGATGTCTGTGTTATATCTGCCAATGTAAGCTTCAACCCGCAATGCATTGTGGTCTACATTAAGTAATCTAGTGACCATCGATGCTCACTGCTTTTCATTGTCAGTAAATTTGTGTGCACTACTTTTTTCTCTCTGTACATTCGCACACCCCTATAAAATTGCTTGACCACTACATAAACTGAATATGACACATATATGTGAGGCATCACTGGTTCTTTTGTAAAATGGTAAGAAAAATACTAGCTGCTCTACGTAAGCGAAAACAGGTCGGCCGTCTCCTGACATAGCTGTTTTTTTATTTGGACTTTTTTATGGATCTCTTTTTTGTTCTGCAGGTGAGACCATCATCATCAGGCCCTCAGTTTGCAACCACTGCCAATGGAACCCCTCCTCAGCAACCTCTGCAGCAGTCTCCAGCTGTTGCTATGGCATCTGGTTCACCATTGCACAACTGTGTTGCTCGATCCCCTCAGACTCCAACCCAGGCTCAGACACAATCAGTGCCCAGGCCAGGTAATGGGTACATGATGAACCCAGGTCCAGGGGTCAGTCAGGCAGGGACTGGACCTGCAGCTGCAGGTGTCACCTCTGGGGGTCAGCCTGTTGGGCCATTGACACCTGAACTTTCTCCAGCAGAGCAGCTAAAAGCAATGGCTCAGCAACACGCTAAACTTCTGCAGCAGAAGCAACAACAAGCAGCGAACTGGTCCCCAGCAGGGGCCCCAACTAGTCCCTATAACTCTGGTCCTTTCAACCCAGACAAACCCAACAGCCCCATGATGTACCCACCGCAAGCCTTTAACACACCACAGGGCCCTCTAGTGGCTGGGATGACACCCAACAATGGGCCTAAAGCCCCCATGAACAACTACCTCCCTCACAACCACATGAGCATGATGGCCTCACAACAGCCAAACAGCATTAACCAGAATACCCTGTCCAAACAGCAGCAGCAGCAGCAAACGGCCGCCATGTTGTCTTACAACAACACCAAACCGCTGAGTCACTTCAGCGGCAGTGGGGTGGATCACATGGGCCAGAGGATGACTCCACCCATGGGAGGAAACAATCAGGTTAAGAACCCCATGATGCCGCCTTACATGGGGGGTGCAGGAGGCGGTGGCCAAGGGGCGGGACCAGGCCAGACGCAGGGACCAATCCCTGGGCAAACAGCACACCTGAGTGAAGAACAGAAGAGGATGATGTTGATAAAGCAGAAAGCATTAAATCACAGTATGCCGTACAGCACCATGCAGTCTCATGGACAGGTAAGTGAGGAGTCTAGTGATCTCTAATGTACTGTGGATTTATTCTCCAGTTCAGCTAAAGTGCTGCTGAGTCTGTTTTCATTGGTCCAGAAGGCAGTTTGTCCTTTATCTACAGGTTGTCTGTAGCTCTATGATTGTTTCATGCAAATATCAATTGCAGTTATTGTTTAGATCAGTTTTTCCACCCAGGTCTTCAGAATCCACTATCCTGCATGTTTTAGATGTGTGCCTACTCCAAAGCACCTTTTGCAGATTAGTGAACTACCTCATCAAGTTCTTTGCAAACCAGTTTATGAGTCATTTATTTTTTTCATGCGTATCAAACTAGGGTTACCTCTGAAACACGCAGGGTAGTAGGTCCTGGATTGAGAAACACTGGTTTAGACCATACTTGTTAGGGTGGGGATGTATCTGAACTCTTATTCCCTTGTTTGGTTTTTAGAGGGAAAAGAGGTCATGTGTGACTTTATGTTTGAAGAGACATTTGAAGCACTGACTGTCCACTGGAGGGGTATTTCCTTTTTTCTCTTTTTTTAATTAAGCAAGGACTCTCTGTTAGACAAAGAATGCTTGTGGCACAATTTTAGATGATTTAGCAAATGTTAGATTTCTCATTTATAAAATGTTCAGCCAGAGAAGGTAAAATGGCGGTAGTTGCCCCAGCAACAAGCCAGGGCTGGGAATAGGCATAGGAAAATGGCCTGTCGAGTGTATTGATGCCTCTGCAACACTAGCAGCACTGATAGCCTCCTCCCCCAGACACACAAGCTCATGCACTCACACACCAGGCAAACACCAAAGCTAAACGGCTCCTTAGCTCATATCCCCAATCTGTCACAGCTGACTGATGGCTGAGATTGGACCACTAAGCCAAGCTAGCTGTTGTCATTACCGAAAGCCCACCTCAGGCAGTTTGTTTCCCGGCGACCAGCACAGCCCACTCTGAATGCTCCGGTGGTTCAGCCAGGTGTCAGGTGTCCTTTCTAATGCACCAGACGACGGCTGTTCCAGAGTGGGTGGGTTGCATCTAACACATAAACACCCACATAAGGGTTGCTCATTATCTTCGAGCTGTTTTTTCGACCGTTAATAGAAACTGTGTGTGCTTGCTTGTTGATGATGCACTTGTCTTTTTCTCTTTATCTCTCTTGTCTCTCTCATTCTGCTTTTTCTTGTGCTGATGATATGGCTACAGTCAGTCAGTCACCTCCTCCTCCCCTCTGCTGATCTCTGCGTCTGCTGTCATGCTCCTCCTCCTCCTCTTCCTCCTTCCCCCCGTCCCTCTCCTCCCTCCGTCTCTGTCTCTCTGCCTCCCTCTGCCAGAGACACTCAGCACCAATAAAGGAGCAGATTTATTAATATAAGGCCTTTGTGGCTGCTGCCTGGAGGGCTGTGTGTTTGTGTGCAACTCTGCTTGCATGTATGTTTGAGTGTGTTTCATGGATTTGAGAGGTGTATGAGGAGGGTGGAGAGATTTATTTGTGAGCAGAGGAGAATTGGAGAAATGGAGGAGAGAGAAGAGCAGAAGAAAAGGAGAGGAGAAAGGGAATATGCACAAAGCAAGAGATTTATTGTAGAGTGAGGATGGAGCATATTAAAAAGAAAGTCAAGAGCCTGGAAAGAGAAATGTAAGCGAGCAGTGCAGAGTGGAGGGTCTGAAATGCAAAACAGCATTTATTCTTCAAGTATTATCTTTGTTTGAACTCTGCTTCCAGTTAATCACCACATGCCTCAATGACAGAAGCAGGTCATTAATAAAACTCACAAATGTCAATATGTCTGTGATGTGGTAACACTTAAAGACAAATTCAACATATTTTATGCATCAGAACCTAAACAAGCAAGATCTTTGTAGTATCTTAGAGAAGGGGACAGGATCAGATGATGTTATTCTGCCCTGAAATAATATTAAAGTTTTATAATCATCTGTGACTAAACTTACCAAAATTTGAAATAGGTGTTTAATGAAGATGTGCTGAAAATAAGGACATCGTCTGCTTAGTTCAACTGTAAGCTTAGTGTATTAGCTGTACAAAGGAAAAGGGATGTTTAAGTCAGACATTTTTTGTAGAGTAACATTTATAATAATGTTTTTATATATTATATTATATTATATTATATTATATTATATTATATTATATTATATTATATTATATTATATTATATTA
>JBAMHV010000004.1:24312173-24329920 GCA_037177535.1 Pseudomugil gertrudae | reverse complement strand
TTATATTATATTATATTATATTATATTATATTATATTATATTATATTATATTATATTATATTATATTATATTACAAACAGGAATGGGCTTTGTGTTTCTTCTTTTTCTTCTTATTATTATGTAGATAATCAGAAAAATATTTTGAATAATCATAATCAATACAATAAGTGTAATATTTCACTATAATACTGTTATTTAAAAAGTTAATATTAGTTGATTAATATTACAAAAAATCATTGCAGTATAAATCCTATAAATAAATACATAAATAAATTGAACTGGACAAGGCTATTTTAAAAGGTTAATTTACAGTACAAATAAACATATTGAATGGAACATGGTGTGTCTTCAGTTTGCATATTGCTGACTAACCACTGTCATAATTTACACCTACATCTGTCCTGTAAAAGTGACACAGATCTCACGGTTCAGCAAATCTGCATTTATTCACAACAAACTAAACATGCTTCTGTTACTGGAGCCCCTGCTGCGTTTTGACTGCAACATTTTTCCCCTTCAGACGTTTTGCTATCTTTTGATGACAGATGCAGCTCTGCTTGAGAAGTAAAGCTTACACAGAGCTCAGGTTAAAGGGCTCCACATGTATGAAAACTTCACATCTGAGACAGTTTTTAAGGTGATGTAGATTTGATAGTTCCTCAAAGTTAATTCTTCATAAACTGCAAGCGACTGAGCAAGTTAATGTTTTAAAGGGAGCAGAGGTAACTAAAACAAATCTTCCTACAACATGACAATCAGCCATCACCATTAAACTGCAAGCCAGAGTTGTAAAGCTCATTAGATGAAACCTTATTTGAGTCGTATTGTGTGGATTTCAGTTGGTCTGTGGAGTCGATAAGTTTAAATACCTTCATGGGATCCACAAATAGGTGCTGAAAGTAGCAGCAAAGGTAAAGTGAAGACGGCACTCAGCTGCTGATTTACCAATAGGTCTCCAACCCTTTCTAATGTTCTACGAAAGATTGAGATCATGCATACAAATGGCTAAAATGAGCTTCTTCCTTCTAAAGGATAAAGTATCAAGCTTGCTCAGCTGGGAGAGAGTTACTGCTCCTGTGAATTGAAGGGTACCAGGTGAGCTGGTTCAGGTGTCTGGTTAGCTTTCACATGCCAGTGTTTTGGCGTATTCCCTGCTGGAGAGATTATGTCTCCTTAGTTGGTTTGCCCTACAAAAACGGGAAGTGGTGGCATTGCTTAGACTGTTGCATCCTTTTTATCTGGAAGGCAATTTCGGCTGCGAGTAGGAAAGTTTCTGAGCTCAGACCCTGCTTTCGAGGAGTCGGGCTTCTGCTGCAGCTGTTAATGTGTTGGATTTATAACGTCTGCAGAAAACGTTTCGGTGTTGGATAATGCAATGCATCTTTACAGGTCAGGCTTCGTGCCACAACCTTTTTCACGGGTCTTTTCAGCAAAGTAGAGGCCATTTAATACATTTTAGGTTCTTTCTCGTTTGCAAAAAGGGCAACATTGGTTTTCTGGAAGCAATGGTACCCAAAGCCCTGTAAATATTTCAACATGGCGATATAATGCTCCTTTTTATTGCATTTGCTGAAGGGTGTTTGTACCTTTTTTTGCTTTTAAAATATAATGTGAAACATCGTCTCAGGCCTCCTATATTTTTGCATCACACTGTGTAAGTGCATGGTTTATGAAGGTAGTTTGATGTGTCATCACATGTTTGGCAGGTGTTTGTGTTTAGGTGGAGCTAACCTGATGTGCTCTCCGTGTGTGTGTGTGTGTGTGTGTTGTCTCACAGGTGGTGCTTAAACATCACTGTCTCTCCGCTCCGTCCTCTCCCCTTCTGTTTCTCTGTGTGTGTAGGCTAATCCAGTTAGCAGCTGCTCGGGGAAACTTCAGCCTCGCTCCTCAAAAGCTCGTTAGTCAAGCTTTAATTGTTGCTCTCTCGCTTTGCATATCTCCATGACGCTAATTTATGCCTGTTGTCGCGGTTACCGTCGCCACGGTGGTGGATGTCTCAGTGGAAGCAGCGAGTGGGGGAACAAAGGCGCGTGCATGAGCCTGTGGAAGATGTTTGTGAGATTGTCTGCGTGTGATGGATGATGTGGTCGCCTGTGTGTGTGTGTGTGTGTATGAGAGAGAGGGAGAGAGTGATTGTGAGATGGATGTGGCTTTTTGCACAGTGTGCGTGCAGATGTGTGAAGCTGGCAGCTTGTGGGCGGGTCTCTAGGGTTGTCTGAGTAATGATTGGGTGAGGGCGGATTGACAGGCGTTGGGCTCAGAGGAAGACTCCTGGTGTCGCTGATGGATTGAAGCGGGAGGTTTAAATGCATGTATGTGTGGATGAGTATGCATGTCGACAACTGTGGTGTTACACACTGACTGTGATGCATGAAGGAAGCTGTCACTGTGTTGATAGCCATGTGAATCACGACAATCAGCCCTGCACAACAAATTAGCAGCAGGCTTTGTGAAGCGCCTACAAGCACATTTCCCTCTTTATTTCTCCATCTCTTTTTCTCCTCCTTTCCTCATCCTGTTTAATGAAGACCCTTACCTAAATTTACAGCTCAGAGGCCAAAACTGGCCCCCTCACAAGGTCCAGTCTGGCCTGGATTTTTTCTTAGTAAATGTGAAAATAACATAGAAGACATTAACTGCAGGTAGTGCAGCATCCGAACCATCTGTGGCACACACAGAAAGGAAATGATGGCTGGGTTCAGTCCTCTGTAGGTAGCTTTGTTTGCTCATAAAGTCGAATATATTTGGGACAGTGTATATGTCCAAAGTCTGATGTGGATAACACAGGTGAACTCTGCTCCATCTACAGCAGGGATGTCAAGATTCAGTCCTCGAGGGCCGGAAACCAGCAGTGCAGCTAAACAGAAAGTTTTGCTGTTTACCTACACTAACACACCTGATGCAAATCAAATGGACCCAACAGCTTCTTGTCAACCTGTTAAGTAATTTCAGTCAGCTGTGTCGGAGCATGAAGACACAAAATCCTGCTGGATACCGGCCCTCAAGGACTTGAGTTTAACACCCCTGATCTCCAGTTAGCTTCAAGTGAACCAAATACAGGAAGTAAAGATCATTCAGGGTTTAATATGGCTGTGTGGATAAATGCAACACAAAAAAACCTTTTATATCAGACAACAGGTTGCTCTTCTTGGGAAAATGTCTCGCAGTCAAACGTAAAAGAGCACTGTAGAAGTTTTGATAACAATATGATCAACTGAGATCACAAGAATCTTATACGGCTCCATGTTTTGCTCTTATGTATTGAAAACACAAAGTTTTCTTCTTTGTTTGTCACCACTAGCATGAAAAACTGTGTTGTGTCTAATCGGAAAGCCGGAAAAAAAGCAAGATAAAAAAAAATTCAGTAGTAATTGTTGTAAATTTACATCAATGGGGGGTGGAGCCTATCCCAGCGTTTAAGCAGCAAGAGGCAGGTACACTGGGATAGATCCCCTGTTCATCGCAGGGTTTATTAAGCTGAATCTTAGTCAAATCATGATATGCCAAAAGATTTCCTCCTCTATTAAAAATAAAACATTGTGAAATACAATATTTTTCAGTTTCGGATACCTAGTATTAAACATTATTTTACATTTTTTTTAGATTCATTGTAATCTGTAATTTTGCAGTTGTCATATAAATTCTAAAGTGAGGCAAAATAAAGTTATAACTACACTCATTTTGTCAAGAAATTTCAGGTTAAATAGAAACATCCTGATAAATGTACTTCTTTGCTCTAAAACAAAGGGGATAAATTGAGTTTTTGTTATGTTGCTGTTATTTATTTAGTTCAGCCTATTTTAAATAAAATTGTTAAGCATGTGGCGCCTGAACTAAGTTTGAAACCCCTGTCCTAACCTCCACCGGGGCTCAGCAATGGCAGACTAAACACACACACATACGCTAACACACAAAGCCAGTTACATTTATAGTCCCTCAAATATGCACAAATTATACTGAGCCAGTAAATAGCCTTGGCCACTTTCACATGTTTCCCTGAAGCCTAAATCACATAACTGGAATTGCTAATGTGTAGCTTTCTGAATTTAGATTTGCAGTGTAAACCTGCAGCAGGCTGTTGCCCCCGGCAGTGGATGTTTGAAGAAGCATTCAAATAATAAAAAAAGGGTGCAAAGTGGCTGCTGCAGCCTCACAGGTTGCCTTAAGGATGAGTTAAAGATGCCCAAAGATGTATTCACACCTACTGTCATGTGTTTGGATTTCCTCTTTTACAGTTTAACTCCTAAACTGCTTATTTTACAGGAGGAAGAAAACACACATCCTTTATAGTTTCCAAGTAGTCCAAGCAGAATTTGTTCAGTTCAGTCCAGTCGTTGTACTCAACGGTTTTCAGAGGAAAGTTTTTTGCTTTTAACTCACCTATAAATCATTCAAGCATTAAACAGTCTCCTAACTCAAGTGATAAAGCAGTATTATTTTGTATTGACATATAACAACTACTAAGCAAAGAACCATTTCTAAATGGGATCTTTACACTCTTTGTTACTAGCAGCTGTACACTTAGCACATCTCAGCATGGTGTGCAGTGAGAGGAACCGGTACAAGTAGAGGACAAAAGAACAAGTGAAAGAAAACTATCTACAGCACACTGAACAGGATCTGAAAGTCTATAAGAAACAAAGCCAGCAAAGACCTGACATGGAGAGACTGTTCCACTCTTCCAGAGACCAGAACAGGTTTAATCAGAAATGGTCTCCATTAAAGAGAGGCTATCAAGAAGCATGTGTTAAGGAAGGGAAACTGAGAGAAAAGAATAAGTTATGACACAAGAACTGGACTGAAAATCAGTGGTAACAGGTCTGATGGAGCAATAAATCCTCCCCAGAACTCAGTCCTGATCTTTCAACACACTGGGATCAGCAGTTCATCCAAATAATGGGGAGAAATTCGGCTAAGACTCTACGTCGCATAAACAAACACAGTTCAGACCCTTCTGTAATCTCATGTCTCAGGTTATACACACAGCCATTGTAGTTATAAAGATATACTTAGTTTATTTTGTATATGTGATTATCAGACAGAAGCAGAAAAATAAGCCTTTATAAAGAAAATGTTAAAAAAAAAGAAAGAAGGGTACCACTGGATTGTCTACTTAAATATACCTTGGGCATCAGTTGTAACTGACCCTCTTTGGGGTCTGTCACAAATCTTGTGTTGAGAAAGAAACCAAAGAGGAAAATGTGACAAAGTGTGAGCAGCACAGCCGCAAACCTGAGTAATTTTCTTCCTTTGGCTCCATCTATTTGCTGGAGATATTACTTTACCTCCATTACGAACACACAATTTATTCTCCATCTCTCTCCGTCACCCCCCCCCACACACACACAAACAAGTGCATGCTGCTCACTCCAACTCCTCCATCTTTTCCTCTCAGCCACACGTGTCGAGGCTTGAGCTGAGCTGCTCTCAGATCCTATAGAGAGACTCTGGGGATGTCAGAGGAGGGGGGGAGAGAGGGGAGGTCTGGGTGGAGCGGAAGAAGATGGAATGAGGGAATGAGGTAGAGAGGGGGAAGGAGGTTGACTGCTGTGTCCCTGTGTATGTTTGCTCTCTGGCTGCTTCAAGATGCTTCATGTTAAGACAAACAGTTCTCTCTGTGCTCCTACTGTCCATTTCTCCCTTTTATTTTCTTTCATTACCCTCTCTTCTCTCCTGTCACATGCACACACACGCACACACACACACACACACACACACACACACACCACCTCATGTCTTTAACCATTCTGCTTCTTGTGATCACAGAAGGCTGTTGGACAATCGTTGCTCAGCCTTGCTTCACTTTTCCACATCAATAATCTGCTGTACCCTATGTTATCTATCTATCTATCTATCTATCTATCTATCTATCTGTCTGTCTGTGTCTGTCTGTCTGTCTGTCTGTCTGTCTGTTTGTCTGTCTGTCTGTCTGTCTGTCTCTATCTATCTATCTATCTATCTATAATATCTATAATATATATAAAATATATGAGCAGGTAATTGTGTTTTATCTATGTTTAAGTCGCATTAGCAATTTGGGATAAAAATGATGCCCCAGAAGCATCTAAATCACCTCTTCACAACACACACACATACACACACACACAGCTAAAGGTGTTTGGTTTACTTTAACCACAGCCGAAAAAACACACTGAGACAGACCATCTCCACCCATTCAACACGCCCTGGAGGTGTGAATCCAGGCTTGGTGTGGAAATATCAATACCCGCCTCCACTAATATGGTGTTTTTCCAGAAAGATGTCATTGTATGGCACAGTGTTTATTACCTGTGTGTGTGTGTGTGTATGTAATTGAGCCCTGTTTTAGTATTAAACCTGTTTTAACCTCATCTGCAGTGGTGACCTGCAGGCCTCAGTGTAGGAAACCAGTTGCAGTGTCTCTGCTGGGTGTGTGTGTGTGTGTGTGCGTGTGTGTGTGTGTGTGTGTGTGTGCGTGCGTGTGGGTGTGTGTGTGTGGCTGCCAGTCTCTGCGTATGTAGAGGAGGACCCACAGCCAAGTGTGTTCTTCGTGTTGGGTGTGTGTAAAGGGGTGGGTCATTCTTATGCTGCGTCTGTGGGCCAAAGTGAGAGAGGAAGAGAAATGCAGTCAGAGGACTGCATACTAAACAGACTGCTGTCACCCCGCCAGCGCCTCTCACACACACACACACACACACACACACACACTCATGTGCACACACGTACACAGAAGTGCATGCTCGGTTGCTCTCCCTCTTATATACACAAACAGCGTGCACATAGGCAAAGCGGGAGACATGCACACTCCCCTCATGCCAGCAGCTGAAACTTGGGCTGCCGGTTGCTACGGCAACCGTTGCCCACAGCACTTTGCAGCCCAAATCAATGGCAACTTCTAAGATGAGGGTGTGCAATGTGTGCTTGCATATGTGTAACAGTCTGCTTCTTTCTAAACGTTTCAGACTACGCTGCTGAACTCATGCACGTTGTGGTGAACGCAACACGAGGCCCTCCCAGAGGTCATTTTAACCAGTATGCTTGGTGTTGGAGAAACTGGACTTCAGCTTAGATTAAGAGGAAAGTGTGAGGTCGGTCATTTCATTTGAAGTGATCATGTACACCCTACTTTGCTTATCATCTTGTTTGTGTTGATGACTCCAAATGCACCACTGTGCCAAGTGAAACAAACAAAGATGAATCCAATGGGTGACACAGATGTGACCCTTCCCTCATCCCTGAAATGAACCCCATCCACCCCATCTGCTCAGTCAGATGCCAGCACACACACATTTAGATGAGCTGCCACTTACCATGAACACCACTCACTGCAGTTTGGTGGCATGCTCCAGCAGGTATGCCTACATGCAACACAAGCAGCCGTACGTGAAGTCATACAGTTCCCCCTGCCTCACAGGTCTACCCCAGCTCCCCTCCTCATCATTCCTCAGAGTAAGATGAAAAAAGGCAGGGTGTGTGTGTGTGTGTGTGAAAATGAGTAAGGGAAAGCAGATTGAGAGAACGGGGGGGGTTTCAGGACAGGAGGGAGGTGTGTTAAGGCTCTTTGAGGATTAGGTTGAGAATTTTGACTCTGTCTTACCGAGGAGGAAACAGGAGGTGGTGGCGAAGGGGGAAGATCGACTTCTTGGAGCAATTTACCTCAAATGGCTCCGACACAGCTAATCCGCTCTTAAAGGAGCCTAATCCAACAGACTTGTACCTGATACTGAGGGAAAGAGAGGCAGGAGAGTGGCAGGAGGAAGGCAGAAAAACTCAGGGAAACAGTGGGGAGGGTGTTTGAGAGGCAGAAGTGCAGACAGATCTGGTTCCTCAGTGCCATACACAAGATCAAATGTAGTATGCACAAATAGTGGAGATGGTTCATTTTTAAGTAGGATACAATGCTGAGCTGAATTTATGCTGATTTTTTACCTCTGTTGGCAAGCTGGCTTACCGTACTGTTGGTCTCCTGGTTGAGTTGGTAATTCTAAAAGGGGATTTATACGCATGCGGTGTCTGCATTAAGTCGGTTACAGTGTCACCACCGTAGGCTCTGCATGGGCACGCGGAAGCTTGACCCACACCTCTTCCAGACCTGACCGGCACAGTTATGCGGAAGTACTCTGATCAAGTTTTGGGATATTTGGTTCTTCTCACTGAATTTGTGCATTAAGCGTCATTTTTAAAACAGGAGTTGCTTTCCCTCCGACTTTACTGGCCAATACAAGCCCTACTCGTGTCTTCAGATTCAGAAGAGGAACTGTAACCATACACTCCAGTGCAAAAGCACATTTTCAGCAAGGCCAGCCATGCCATACACAGCTTTAGCAATGCTTTTGAACCTCACGTTTGAGTAATGATATCGCCCAAGTTGCATCAATGACTTTGTCATTCTGATATAGATAAAAATCATTTTGGTGGCAATGAATCGCTACATGTGGAAGATTGACTGAAGATTCATCAAGTCAGACAGTAGGATTAAATAAAACTTAAATAAAACTTTAATAAAACCACAACCCCAAAGAATGAAAACCAGGTATAAGATCACTGAAAGACAAGACAAGCTGATGATCTCTAAGCATAACTTCTGATACTGTTTATGCACCACTTTGCTAGATTATTAAGAAATAATGGTTCACAGCAGTTGAAAAAACTAATTTAATCCACTAAACATGTTTTACATTACTCTGATTTTAACAGGCTAGTGACAATAAACCCATTTAGGTTTCAGGAATATCAGCATACCTGCAAATAATAATACCATGCTTACTGGCATTTAATTTAGCCAAAAGAAAATGGTGAGAAATTGGAGTTCTTTATCTTTTTATTGACCTTCTCAGTAAATGTTATAACAATAAACACAAGCTGTGTAATCTCTGTAACATGTAATCACTTTTTTCTGACAATTTAATGGTAAATTAAGACACTTTAATCAAATCTGCAGCCTCTCCGTGCCAATGTGGTGTGCTGTGTTTAACGTGATTTCTTCTCACACTTTGATGCACAAGCATCACTCAGTTGTGACTCTCTGGCAGATGTGCGTCTGTCCTTAAAGAGTTCCGTGCTGGTTCACGCTGCTCTAGTCTAGTATCAGCTTTTCATGTCTTAAGTTTGCTACCAAATCTTTGTTGTCTCAGTTGTGGTCATACATACGATAAATCCTCTCGTCTCTGCATGGATTAAAAGACATGATGACCATTTCATAGTCTGTCATTTTTGCTGACTTGTACATATAGTTTTGGGATTAGACCTGTTGAAGTGTCAGTCATAGCAGGACACGTTGCACAGCTGATGTCCTCAGTGATGAAGCACAATGCTCAAATTCATAAAGCTTCTAATTGAAAATTATGAAAGCATAGAAGATACTTTTAGATTATCATCCATAAACTACTCTTTTTTTTAAAGGTAAGACTAATTTCCTCTTTGTTATGGTTTATCCAAGATAGCAGCCACTACAGGCATCTGAACCCACAGAACCCTGAAGGTGTTTTGACTGATTTCCAGACACTTTTTATATGCAACTGTCTCCATTACATGAAATGTTCTCACGCTGGCACTGTGTGCTCTTCACCTGAATGGCACATGAAGCTGTAAAAGGTTCTTCTTTTGTTGGCTTCTTTTGCATTTGGTTTTACTCTTCCAATAACCTTTAAAAAACATCCTGGAAATGCAAAAGATGCGTGTTTAAAATGAGTTGTTTCCCTTGTTCTGTGAGGAATAGGACGTCTAAACGGAGCAGAAGGTGGTGGGACATATATCAGCTGTGACAACAGGTGGCATATGTAACTAAGGACATATTTTCTTTATAAAGTTTGCAGGCTGGTGGAGAGGTATACAACAAGCTGTTGGAGAACCATCTCGTTTAAATCAGGTGTGTTGCAGCAGGGAGACGTGTAAAAACGTCCTGGAAGGAAGCCGCCAGAGTTGGTGACCCCTGCTCAAAGAGTTTCAGGCTATAAGTTCTGTTTCTGTTTGGTCATGGTTTTGGTCATCCTCGCAAAACATGTAGATTCCCAGAAGTCCAATGACACAAGAATCCATCTTCCAAAGCTTCAAGCTAGCCAGCTGGAAGTGGCCATCCTTTTATCTGGTAACTAAGAGCAACGTTTTGGTGCAACAGGATTCATCATTTCTTTTAACTGTTGGTCCGGGTCCAATTGACTGGTGAACTTACTTTGTTAATGGTTTTGATGGATGTCTCGTCAAATTACTGATAAGTGTTTCTTTGAGAGTGCCACCCTTTTTCCAAATAGTCAACTTGTTTGACTTGTTTGGTTCTGTAAAACACTATTTGGAAATTCAGATTTGGCACAAAAACTTACATGGAGTCGTGAAAACTTCCATATTCATGGTGAAAGCTCACAGAGGGAAAATTTAGTCCTTGTGTTGTCAACATTCATCTCTATTCTCTTCAAAGATATCTGTCTTATGCAGGAACCTCCACAATAACACATAAAATAAAAAATGGCGGTTTTTCTTATGGCTGAGTGAAGATGAAGACTTTTCCGGAAAAGGACAATAGCGGCATTGGTTGATTTAAAAATCTGAAAAAGAGATGATATACAGGGACTTGAATGGAAGGAAATGATATTGAGTCGCATACTAGCAGGGAAATATGACCGTCTGCACTGGAAAACGAGAATTGGATGAGAGCATGGGGAAGCTGGACTAATGGATTTATATTTTCTAGGTCACAGAACATGGAAAACTGGAAACTGATCACAACATCAGATGCTCACACAAAACAGGGGAACATGTTAAAGTAACCTAGATGCAGCTTTCCGAACCGTTATGAAGCACGATGCTGGAGGGACAGGGTTGTGATGAGGACAGCTCTGAGACAGGCTACAGAAACTCACCTGATGTGTGCACTCGGCTCATTTCTCTCATCTTGCATTTTTTCTAGACATTCGTTTCATGTGTTAGCTTCTATTCTTTAGCCTTGATGTTTCCTGCATGCTCTGCTTTTATCGGTACCACCTGAACACTCTCCCTTTGCATATTTCCAGACATGTTGATGCATTTTTAACCCTTCCTTTCTCTGCTGCGTGTAAACTCTCCCCCCATCCTCACCTTCCTCATCCTCACCGTTCTACCTCCACACACGTGGTTTTGTCCCTCTGCCGTGTGTACAAAAGAAAAATGAAGCCAAATAAACTTGAACCCCAAGAAGCTGATTGATGGTTGCACAAAGCTCCCGCTCTCCACCTCTTTCTTTTCTCCTGTCTTTATTCCCACAGTCACTACCCACTCGTCCTCCTCCTCGCTGCTGCTGTTGCTTCTTCTCACACTCAAACACCGATGCAGTTTGTAAAGCTTGATTAATTATTTTGGTCTGTTGGGTACAGCAAAGCTCACAGTAATTCATTTTTATATACTTGAGTGTTTGCTACAAGATAAACAGTGATTTCAGATGTTCCTGATAATAAAAAGTGTAGGTTGGTTAAGAAAAATGCTTAGTTGGTTCAAGTAATAATTTGCAACATTTGCACATAAATATTGGTTTATATTGCCGCTCTCATCACCCACTCACTGAACGCAGCAATATTTGCATCTGTATCAAGCTCATAACTCAACTAAAATGCACTGAATCAGACAAGAGTGCCACTAACAGCCTCATCTACTGCTTTCAGATAAATATGGAAGCTTTGTAGCAACAACTTCTTTACCTGAAACCTGATGGTCCTTTGCACCAGCAGCCTTAATATCTGTTATACCTGCGGATCTCTGCTCTTTGTTGACTTTATAAGCATCAAATGTGGCTTCACTTTGAGCCTAATGAGTTTCTCTGGTAAATGTATTAAGCTAGAAGTGAAAATGCTCTGTAATATAGCCAAAGAGCAAATAATCAATTGTTAATCTCCCAAAAATGAAGCTAATGAAGGAGTATGTGTTCAGTTACTTATAATTAGAAGAATTGTTCTACACTCTCATGTAATACTGAATAACAGAACATTTCACTTAAAAATAGTACATGGGTAATAATCAATCAACAGCAGAGTTGTTCAGGATATTATGTTAGCATGCTGCAGACTTTGCTTTGCTCTTGCTAAACACATCCTGTCTGTGTGCATTTGTGCCCGACCACAGGTTTGTTTTGTGTGCGACTGTACCGGCCCGACACCATCTATCAACTGGTGTGACAGCTGCTGTGCAGGGAGGCAGCGTTATCAGGCATGGCACAGGACACCTATCAGGGGTCCTATTGTCCTGTCTTCCATGATAAGTAACACAGGGAAAAGATGGAGGAGGTCTGTTGTGGGAAAACTATGATGTTGACACCTGCTGGTCGAAGTGTCAGACATAAATGTGCAGCTGAATACATAAGCGCACACAAACACAAGCCAGTGTCTCAAATGTGCAGAGAAGGAAAGGAGAGGGGAATAAAAATACGTTTAGCTCTCAGTGTTGAGAAAGGATTTGCCTTTTTAGTCGTACTTATGCAATTTACAGAAAGAACTTGTCTGGGCTTGTAATGTTAAGCTGTTTGTGATTGTGTCAGATAAGTGGTATTTTTTCTTGGTCCAGTCACATATGCTTTTTTATTTTATTTTATTTTTTAAAAATTACTCTCTTCACTCCTTTGTGTGAGTATGAGTATGTATATTTGTTTAACTCCCCTCTCCCCCCCTTCCCTGCTCTTTCTCCATGTTATATCACTATTTCTCAAGCTTCCCAGCATCCTTTCCAACTGTACAAACAAACGCGCGCACCCTTACCGGGAAAGATGTGCTGTCACACTAATTTCTGGACACACTGAAAGCACACACTCACATACACATTTTAACTTCAGGGGATGACACACAAACACTAAGGAGTGAGGACTGAGGCAGCCCCAGCGAGCCAAAGATAATTCACTTTAGACAGAGAGTATCAATTTGACGGTGCTGAACGTCAGTCTCACATGCTTCATGTCGTCTCTGCGGCTCTTTGCAGCAGCAAAATCCATTTGTCTGGTATGTGTGTGCGAGTGTGTACGAGTGTGTTAAATGCTTTTGCAGTTGCTATTTTTACTGTTTTCTGCATATTTTGATGTTCTTGTTTAAAGTTAGTGACTGATGGTTAAACATGTGATGTGGATGGGGGTACTGGTATCAGCAGGCCTTCGGGTGTGTAGCTTAGACGCCGTCCTACTACTGAAATCACATCCAACTACAAAGATCAAAACGCTCTGACATTTATGAATCTTGCAGCTAACCACAGAAGAAGTGGCTGCATTATGCCTTTGTCTACACTGGCTGCACATTTTCTGTATTTACTAAGTTCTCTTGAAAGTAAACTATTGAATATGTAAATTTCAGAGGCTTTTTTCACCTCTGACACATGAAAAGGCGACCAATGAGGTCTGCTTTCCCCACAAACTGTATTTCTTGACCTTCCATCATCTACTGTCATTTTGTTGACGGTAAGCACTAAAACACATTGTCATTCTTCTTATCCTTTCCTTCCTCCCTTTGCCTTCCTTCCCTCACCCCTCCCAGCCTCCCTTATTGTAGTTTTTGTGCAAGAAGGCAGAAAATCTGCTTACACACACACACACACACACACACACAGTGATGTTTGCCAGTCTCACACTAAGTTCAAACTGCTTGGGAAAGCACCATTTTACCTGCACCATAAACAATAAATGTGTGTGTGTGTGTACTGTTCTGTATACGTATTCTCATCCGTGACTGTATGTGTGTGCACAGTCAACAATACCTGTACTTATTTGTGTGCAGCTCTGCCCCACATGAATGGGTTTAGGTTTCACCTTCCTTGAAGACACAGACTTTTATGTGAGAACAAGGAGGTTGACTATTAATATTTTCTTTTTTCATTTATTTGTTTTTTGTTCTGTTTTTCCCCTTTGGGTTGTTGCACTGGACGTGTTGCATAAGGTGGTGTTGGGTCACTGAATAGTTTTGTGTTAAAAATGTGTTTAACAGGTTTTTTCTTAATATTCTGCAGCATGTTCTGATCAGAAAAGACTAAAAAGAGGAGAAAATACTGGGGAAAAGTCAGAAGATGTAGACAGTGGGATTTAATGCCATGTTTCCTAAAAAATAATATCCGGGCGTAGACTAGACCCTCAGGGGTCGAGGATATATTCTGTCATTGTTAGGAGTGGGAATCCTGGGAGTCAGCACATCGACAGTGGTGAACACCCACAAAACAGCTCCCACATCCCAGGAGGTCGCGGCATCAGCACCACAAACAGCAACTTTGACACCAAATGTTATAAATGATTACCTGAGTTTAACAGCGCAGCACATTGTTCACATGCGGCTACCGGTAACCGCACTATGCCCATATTGTTTCTTTTTAATGAATGTTTCTGTTGCAGCTTAAACTTGCCTCATTTGCAGCTTTCTTTCCAACCCTGCTCTGCAGAGCAACTTGTGCTTTACCAAAATGATAATAGTTTAAGCTGGAATTGCTTTCTGTCCAAATGTATGGCAGTGATGTGAAAGCAGCTGGTACGTGAGATGCTGCAAACACCTCCTGGATCTGTTCTCAGGTAGCAAAACAGCAATTATGATCACACTGAACACTGTCCTAGTGTCTACACAGTGTTTGCTTGTGGGTGTTGGGAGTGGCGCTAAAGCAGCAAGAGGAGAGAATTACCGTAGGTTGCTAAATGCGAGCTGCAAGGGTAGAAATGGATAAAAATTGAATGCACTTCTCCCATAGTGAGTTATTGCACCTGTAAGAGGACATATTAAAGTTTTGTTTTGAAGAAATTTTTTTATTTCCTTTACTTTTGATTGTTAAATTCTGGTGAATTCTAAAGGTGAAAAGTGAATTATGCCTGACATCAATGAGCAGGGATATATTTGAATCCTCAGATACTAAATACATCCTTTTACACATGTGGTTATGTAGGCTACTCCACAGCAGCACATTCCACCATTAAAGGTTGAAATTCTGCTTTGCAGTATCCCGCTTCCTGTCTGGAGCAGATTATACTATAGATCCTGCTGACATTATCTTTCACAATACTGTTTCTGGGCATGTGAGGTTATATGTGTCTGTTTTGAGAGAGAACACAAACACACACACACACACATAGAAGCACAAATGAGCCACCATCAGTCTTCCGTAACGGTTTGACACCAGGACTCTTGGCGAATTGCTATATTTTGCGTCACACACAAGGGCATTGGGGTACTCTTTTGGGTGGGTTTGGACAGTGTCGCATAACAGAAATATACACTCACACCTAAATGCATCGCAATGTCATCTTTTAACACTGGAAATAGAAATGTTGCAGAAGTAGCTGCTGACTTGGCGTAACATAACTTATGGATACGCACACCATGAGTAGACAAAAAAACAATCATTATGTTTGATCTCATGTTCTATCTTCACTTTTATAGTCTTCTTTGTGGGTTTGCATCTACAAAAACTAGCAAATATAGGTGAGCCCTCCACAGTTATGGAGATTAGGGATTTTTCCTACAATCCATTCATGTTTCAACCTGCCAATACTTAAAAAGATGAAAACAAAGGCATTAACATGAAGGGAGAACATTTAAATGGAAAGAAAGATTTAAAAAAAAGGTGATTAAATGAAACTAAAATATCTACAGGTTGTGTGCTACCTGCAAACCTTCTCACCTCTTCATCCTCATTGTCCCAGTAATTGCTAGAGGTAGATGAGAAAAAAACCCAAATCATTCTGGTGTGTCCGACAGTCGTTCCACTCACTGCTCAGTGGACCACTGGTTTTCTACAAGCACATCTATTTGTTTTCCTACTCCATTTCACCTTGACATGGACTGGAGGCCTGGGTTTATGACATTGCATGCATGTGTGTGTGTGTGTGTGTGTGTGCCTTTCAAAGGCCAGCTTTGTGTGTTTCTCTCTTTCTCTTTCTCTCTCTCGCTCTCTCTCCCTCTCCTGTAGAAAGCAATCTCCCAGGTTGAGCTCATAAATCAAGGTGGGGGTTGGGAATAAACACTGTGTGTATGTGAGTATCTGACTGTTTGACCAAGCTCATACTTGTCATTAGTGGGTGTGCACTTTGTATTTGCTTTGCTTGACGTCAACAAGGTGCCAGCCTTTTTGTACACGACATGACCGATCTCTCTTAAGGGCTCCCATTTTCTTCCCACAGTGGATTTCACCGGAGACCGCCCCACTGAAAATAAATAGCGTTTTTAGAAAGCTAATGAGTTCTAATGGACGATGTGCCCTCCCCATTCCAGGTGTGGGATCAGAGCGACCTGAGATGCACGTGTGAGGCCGAGAGCTTTGCGTCTAGTTTTGCTGATGGCATGTTCATCTAGGTGACCTGCCTGCCTCATCTTTTCTCGCTCTCTTTCTCGCTCAGTGCTTTTTTATAAATCCTGTTGACTTTGCAAAATTTCCTACTGGGGTCCCATCTGATCATCTGATCTCTGTGCAGACTGAAGCCGACACCATTTAACATCGAGACCTAGAAAGCATAAAAATCAGTTACAGCATAAACTGACTGAAATAATGTTCTCATTGTTATGTTTATGAAGGAAATCCGGATTGTTTCTGTCATAAGATCTTTCAGATTTGCATTATTTACAGTTTAAATTGGATATGCACATCCAGACGTCAGTAACCTGACTTCTTGTTGTCAGCGATGTGACCAGCTTTGCAGACATCTTTGTTTTTTTCCTTTGTAAAAGCCTCCTGACACAGGATCAGAGGAACCATGTGACTTGAACGGTGATTTGTCAGTTTCGAGGTCCATACAGTCTGTTGGTTATAATTATGTCAAATAATGATCATTTTTAGTTTATTAGTCCAAATTGGGAAATTAAGCTCTGCATTTTACACATCTGAAGATTTCCTAGAGAGCAGTGAGCTGCTGTATTACGACATCTGGGGAGCAGTCAGGGTTTGTTAGCTGACATTAACTGTAAGAAACTAATAGATTAATATCAAAAAGAAGGTGAGCCCCAATTTAAGGTCGTGAAATTAGGCAATTACGTCTTTGGGTGAATGACAACAAGCATTGCACACGTCATCATTTAATGAACATTACATAAATGATCTGTTTCTGCTATTGCCATTTTTACATTCAATATAATATATAGAGCTGCACGGTGGTGCTGCAATGTATATGTGTATTCACACTGCATCTTCTGCAATGTAGGAAACAAATGTCCTCATCCTTTTCAAGGGTATCTGTCAAGTTCAATACAACAGCAATAAACAGATTTATGTAAAACACAATTCATGTTTGAACATGATGCACTCGAGACCTAGCACAATAAAATGAACGAATAAGGGATAATAACGATAACTGACATGCGCACAGTAATACTTGTTTTATTCACAAAAGAAATAAAACCTGTGAAAATTAATTATTAATACAATGTCGCTTTTTTTCCAATATCATGCTGCCCTAATTGTGTTCATTATAGTTCATTTTAATTAATTCATTTATTATCTAGAATGCTTAATCCAATTAAGGATTGCGGGGGTCTGGCACCTATCGCAGCGAACATTGGGCAAAAGGATGTTGGGCAACATCTGGACAGATCACCAGTCCATTGCAGCCCTACTGTAATTATAGTCATTATCATTCATTATGTTCATTAATAGTTCAATAAAATAAAATCCAAAACAACACATAGGGGCCTACAAAACGTCTTAGCCCAGTGGCCTAACAGGGGGTTAGAGGAACCCTGGCTAAGGGTGTTTTTCCACCAGGTTGGTTTCCGTTCTAGTTCGGAGCCAGAGCCAGATTAGGCACCGATTATTTGGTTTTCCACCGCCTGAGCAACGGCTCTTGGTTCTCAAAACTGGTT
>JBAMHV010000004.1:24282638-24306709 GCA_037177535.1 Pseudomugil gertrudae | reverse complement strand
AAAAATATCCGATTCATGTCGCTTAGGGCAAAAAAATCGGATTTGAGTCACTTCGGCTCGCGGTCTGAACGTAGCCATAGAATGAGGACTAAGTAAAGAAGCAGGTGGTTCTCTACACTATTTAGGAACTTATTGTTCTCAGTTATGTTACAAACCAATTGAGATGTATTTAGATTTGCGATCATCCATCTTTTCAAGCTTCCAGCTTGTGGCTGAGGTTCCTAAGGGGAACCAGTATTGGTAGCTACAGCTACTCCTGATGAGGTTTGCTTAAGCACTGCTGAGTTACACCAGAAACTAAGGATGTTTTTGTTCCTTTTCTTGACAAGTTTTGACAGGACTTTGACTTGGTAAGCAGCTCTGCTGACAGGTTGTTCATCCAGTCACCTGCCATGCTTTCCAAAGGGTTTCCAGAGACTTTCTTTCACTTGGTTATTTTTAACAAGCCATGTTGTGGCTCTCCTTCTCATATTTTCCATTCTCAAATTCACAACCAAATTAATTATCTGTTTATTGTAAGGCAGGCGCTGTGTGAAAAACATGGTGTTGGTAAAGGTAAAGAACCTCCTTCTGAGAGATTATCTCTACATATATGTCAATCAGATACATTAAACACAGAAGCAGAATTATTGTCTTTATAACAAGCAGCATGAGCCTAACGGTCTCACTACTATAACAGAGTAATAAATACAAGTAACTAATCATATTAGCACAATTGTCAGTTAATTTCAGAGCACATATTTAAGGTGTAGTAGGCATAGTGCACAAGATTATCTGATGGTGGGTTAACTGGAAAGTTTGTCATTCCAGCTTACACCCTTCATCCATCTATAATCTGTACCATTTACTCCATTGAAGGGTCACGGGCAGCCGGAGCCCATCCCATCAGTCATTGGGCGAGAGGCGGGGTACATCCTGGACAGGTTGACAGTCCATCACAGGGCCAACACAGAGAGACAAACAACCAGTCACAACACGTGCATTCCTAAGGACAATTTTGAATGACCGGTCAACCTAACATGCATGTCTTTGGACAGTGCGAGGAATCCAGAGTACCCGGAGAGAACCCACGCTAACACAGGGAGAACATGCAAACTCTGCACAAAAAGGCCACTGTTCGAGGCGAGGCTCGAACCAGCGGCCTTCTCGCTGTGAGGCTTCCAGTGAACGTGTGTGTACTAATTTGCAAGAATAAACACGCTTGCATGCAAACATTGTGACACATAAAGGTCGAGTTCAACACTCGTCTCCATACCAATGGCAGCTGTTTGGATATGAGCAGATACCTGGGGGTCACACACCTCAAGCTGTGTGGCCGGTCATGTGAGACCTGAGTGGACGAGCACGAGCTCACATATTGTTGTGCAAATCAACAAACGCTTTGAGAGTCACACTCCGCTCACTTCTGTGTGCTCGTATGAGCCTTCAGGAGGGAGCGAGGGGACTTTTTCTCTCCAGTTACCTTGTCTGTTTTATCCTTGCTTCCCTCTCATCTTTCCTTCCGCTTTCCTTCCAATACCTGCCTCTATCTCAGTGATCATCCTCCTCCCCTCATTCGCCTCTACCTCCCTCTGCGGAAGGTCAGGGATACGAGGACGCACAGAAAATCCCACAGCTTTCCTGACAACAGCAAATTGGAGGAACTTTTCATATTGTTTGTTTTTTATAAACCAAGAGGAATTCTTAAACCCTCTTTAGTCCTCTGTTGTCATCATATTATGTTTTTGGTTTGTGTTAGGGCCCGTAACATGCGCAGGATCATAAACATCTCTGTTTCACTGTCCTGATCTCTCCCTCCCTTGCTCGCCCTGTCTTCCAACACCAGCACCAGCAGGATGAGGAAACAGTATTATTCTTCTCTGGAATGTCGCATCGAGCTAAATTTAGAGCCTTCGTTTCTTTCCTCCTTCTCCTCCCCTGCTGCTTCTCCTCCCCTGGTCGTCATCCTCTGTCTCCTTGCAGATGAGAAATAGACAAGAGTCGTGTCCTGAGACTAACCTGGGAGGATAGACCCTAAAGGCTCCTGCTGTCATCTATTCTACCTGCATATGTATACGACGGTGTATAAAACCTCTCTACCGTTTCAGTTTTGTCCATCTACTTTTCTGTGACGCTGATAAACTGTGACTTCAGAAGTTTTTTTGTACTTGCATAAGTACAAAAGTTGTGCATAAGTAAAGGTTGATGGTTCATTTTGGTGAAGAAATTGATGCTTATTATTAGAAATGGGGAAAAAAATCTGCAAATGAATTGTAACATAGTGAACATTTTACATTATTAATAACAAAAACAATCGGCTAGCATAAAAAGGTAAAAATTCTGGAGATAGGTTGTACTTTTGTGTTTTCTTCCTGTAGGATTTCTTCATCAGACATGTTAACACTGATTTTCAGTCCAGTTCTTGCATCATCAGCTAATTTCCTCGGTTTCTTTTCCCTAAGTACGGCTTCCTGACAGCCACCATGGAGGCCATTTCTGATGAGATCCAGGTACATCGCTCATGTCCTGTGTCAGATTATTTCTATTTCTAAAGGACAAAGATATCAGATCCCACTCATCTACTGTTTTTGTTTTGTTTTTGTCCTGGTACTTCTTGTTTTATCCTCCACAGCACACTGTGCTGAGATATGTTTTAATATTGACTCATTTGTACAATAAACATCTTATGCTGGTCAAACTGGTAACTTTTTACATTTTTTGGCAATGCAGCAACAGAAATGTCTTTGTGATAGGCTGCTGGTAACCATCTTTATTATGGGTTTTTTGTGCTCCTGTGATTATAATTCCCTGTTTTGTGGCTTAAACAACATACTCTGTTTCAAGGACTGAACTGAAAATGGAAAAAGCCAGCCACTAAAGGAAACTTTAAAAGTCTTCAGAAAGAAAAAATTATTGTCAATGATTTGTTGTTTAAGAAAAAGAAATGAAACAGAAATAAATTCAGTTGTTTGAACGCTAAATGTGAAAAAATGAGGGCTCGATGAAGAGTTTGCACAGCACTGCATACTGCTCTTGTCCTGGTTTACTGTGTGTAACAATGACTGAGGTTAGCGGGAGGGAGAAGAGACTTCTCATGTCCACTTCTGCAGAAACAGACCTCACTCCTTCCATCATGATCAGTGGTACATGAAAAGTAATATTACTTACTTTTAGAGTCCCCTATTTGAAAAAGCAGCCCTGTCTCATTGGAAAAAAGCCGTTATATTTCCTTATAAACCCAGAGTTTTGGGGGGTTTTTTTGCAGGTATGAATTAGTGCCAGGCCTTTTGTTTCCAAGTATGAAATAAAGATTGGAAATTCTGAACTAGACTTTTTCATGTGGTTTAATATGTTGCCATTGAAGAGGGCAAGTGGAGCATATTAAGGCCTGTTAAATTGATTTATCCGAGTTGCTTCTCAGATCTGAGAAGATGAAATGGTCTTCAGTCTTTTCTGCAGCGATGTGCAGTTGTGTTACAAAAGGGAAACATTGCATTTCCTACATGTATCTTGTTCTGTATGCTGTGTTTAAACATGTGTTGCAGCTCATCAGTAGAGTCATTAATACTGATTTATGCCTCACTTCTAATGGTCAGATCATTAACATCATTTAGACCACAGGCAGTTTGTGAATGTTAGTGCTTGCGTTTCATTCCTCCCGTGTTCGTCCATAGAAGAATGTTTGTGTGCTTATTTTATCCTTGTGTGTGTTTCTGACTGTCCTCGGGCTGCTCTAAGTATTGATCTCCATATGGTCAATGGGCAAGGCTAACAGCACTACAATATTCCTCTCTTGCCCACCCCTAATCGATCTCAGCAGCCGTGGTGTAAATCGTTCTGTTTGGTCTGTGTGATGACCTGATGCATTAGCCCACCTTGGCTAACATTAACCAGCACTACTGAGCACCTCCAGCTTTAAAAGACGCTGGTGCTGATGGGGTTTGATTGGAGAACTTAAGTGACACAACCACGGTTGCAACCCTTTGTGCTGTAGAGTGGGAGACAGATGTGCAAACGCCCACTAACAAGCTAACGTGAACATTTATAAACTTGTATGCACACATACATATTGACACTAACACGTGTGTTGCTAAGTACCCCATCATTGAATTTCTCAGGTAGGAGGGTCGTGTTGTCATCGATTTCTCTGCAGCAGAAACTGGAGGCATAGCTTCAGTCTCTCAGGACAAACACTTACACACAAAGAAATGTGGAACATATCAATGCATCAGGTCAATAATCTGGGATATCTCATCTGTTCAAAGCAGCAGCTGTTTTTGGCACAAGATGGGAAAAAACAATAGAAAGTCGCAGGCAAGCAGGAGAGAATTGAGTTGCAGGGATATCCCCTCTTCCTTCCGCGTTGTCTTCTTCTCTTCCTGCGTCTCCTCGGGCTCAGCAAGGAACAGCAAAGTAGAGAGCAGAGCTGGTAGCGTTACGTTCACTGTTAGTCCCTGCAGATTTCTCTATCGCTCACTAACACCCGTACAGCACAGTTAAACACTTACACGCTTAGTGAGTCACTCACAGCACTCTTTTTCTCCCCCGCCCCTTCCCCATCTCTTTCTCTCCTCCTCTGACTGTTTGAGGTCTAAATCCCTCCATACTCAGCGACTTAACCCCTCTCTTTCATTTCGCCCCCTTCACTTGTGCTTGCATCTACCAGTAACCATTAGCTGCAGTGTGCCTGCGTGTATGTGATCAGTAAACTAATGCATTGTCGAGCGCCACGTTCCCGGCACGTGGCAAACCTCACTTGCAAATGAACCTCTGAGCATTGGCTGAAATACCCACTTCCTCTTTCTCTTCCTTTGCCTCAGCCTTTAAACCCACACCTATTTTATAGTATATTTTCTGTCAATGAATACATAAAGGTCTACTCTAGAACTCCCTGGATTAAGATACTAGGGACTGGGATCCAACATGTTTTTTTTTAGATATTTTCAGAATGTCTTTCAACTGTTTCCTGGAAAAGTGGAGTGTCTGGTTATTTCTTTCATTGGTTTCTTTCGTTCTTTTTTTTATTTCTGGTTCGATAAGTTCTCCAAGCTCCTTTGCAGACTTTCCAAAGCTCTTCTTTGGATGTTTCTGCATTTTGTTCAGTTTTCTGTCCAGATGATCCCCCACTGCTTCAATAATGTTGAAGCCTGGGAGAGGCAGAGGTCTATGGGGAGGATCAATCTCTGATTAAACTCTTGCAACAGAGTTTAAGTCCAGTTTACTAACATTTGCCATACCTAATTCTTTAACAATATCCTTTTGACCCCTCCATGGAGACCATTTATGATGATGCTGCAGCACACTGTAGATCAGGGGTGTCAAACTCAGGTCCTCAAGGGCCAGTATCCAGCAGGTTTTTGTTGTCTCCATGCGCTGACACAGGTGACTGAAATTACTTAATAGGTTGACAAGAAGCTGTTGGATCTATTTGATTTGCATCAGGTGTGTTAATGCAGGTAAACAGTAAAACTTGCTAGATTCCGGCCCTCTAGGACTGGATGTTGACACCCCCACTGTAGATCAACTGAAGGTCTAGATGCATCTCTCAAGTCCTCTATCAGATCTTTATTGATTTTGTTCATATTTCTTGCAGACATTCCTTAAAATTTCTGCCTATCTGCTGTAGATCATTTTTCAGGCTGGACACTTCACTGCTCTGCTTCTTTGTACCAGCACGTAAAATCTAATTGTACTGAAAGAACTGGAAGTATTTTGTGTGATTAGATAACATAGCAGATGAGACTTATAAAAAAGAGTTCCCCTAGGTTCCATGTTGGGCCCTTTCCTGTTTTTGTACCACATCTGGCCAGCTCTGTGGTCTTTACACTGGCTGCCTGTCAAACAGAGGATGGACTTTAAACTTCTGTCACTGGTCTATAAAGCTCTGAATGGTTCAGGACCAAAATACATCAGTGATCTCTGGACCTAGTATGAACCTACCTAAGGTCATCTGGATCTGCTGTTTTTTCAGTTCACAAAGTTAGAACCAGGCAAGTAGAAGCTGCATCCAGCTTTCATGCTCCACATGTCAGGAACAAACTCCCAAAAAGCCTCGGGTAAAACACTTGTTTATTTATGTCAAGGTTAAAGTTCCACCTGTTTTGAGCTGTATTTGAACAGAGTTCATATGTAAAGGGCAAATCTACCCTGTTTCTTTTAATCTTGAATTTATTAAACCTATTTGTGTTTTAAGTACGGTTTTTATCTAATATTTTTCTTTTATTTTTTGTTTTTAGGTGTAAATTGCTTCTTATTTGTGGAGATATTTTAATGTCTTTTGAAAACACTTTGAATCACTCTGACGTTCAACAAATACACGTGTCTTGTCTTGCTTTGGGTTGTCCTTTACTGAATAATCCACATTCCCACAGAAATTGATTTATAGCTGCTTGGAGAATTTACAAAGTTTCCTTTTCAGTTTTGGTTCTGGTTGCTGTGAAACTATCAAATCCAACTTATTGCATCTTTGACAATATTTGACAATGAGTAATGCACGAGTATAATCTGCCTTCTGAAAAACGGTTTTAAATAGGAAGGATGAAAAGAATGAGCTCATTTGAAGGGGAGAAAAATGACCTTCAGATGGCACTGTATTTGGCATTTGATCAACTACAACGCTGTAAAGAACAGCTACGGCGCAGTCTTTTAGATACCACATGAATCCTGTTTTAGAGAGAAAAATCTTCGTGTTTAGTTCTCTGTGCAGGAAAACATGGTTTATTCATTATAGAGGAAGCTGTGATGCTGCCTGCTGTAACAAACACTATAATCACAAAGATTTGGCTACATTATGTTATAAAGAAGTATGACAGAGAGAAACAAAGACTGCACGCTCTGGGATAATCAGAATTATGCTGCATTTTCTTACTAGTTTCTTTTCCTGGAGCATGAACTATGTACCAGTACACTACTCAGTCAGACTTCTGCCAATGAGTTGGATTCCATACTGTGCACAGTCCCAGTATGTTACGTAGTCATGTTTATGGTATTCATGGTCAGCAATACAAGGTGCTGTTCAGATAGGTGTGCAGAAGCCTCAGGGTTGCATTCCTGCTTTTGCAGATCATGTGGGTCTGTCGACTTGCTCAGACCGAGATCATCAGCACACACTGGGATGGTTCCCAGTAGATTGTGGAGCTGTACAGATGATGGCAGGGTTATCAACCAGAAACGGATGCGGTGCTCCCTCTGTGTTAGGAAGGAGTTTATGTCACAAGTGAAGAAGTTTAAGTATCGCTGGATCTTGTTCACAAGACGCAGACAGAAAACTAGTACTTCCTCAGTAGTAATGAGGATATTATGCTGGTCTGTTGTGATAAAGAGATCTGAGCTCAAAGGCTTAGCTTTTGATTTACTGGTCCACCTTCATTACAACCTTTATTCATGGTCACATGGTAGTTACTAAGAGAATGAGGTTATGGATTCAAGCAACTAAAGTTAGCTTTTTATTAAAGGTGTCCAGGAACAGCATGAGAGACCATGTAGGAGCTCGCACATCCAGAGGGAGATTGTATAGACTGAAGTTAGCTGAGGTGGCTCAGGCATCTGATCGGAGGGCAGAAACCCTGGAGCAGACCCAGGAGGGATTAGATGTCCCTTCTGACTTTAAAAAAAACCCTCAGGAGGAGCTGAAAGCATTATTTAGGGTGTCTAGGTTTCCCTCCTGAACCTGTTGCTTTTGTGGCTCAGCCTTGGATAAGTGGAGAAAATTGATGAATTGGTGTTTGCAGTCATATTAAGGGTTTTATTATCATGTATGCAGTTTTAACTTTAGCTATCTGTGGCTCATTAGATTGACCATCAGGTGGCATACAGGTTTGCATCTCTTGTTAATGTCTAATTTCATTTCCAGTTTCTGATAAAGCATATAGCTATGTTGGGTTATTTGGGTTAATAAACCTGTCTTCTTATCTGTCAACTGTATTATAATTGTTTCTTCCACATTTTTTAAGTCATTCAAAAAATATTTTTTCAGGAATCTAAACAATTAGCAGGAAATAAGGGTCACTTATTAGTTATCCAACACAGGTTGCATAAAAAAGAGAAAAATCTAACAGAGTAAACCCTGTAAATGATCTGGATGTGTTTTTTTTAAGCCTTTCTGGTGTACTTTCAATGACTCCTGCTTATTGACATGCAGTGTGTACGTAATCTGAGGCAGTAAAAGCCTAAATGAGGCTTTTGATTGTTGGTTTATGTAAAAGCGGCTCAATGCGCGAGTAAACAGACGTCACAGGTTTGTCTCCTGGGGTTCAGCTCCTCCGTCTTTCTTTTTCTCTCATTTGATAAAGTGTTTTCAGATAACTTCCGACCCGCATAGTGGCCACCTCCTCACCCTTCCCTCCTCTATTTTCTCTCTTCCGTCCACCTCTAGTATTCCCTCCCTTCCGTCCACCTCTTTCTCGCTTCCTTCCCTCCGTGTTTTCCTTCTCGTCCCTCCTCCTCCACCAGCACCCCATCCCCCTACTCAGGCCCTCAGTGTTGTGAGAATCCTTCGGTAAACGTCTGGTGCCTTGTAGAGCTGTCAGTAAAGCCAGAGTTAATTAGCAGAATCACAGAATAATTAGTTTTTCTTCTTGTCATTTAATTCCCACCACCCCACACCACCCATCCTTCTCCTCCCATCTTCTGTTAGATTTCTGGCTGTTGTCGTTCAGCTCTGTGACCGAACTACAGGAAGTTTCTGCACTCATAGTTTCTATCTCCCTCTAAATGTTCAGCTTTGTCTCCATTTCCTCTTCTATCATTTATCGACTTTTCTCTGCATCTCCCCGAATCTCTAGACGTCCTCTTGGTTTTCTGTCTCTTTCTACATCTCGCAGTGCCTGTTTCACTTCTACATCTGTCTGCTCTCTCCCCGTGGAGTGTTTTCCCGCCCACACCTTTTTCTCTATTGAGGTTTCTCTTGCCGCTGTTGACTTAGACACATGGTCGAGCTTGTTTTCTCACTCCGTGCCTTCCTCCCACTCTGCTTCCATCTTACCCTCCCTCCTCTGTCCCTCACTCTGGCTCAATCTTGTTTATCCGTACAGCCAGTGTTTGTTTACACATCTATTTCTTCCTCTAGGTTGGCAGACAGTCCACTCCTTCAAAACCGATTTCCCCTCATATATAGTTCCTTTCCTCCCCCCTCCCACCTCCTGCAGCTTCTCTTCATCTCTTCAGGGTGCTTGTTTGCTCCCTTCCTTCATCAGCAGCTTTTCTTCCCTTCTTTCTGTCATTCCTCCACCCACCTTTCTCTTGCTTCTCTTCCTTCCTCTTAACCACTCCTCGATTGCTCTTGTTTTGTAGACACACGGCGGCGGGGGGAGGAAGGGTCTCTGGTCACAGCCCTGGTAATTGGTGCTGTGTTTGTGTGGAGAGTCCTCAGGTTAATCTGAGTTAGCAGCCTCTCTACCAGAACTCCATGATCTAGGGTGGCTTTTAAGCATCAGTTTCTTGTTATGAGCTGCAGGCAGCAAAAAGGAAATGTATCCAGATGAGAGTTTTCTCTATTGTTTCATTTCTGGCATATTTGGACAAGCAATTATTTGAGATTTGGATTGTTGTTCATTTCAAAATATTTAAAAGGATAAATCAACAGATCAGAGACACTTCTGTGGCTGTGCCATTGTGCAGAAATTGTTCATCGTAGTAATTTAGAGTAATATCCAGCTTCTTTTTGAATCCTGCCAGGCAGGATTTTATTTTATTTTAATATGTTGAAATTTGATTTTTATTTTTGCCTTCATTGTTGGGGAGAAAAAACTATTAGATCAGAATAGTTTTGTCATTTCATGCTCTGTTTTGTCGTGTCTAGAATGACATGCATCCCACATCTGAAAGCAGATCCAGGCAAATACCAGAAATATGTCCTCCCACCATTGCTGCAGACGGTGTTGGCAACTTCATTGCCATATTATAGAGTATTGAGGCCTTTATAGCAATCTAAGGCATGTTTTTGGTTCATGCTGGAGATTTATGGAGACTGGCCCACTCCTCAAAAGTACTATCTACACACCCACCTGCTGACATACATGTTTAGAGTACTGTTTAAAACATCACTGTTTTAGTTCCCATCTCAGATATTTCAACAGAATAGCTAAGCCTGCATAAAAAAACATACATGCTGGATTGAGTCCAAATTCATTCAGATGTTGTTACAGATGTGCAAAAGAAAGAGCGTGATAACATTTAGCTTCTTTTATTACCCTTAAATTAGATCATACACAGTGAAAGACTAAAATGAATACCTAGCTGATGATATGTTACACATGCTTTTTAAATTAGAGCAACCCTTAGTGTTTGTTTCATTCACTAAAACTGAGAATTTTTCATACTTTTTTTTTCACTGGAAGTCTATTTTGTTGTCAAATGATCATTTTCAGCCTAATCAGATTTGTTGCCAATGTTTGTGTGTCAGTCTGTGGTCACTGAGTGGGTCCAGGCATATTTGCTGTTCACATGGTGCTTCATAAAGCAGAAAAAACTTCGGAGCTGGAAGTGTTTTGAGTGAAGATAAAGAATTATAAATGTGTTTTTTGCAATTCCTCAATAATGTGCATGTTTCAAAGTCAGAGTAGATTATCACACCGGAAGTCTAATGCTTATTTTAAGTGTTGCAGGAAAGGCAAACAACCCAGTTTGATGCTCACAACATGAAGAAAAATGTTCAAAAGTAGACAATGAAGAAGCCATATCTGATGAGCCACTTAATACTTCTTTATAAAATACTCCACAATACACAGTGACTGTGGTTCAAAGCTTCATCGCATCATCTCTCCGTATGTTCAGTCCTCACATGCAATCATATGACTTTCCTTCTGTCTACTATCCAAACCTCAGTCTGTCTGTCTCTCTGTCCGTCTGCTTTGCTGATTCCTGCGATCAGGACAGGGCCCATACATCACCTCTCCTCCTCTCATGGGACAGTGATGTGGAGGAGGGGAGTGAAGAACGAGGGATGAGATTGGACCGCTGTTCTTGCTCAGTTTCACACATATACCCTCCACTTCAAACACATACACACATACCACCAGCTGTTAGAAATGGCTGCAAATGATTTTCCCCGCACCTATTTGTAGCACACTGCTGATTGCCTGCTCCGTTTTCTTTTTTGTGTGCATGTACCTCTGATCATGTCTGTGTGTGTTCGAGTTGAATTAACTTTTTAGCTGCATTAGAAAAAGACCAAAGTAGAGCAGTTAAACCCAGCCCAACAAGCCAGCTCGCGCTCAGTGGGAGTCACATTAACGATGAGGGAGAGCTAGACCCTGAAAGACGAGGAAGGCAATGGATAGAAACGTGGAGCGTGTGACAGAGGAAGGGAGGTGTATCAGCAAACAAGCAAAGCAAAAGAGACCAGTGCAGTGAAATGAGGAGAATTCAGGAAAAGACAAAGTAATGCACCGAATGTAGGAAGGAGGGCCGCAGAGAGAGATGACTTGAATGCCGTAATGTGATAAAGCAGCTGAGGAATGGAGGTTTTTCTACACTCTGACGCTTTTAGTCCCATTTCTACGTTTTACAGCAGATTTCATCATATTACCAAAGGCCATTTTGGCTCTATTGTGGATAATAGGCTGCTGTGGAATTATTGGAGATGCTGGCTTGGATAATGGTCATTCTCTCTGTCTCTGTCTCCATCTCTCTCTGTCTCCCCTGCTTTCAAGGGGGGAGGGAAAGGCAGAGGAAATAAAAGAGGAGGGGGAGAGATTAATAGCATACAAAGATGGGCAGAGTTGAGGGCGATGAAGATAGCAGAAGGTGCAGCGCATGGAAAGACAGCTTAATGTGGAAGACAAAAGGACATAAAGATGGTTTGTGTCCTGTGGATTGTTTTTGTCCCTGCTCAAAGTGATCTGTGAGTGTTTGCTTGTAATACAATAAGTGCAGTAGAAAATGTAATTTGCTTCTCATTATAGTTCCTCTCCAGAAAAGCACCAACCATCACAACATTTTACAGTATGTTTGATATCTATTTATACTTCTATGCCAAACTGGTTGGGGAAATTGGAAAACCCTCCTGAGTGTGGTTGTTCTGGGTGGTTTTCAGTCCTGTTTTTCCTCTCCACTGTCGCCCACCGCTTCATACGTGCTCAAGACAGAAGACTGAGTTTAAGAGAAGATTCGATGAAATCCTTTGGTTTTCTTAGTGCTGCAATTTTCTGTAGTTATGTTTTATAGGAGCAAATGTTTTTGCATCCTATTTGATGCACAATGAATGGGAACAGTGCTTTAAGACAACCTTATCATAAATGTACAAATAAAGCAGAGCAGAATAGTGCTGATGGGTCCCTACAATATCTGTAGGTTTGTTTCAAATGTTTCATTTTTGTTTGTTAGCTTTTCTTTTTTTTTTTAGAAAATTGAAAAAAAAACTGCATTTAAAACATGTGTTACAATCTAAACCAGACATTATTCTTATTGTTTGATTTATTTTTGGTCCTTTTAGCTTAACCCACCTGCAGAATAATAAAACAATGCTCAAAGATCTGCTTTGTAGTAAAGTTAAGCAAAAGGATAAAATAAGTACAGCACAGCTATCGTCTTTCTTTTTTATTAGGGTCATCGTCTCATATTACACTTTAAATTTTAGTAACAGGTTAAAATAAACACGTTTTCAGACCATCAGCTGTATAGATAGAATCATATCATGAGTACTGTGCCTTGTGAACCAACATTAGGTACAGTAGGTCATTTTTCATTAAAGGGACATTCACGCCACAATAGTCCAGGAGACTGTGATTTTCCACAAGTTTCAAACTTTGCTTAACTTAAGCTGTTCACTGCAGTGTGATATTACCACAAAAACGCAGTTTTGCAGGTTAAAGACAGATTAAATATCATACAGTTAGATATTTATTTCATTGGTCAGATTTACAAACATTTACATTTAGTTTTTTTTCTTTTAACCAATCAGGGGCTTATATCAGCTTTATTGTGATACTTTACAGTCATTTTTCCAAAATTTGTGCATAATGTGAGGACAGTTCTCTCTTATATGTAGTTTGTAAAGATTTGGGTGGGTTTAGGAAGGTAAAGTTGGACCTGTGCAGGACTCTTGTCTACGTCTTCCTAATATTTGTGCAGTACCAACATTTTCTAAGCACATGCTGTTTGCTTTCCAGAGAGCTAAATGATTATCTGCATCACTTTCTTTTTTTCCTTAAAGCTTTATTGCAGTTGGCAGATGTGACTTTGTTTTGGTCACTGGATAGCATTTTCAAAGCAAAACCCCAGATTTCGAGCGGACCAGCTTTTGCTTCTTTGGTCCTCATCAGAGTTTGGTTGGTGTTCATACTGCACCAAACTAATTGTACTATGCCTGGAAGCAGACCATCATCCATTTAAAGTGGACCAACCCGCCCTAGTTTGAATGTACCTTAAATACTTTGTGGCTTTTTTATAAAATAAATTAAAGGTATGTTTTCTATGTTGCTATGAAAGTAGCAGAAAAGAGCAACAAATTTTAACCCTCTTAAGACAGACCTGTCTGTGCCGACAGGATGTGACATGCGCACTTCAAATGATCATAACGTCTGATCCACATAGTCTATTTTAACAGTTCAAAACCCACAAGAAAGCAGAAAGATTGACCTTTCCACCCATTAAGTTGTTATTACGGTAGAACGCAGCACCCACAAGCTACAACCGTCCAATCACAGACAAGATTCGGAGGGTCATCAAACATTTGTAACACATTTGGAGCGGGAGCGTCAGTACCGTAATTCCTGAAGTATTTGCGCAAATAAAAAATTTGGTCTGTGGTCACGAGGGTTAAATTGGTAATAACTCCATATAGTGTTAGGTTTTACATCATAAATGTTAATAACAAGTAAAGATGTGGGAGTTTTTTGACTGTGTGAAACAGCTTTCTTACTTTGCAGTGACAAAATATCTCCAGACACAACTTGCTACATGTAATAAGACAGCAAAGAGGCCAAATACGAAATAGTCAACATTGTGTCTGCAGTGCTGTCTCACTGTCTGCTGTTCAACACAATCGGCCATAACATGTTCTTTAACCAGACATCTGTGAATATGTTGTAACTCACAAGATGGAAATATTTATAAGAATAAATACAGAGTGGAATATAGTTTCTGGAACCCCTCACACATGCTGCAACTGCACGACACCAGATAGGAAAACATTAGGACAGTGTTGAAGGGTGACAGCATTGCAGTGTCCATGCAAACAGCCCCTCAGTGGCTTTAACTGTAGACTTAGCTGCTACAGGCTGTCAACTCCTAATGTCCTTAGCCTCTGCATTAATTAAAGTCCTATAATCCTTCACTCTCCATAGGTTGCCAACAGATATATGCGTGCAACCATAAATCAAGCTAGCAGCAGAGCCATAAGTTTGGATATGCGTGGAAGGGAGAGTCGCCATGTTAGAGTGCTGCACACTAGACAAAGACACGGTTGTGTTAAATGTCACTGCAGCAACATGCTTACATCTGCGAGGTCTAACAAACATCAAGAATACATTTCCATCCTCCTCATAACTTGTAATACATCATTATATTTCTTTTCCCATCACCGTCTAACTGTGTATGAGCTGGGAAACTGGAAGCCCAATGCTTGCCTTTGTGTTGCTCTGAGCACCACTTAATTAAATACTAAACTATTAAACTAAACACTCTGGATTTTAAACTATTGCTTTGCCAAAATAAGGAATTTGAGGGCATCATTATGTGATCTGTGGAATCAGATTGAATTCTATTTTAGTTGACAATATAATGATGATAATGATCATGTGAGTAAGTATAGCAACCTCTCCACTAACTATGAGCGAGCCTTACGCAGTGAAATCTATCGGGCAGCTAAAAAGATTATCTCACTGGAATATAGAAGGACAGAAGCAAAGGTGGGGGTAGTTAGACGGATGGAGAGAAAGATGAAGAGGATAGAAGCAGATTGTCAGAGGACATGAAGGCAGGAGGAGGGGGAGCAAAGAGGAAAAGAGAGCGCCTTAAGAAGTACAGGAAGAGAGAGATGGAGAGACTGAAGAGGAATGACAGAGGGATGGAAGGAAGAGATAGGGGACCTATTGCCCTGAGACTATAGCAGAGTAAAAAGAGAGGGATAGAGCAAAAGAGTGATAGCCTTACAGCTGCACCTAATGGCTTCTCTGGAGAGAGGAAAGGAAAAAGATGGAGAAAAAAGAGTGCAGAGGAGAGAAGGCATAATGAGGGGGGTATGACACAGGCGCATAGATTCAGAGGTAGATGGAGGGAGAGACAAAGAGGTGGAGGTTGAGGATGGAGATGAAGGAAAACGGGAGGAGAGAGTGAAAAATGGTAAATGGTCAGAGGGAGGGGAATGATAGCCGCTGAAGCAAGGAGCGGATGCAGGCGTTGAAAAAGCAACCATGAGAATAAAGATGGATGAGCGGGGATGAAGAAAAACAAATGTGAAATGGGTAGAAAAACAAATGGAAGAGAGAGAGAGGAGCCGATGAGCGAGTGAGGCAGCCAAAAAGAGTGAACAAAGACGAGAGGAACGAGGTGAAGATGGATGGGAGCTGAAGGGTGGATGGAGAACAAGGGAGGAAGGGCAACAAGGGGTGGAGAAGTGAAAGTGGGAGAGCACTGGGAAAGCAATCAGGTGAGGAGGAGATCGAGAGGGAGGGTGGAGCGACGGCAAGGAGGAAATTGAAGAGGAGGTTGCTGGATGGATAAAAGGGCAGTTTTCTGTAATAAGGAGAGGGGGAGGAGGGGAGCAGAGATGAGAAGATGGACGGATGTGTGAAGTGTATCTTCATCTCCGTTAACGGCTGTGTAATAGCGATGATTGCAGCTGTGAATAATTCAATGTTGGGAAATCTCTCTGGAAAGAGAGACCAAATACTCGGCAAGGCGATGTGATAACCTTCCGTACATAAACACACACACGGATGGCCACACTTTCCACAGGGTCTAATTCTCTCCTCCTTAATATTTATGTGCACAAACACGCGACATCATAGAGGATGTTGTGAAATAAGGATCATGAAAAGAGGCAAGAAGAGAAAGAGCAGTCCACCTGCTGCCACTGGAAGGTGTCACTCTGATGTTCCACTTGCAGCCGCCATGATTAGATTACACAAAAACACATCAGTCTCTCCCTTCCCTTATCACGCACACACATTCAGATAAGACCACACATTTACATCTCTCACTCGTTTACACAGCTTCCTATCCACCCTATTGTTTCTTTAAGGTCGCCGTGGCAACCGTTTCCAGGGTGATTTACAGTAGCACCTGGTCCCTCACAGGGTGGTACGCTCGTCTGCTTGCCTCAATCACTCCCTGGCCACCAGTGATCTCATCCCTTTGCTCTGCTCGTGCTCCGTCGTCGTCGTCTTTAACCTCCTAGCTCGTTGTCATGACCACGGTTCTCTTCGTCCTCTTTCCCCTCTCCGCTCATCATATGCAGCCACGGGTTATCCACCCCGCACGTCCTCTCACAAAGAAACTTTTTAGCTTATGAAATATATTACAAAACCCAGTAATGCTGAAATGTGGCTCTGAAACAGACAATTAATTGATGTGATAATTAACAGGAAATGACTGTTTAAGCATTGAGTTAATTAACGAAGCAGAAATCCTCAGTCTGCTTCCCTCTGCTCATTGTAAGCCTTCACATCTTTAATCTTTTTGGTTTTGTACATTAAAAACTGTAGCTGTGATGTAGCCATGATTTTTACATGGAGCCAGACGGGACCATATTTAGTCACGTTATTATTCGCTCTACCAGCAGCTTGCATAAACCTTTCTTTAAATGCGACTTTAAGTGTTTGAATAGTAGATGCCTCAACCTTTTTTCCTAGTTCTTAACATGTTTGACATCTCCTGCAAAAGGTCTCTTTAGGTCTTACTTTGTGGAGAGCAGCATAAACCATTGCAGGGACGCATGGTTTGTTGTTTATATGCAGAGAACCAGAAACAGCTGATATACTTGAAACTCTCCACAAGTCTGAACTAAAAGATAATGTCAGATTAGAGGTGAAATACAAGTACCAAATCACTGTCAGCAACATGTCCAACATCTTATGACATGATCTGGAGAACTTGTCTAAATAATTAAATGCATCAACCTAAATAAATAAAAGAAAGGTGATTGGCTGATCAGATATGCATGCTTACAAGCAGCCTGAATAGGAGGAGCTGACAGTGATTGGTGAACATATAGCCCAGTAAAAGTGTAAAA
The DNA here is from genome assembly GCA_037177535.1 of Pseudomugil gertrudae. NCBI lineage: Eukaryota > Metazoa > Chordata > Actinopteri > Atheriniformes > Pseudomugilidae > Pseudomugil > Pseudomugil gertrudae. Next base: position 24,289,557 of record JBAMHV010000004.1, on the reverse strand, counting down.
AAAAAAGTTGACATCAGAACATTTACAGTTTTTATTAGTGACTAATAAATCAGTCTATACCACCTTAAAACACCTATGGGTTGCCTATCAGTCTTTTATATTCACGCCCACTAAAGTTCACATTATTGTCGGGACAACCAGCACTGATTGCATCATATGAGATCATTATTAGTTGAGCAAAGAATGTATTACCTTATTTTATCAGTTGTTTCATATGGGACACCTGTATTACAGTGTTGTTAGAACAAAACAAACAGAAATAATACAATAAAAACACTTACTATCGAGGGACAAGGGTTGAAAATGATTTTTAGCAATGAGTAAATACATTTGTCTTAAGTGTGTGTATATTATGTGTGCGTGCACGTCACTTGTCGCTGGCTGTAAAAATAAACATAAATCAATGTGATTGCTGTTGTGGAAATCGTAGTTTAAAGAATTTCATGCTACACGATTGCAAACGAGCGTGAAGTGACATTCCAGACTGTATGATGTCTGTGGGTGGCATCCTCTGTCTGCAGAGAATCACTTTGTTAAGCCCAGTGCCTCCAAACAGCGTTCATGCTGCAGGGATTCATTTACTTAAACTGATCCACTCCTGCATGCCTACATGCATTTCACAGTGTCCCTGCACGGCATCATGTTGGTTCGGTTATGGTTTCAGGATGATCCCAAAAAACCCTGTTAGCCCAGGTCTTTGTTTTTCAGTTTGTGACAGGAGATTTTTGCATTGAACTCCACTTTGTTTGCACCTTGAAATACATGTCTGTCTCTCTGTCTGTGTGTGTGTGTGTGTGCAGACTGAGGAGAAATAGGCCAGTTAGGGTTTAGAGCAGGGAGATGTTAGAGATTAAACAGACCTCTGTGGGGAGCAAGACTCCTCTCCTGCAGTTTAAATATAACTCTCCTGTGGGAGAAACTGAGTAAGTGAGTGTGTGTAAGGGAGAGAGTGTGTGTGTTTTAGAGAGTGGTGTCCAGGTTGAACTTATCTTTATCTATTCACAACAAAAGTACATTAAAAGCTATAGACCAGGCTAAAGTTACTTGGCGTTACCAGACGGTGGCAGTGTTCACGATTGTTAATTCCATAAAAAAGGATTTTGTATTTTTAGGTTTTAATAAAATACTTTTATAAACAGGGCGGCAACTTCTTATTTATTTTATACAACACCTTGCTTAGTTAATATCACTTTTTTTAGTTTTTATTATGGGTAAGTCAGGTCAGTTGGTCAGAAAAGAACAACAATAGTGATCCTGCGTGGCTGGAAAACATTTTTAATACTTATGGCACCAAAAATAAGCTGAGTTGGAGTTGTGAGAAGAGTAGCTAAATACATTTAGTATGCAAAAAACTAACTAAATGTAGATATGTAAATAGTTTCTGTTGTGTTTCTGTTTTAAGTTGATACTTTTTGCCTGAAAATCAAAACTTGGGAGAATGAAATGATATGCTGACGAGAAAAGGCTTGTTGACCGGTGGTCTGTGTCTTAATAAAGTACGATTAATAATAAATTCTGCTGTATTTTAGTTTTTAAGTTTACTTTTATGGTGCAGAATCTATTCATACATTCATTTTAAATAATTTTTACCTCATAATCTGACAACTTAGGCAACTGCACATTATCATGAGTTTATTGGATTCTATGTGTGAGGTCAGTTTTTCTAACGTGCATCAAGTTTTTATCAACACATTTGTTTTCTCGCACTTATCAGTGAAAGATTTTTTAATTGGTGTTTTATCCACTTTTGAACACAAATAAACCTGTAATAGACATCCGCTCTGTTGACTGTGTGTGTTTTTCTGATTGTTTACGCAGTCACATTGTGGGAACTTTAATTACAAAAAAGAAACAGCTGTTATGTACCAAGTTCACTCCTAAGATGCGAGCCCGTTTTTAAGTTGTCATCGGGGCAGATCGGTAGAAAATGGCACCAAATCATGTAAAATCCTCCAATGTGATAAAAACACACGTGTGTGTGTGTGTGTGTGTGTGTGTGTGTGTGTGTGTGTGTGTCAGAGTGATGTCTTCTTTACCTTTGGCACAGTGGGGACGGTTTAATACAGTGAGGTCTGGCTCTGCCATCTGCTTGGGGTTAGAGCGTTTGTGTGTTTTCGTATGTGCATCGGCTTCATAAATCCATCTGCAGGTGCTGCATAACATGCGTAACACTAATGTTTTAACCATGAGCTCCAATATGCTACATGTTCTCTTTTTTTTCCTCGTGTTTATGAAATGCATTATTTATTTATCAAATAGCTCATTTAGTCATTGACTTCCTCATATCAAACAGACCTTTAAGCGTGTGCAGGAAGTTCTGTTTTCCCAGGTGGTAACATACCTGCATGATTAATCCTGATAAGTGGAGCATGGTTGCAGCTGCCTTTAAGGAGAACATCAGCATATGTCATCTACACAGCAAATCTGCATGATTATATGAGCAGAATCTAATTTTTTGTATCATATTTTTATATTTCCTTGTATTTCTGAACACTTTGCTACATATTTTTCATAAATGGAGCTAAAACTAAGATGAAGCTTTTCTGTTCTTGATCAAATGAAGCTATTGTGATGGTTTTGTTGGGGTTTTCTTACGACACACTTATTTGAGATATTAGACTTTTGTCTCTCATCACAATCAAAAAGTCCCTGTTTGGATTAAAAATGTTTTGCTAAATAGTTTAGAATGTCCTGTATCCCAATCGGAAGCGGACAAAGCTATTTCAGCCCTGCAGTGGACGTTTCCGGGAAACAACCAGGAGCCGATAGCTTCCCGGGGGAGTTCTATAAAGTGATGAAGAGGAAAATAAATAACTTGTTGTAAAAGGTTTTCAACAAGTCATTTGAAAAATCTAAACATTAGATTCACTGTATAGAGTTGACATAATACTTATATCCAGGGAAAAACAAGAACCCAGAACTCTGCTGTTATGTGTAATTAGCTGTCTTTTCATATTTTCTACAGATTAGAATAGTTTTCACTTCCATGCTGGGTGTGGATCAGATGGGTTTTATTAAAGGCAGAACTTCATACCATAACACTAAACTGTTAATGGTAAAACATTAAACGCTGTTTAAACTTGAATTAGACTCTCGGGGTAATCTGTATAGACGTTAAAACCGTGTCTGATAGTATTGAAGAGGAATATATGTTCAATGTAATGAAAAGATTAGATTTAGGGCTTAATAATTTTGCAGGATCAAACTTCTTTTAGAGATCCTACTGTCTCTGTTTCAGCAAATGGTCTCCTGTCAGCTCCTGTTAAAAAACCCAGTAGGACAGCACAGGGACGTCCACTGTCCCTGCTCTTCTTTGTTCTGGACATAGAGCCGGTAACAATGAACACGAGACCAAACATGTACAGGAAGTTAATATTGGTGCGAAAGAACATAAAGCTTGGCTGTATGCAGATGACATTCTGTTGACATTAACAATCCCATTTGACATTGGGGCAAGAGGCGGGGTACACCTGGACAGGTTGCCAGTCCATCACAGGGCCAACACACATAGACAAACCATGCACACTCACTCCTATGGGCAATTTAGACTGTCCAATTAGCCTAGCCCCAAGGTGCATGTCTTTGGACTGTGGGAGAAAGCTGGAGTCTCCTGAGAGAACCCACGATAACACTGTGAGAACATGCAAACTCCACACAGAAAAGCCGCTGTTCGGATCTCCCCCAGCCATCAGCTATATGTAGAAAATACTGAATCCCAGATAAAAACGACTTAAAGATGGATCAGATGGAAGAGTCCTCCAACATCATTTCTTTGGAGAATTAATTATTTCAGTTCTTCGAAAACTAATATATGCTACATCTATGTTGCAGGACTTTTAAATCCAAGGATTTCAGAGTGATTAAAGTAATTTCAGACTCTATTTGGGCCAGCAGGACACCTAGAGTTAAACTAGAGATGCTACAAATACCAAAAGACCAGGATGGGCAGGGTCTACCAAATTTAGAAAACCCCTCGTGGGTAAGTAATTCTTGGAAAACGCCTAAATGAATTTCCACCTATTGTTGGAAACTACTTCCTGATAACATACTATGGGAATGGATAAATCTGATGAAACTAAATTGTATGACTAGTGTTTTTTAATGTCTCACAAAAGGCATAAAAGGTGCTTTGCTTCACCTTAAACACAGGTTCACTAACTTGTACCAATGTCCTGCTTTATTGTTTGGATTTCTTTGGTTGAAACTTCTGCTCATCAGTTGTAACTTTTTATCTTAAATTGCAGTAAAACAAAAGTCCTGAACAATAAGATGGTCAGATATGTGTACAAAATTATTTCAGGGGTTGTGTGTTTCACAACTCTGCCTCTTACACAACAAACACAGGTAAACTTAATGAGCTTCTGGGAGTTTTGGCAAACATGTATCAACCAAAGCAGTGAAGGAATTTCATGATTTTCACATTCCTGATATCTGGGTCTGATTTTGCTGCTGAATGGTTTGTCAGCAGGAGATGCTGGTTGTGTAAACGCCATTCTTTGTTGTTTTTATAGCTTGTTTTGCAGCCACAGGATCTAGACAACTTCACTGAATGAACTATGAGCTACTTCCTGTATTCTGGAATCAAATATTCTTCATCTAGGCTGAGATTGGTCCCAAAAACAGTATCAAATCTACAACAGAGTGACTGAAAAGTGTGATCCAATAAAGTAAAAAACCTCAACCTGATTAAAATGCTGTGTGAAGTCAGAATAAAAGGACACAAATTTCTGCTGCAAACCTCAGTGAACTGAAGCAACATTGCAAAAGAAGCTGATAACATGATATAGAGAACGCTAACACTATTTAAAGTCTGTCTCTGGTTTGGTTTTACAATTGATTAAATTGGAGGGTTTTTGGTTTTTCTTCATTAGAGTAAAGCATCCCTCCTGCAAACACACACAGACTGCACAGAATCCACTTATATTCCTGCCAGTGTGTTGGATTTGCATACCTCTGCAGATCTCAGATATCACCAGAGGGGTCAGAGTGTAAAGTGTAAGCTTGAAGGACATTGAGGCATTGATGAGCTCTGGCTGTGAAAGACATGTGCGACCTTCAGCTGGCCACAGTAACCAGACACACGGCTTCAGCACGCTCGATGCATCCACAGCACAAACCCACCAGCAGCTGCATCTCCACTGCAGCTCTCCTGCCAATCTGGATGCAGACTTTAAACATAATGTCAGCAGATGCACTTCCTGTTTGCTGTCTCAGTCTGATTGCAGCTGTAGTCTTTGTGAGAGTTTCCTCATCCATCCAACCCTCACTCTGCATCTCTTCTCTCCTCTTCACACCCTCCCCCTCCCTTCTCTTCTCTCACACAAGTGGGTGACAGATGTGAGTTACTCAGAAGCACACACACACACACACACACTCAATGCTCTGCTGCCAGCCACTGCTGCTCCTACAGGCTCTGTGTGCATTCATGTTTCTTTATTTGCAAATTGTAAGGCGTCATGTTGTGCTGTTTTAGTCTGTGTTTGTCTTAGTGGCTGCCTGTATTTAGGTGTGTGTAAATTCTTAGTAAGTGCAACCTTTAATCTTATTCCTGTGGGGATTCATCTCGGCTGCAAAGTGGATGATCATACCTCTGTGTGTGGATGTATCTTCAAAACATGTGGTTAACGCAGTGGATGTTCATTTCTCTTATAGGACGCATAGACAGGGTTTCTCACATGCACACGCAAACATTTCCGCTCACTTCAAGCCTAATGTAATCACCTGGGTGCTCCATGCCTCCTAACCCAATAAAGCTGACTGGCTTCAACAAGCACGGGACCATGCACACATAGAAACACACATCCTCCTGAGTGACCTGTGATTCGTTAAACACATTTCACTCATTTTGATTTTGTCCCACCTTAAACCTACCAGGCTGTACCTTAAAGAAGCTGGCACTGCTTTGTGGTGCCGGAAGAAGAGTGTCAGACATTTAGTTGGATAGACGTATACACGACAAAAACAGTGTATAATTTCAACAAGCTCACAGTTATTTGGTCTGAGCAGTTTTATCCTTCAACACAATCTGAATCCATCTAGACAAACATACTGCCATTCCATTAGTCTTCAGAAATACTTCTTTGGGCTTCTTGAAGGACTTTCCAAAGCTTTTCTTTAGATTTTGGCTGCTTTTTGTTCCGTTCTATGTCCAGATGATCCCAAACTGCTTTAAAATATTGAGGATTCATCCCTCCATCAGACCTGTGGAAACTAATTTTCATTCCAGTTCATGCATCATGTGGCATACCTCAGCCTTTTCTCCCTTTTCCCATGGATTCATTACATCCATCCTTCCATCCAGACCAGTTTTGATGAGGCTTCAGCTGGCAGTAGATGGATCAGATGAAGGCCCAGATGCATCTCTCTGATCCTGTGTCCGGTTTTGACTATATTTATTCTCATTTCTATTGGGCATCGTATTCATCTGCCGCAGATAGTTTATTTAGCCCAAATACTTCCTCTTTTGTCATTGTCCTTCTTCTAAGACTCTCTAAGGACAAACTGCACACATGCAGAGTTTCAAGCCAACATTTCTATTTACTGTCTGCGAAGCTGCTTGGTGCTTTTCATAGATGCAGCAAAATAATTGTGAACAGATTTTATGCCTTGGTGTCATGTCAACACCTAAAGGTAACATTTAAAACAATGTCTGCCCGGTATTAAGCATCATGATTATAAAACCCACTTAAAAATCCCGCTCCACGGTGGCGCAGCTGGTTAGCACTGTGGCCTCACAGCAAGAAGGTTGCCGGTTCGAATCCTGATGTGAGCGGGGCTCCAACCGAGATCCTTTCTGTGTGGAGTTTGCATGTTCTCCCCGTGTTAGCGTGGGTCCAAAGACGTGCACCTTGGGGATAGGCTGATTGGGGACTCTAAATTGCCCATAGGAGTGAATGTGTGTGTGCATGGTTGTCTGTCT